>CM074951.1:7456534-7478970 GCA_037577455.1 Pangasius macronema
TGGAACGGATGTCAGAAGGGGTCAGAATACATTACACGCCATTGAATATGGGTAATGCCTGAATTGGTGGTTGTACATTTGGCCTGTTTCCTCTAATTACATTAGTAAAAACTAATCTAAACAGGATGACCTGAAAGGAAAAGTGAAGATTAATTTCTGCCCTGGGCAGGACCAGCATGTTCACTGGACATATTGTCTCACAAGGTACAGAACATTGCACAACTGGTGCAACAAAGGACAGGCCATTGTTATCTATTTTTTTCTGGAAGAGAAAGTGAAAGTGGGATGAATTTCCACCAGCAAATGAGGGACAACATGGGCTTGTTCATACATGGCTGGACTTGAGTCGAATATATTGCAACTGCTGCTGGCAGGACACCTGAGATGCTGAATCTTTCTTCCAGATTAGTCCTTAGCATTGTCTATCTGCCTAAGGAAAGTCAGCTTTTACTGGTCAATTATGGACGTATTTATCACATAATTATAAGGCGTGGAAGCACAATAATGTTCACACCTCTATGGTAAAATGAAATTATACCAATTTAGTGTTCAGGCACAGTCATGAAAAAAAACACAGCTGGGTGACATATTAAAACAGTTCAGATTTTTCTTGTGATTATGGGAAAATATCCAGCATTTTATTGGAAAAATATTATAGGATATTCCCACAAAACCATGTAATGTGTGACAATACATGCAGTATAAGACAAAAATAAACTTTCAGCATTTTAGACAGACACACACACACACACACACACACACACACACACACACACACAGAAAGAGCCTCTAATCCTCTTGACTCCACTGCAGGTTTCCTGGCCTGTATGGCTTTCTGGACGTCACAGCTCTAAAACAGATCCCAATGAGAAATGGCAAAACCAGGATTAGTGGGAGTTTCCGTCCGAGAACCTGTCAGAGAGCTACACATTCATCACAAATTCAGAACTACAATAACAATCTAAACGTATTTGTGGCTTTTTTCCATCTATTATTATGCTCTGTGTTTTGTCATTATGTTTCTTTTATAATTGTAAGGAAACATTTTATAATGTCCTAGGCTCTATAATTGCAACTTCCACTGCAACCGTGACACGCACAGAGCACTTTATTAGGCACACCTGTACACCTACTCATTTATTCAATTATGTAATCATGTGGCAGGAATGCAATGCATAAAATCATGCGAATACGGGCCAAGAGCTTTGGGTAACAACCATCAACCATCAGAACGGTCAGACTGGTTCAAGCTAACAGAAAGGCTACTGTAACTCAGATAATCACGCTGTACAATTGTGGTGAGCAGAAAAGCATCTCAGAATACACAACACATTGAACCTTGAGGCAGATGAGCAACACAGCAGAAGACGTCCTTCGGTTCCACTTCTTTCAGAGAAAGAAAAGAAAGGCTGCAGAGGGCACAGGCTCACCAAAACCGACAGTTGAAGCCTGGAAAAGAAAGTAGCCTGGTCTGATGAATCTCAATTTCTGCTGAGGCACACAGATGGTAGGGTCAGAATTTGATGCCAACAGAATGAATCCATGGATTCTACCTGCCTTGTGTCAACAGTCCAGGCTGGTGGAGGTGGTGAAGTGGTGTGGGGAATGTTTTCTTGGCACACTTTGGGCCTGTTAATACCAATCAATCATCTCTTGAATGCCACAACCTATTTGAGTATTGTTGCTGACAATGTGCAGCCCTTCATGGCCACAATTTACCCATCCTGCATCTTCTAATGGCTACTTCCAGCATGATAATGCACCATGTCACAAAGCATGGTTTGAGTTCAATGTTCTTTATTTGCCTTCCCAGTCACTGGATCTGAATCCAATAGAACACCTTTGGGATGTGGTAGAACGGGAGATTCGCTAAATTGCTAAATTGATCTTTGTAATACTGATTTTTATTGTGTTTGTGGTTTGACATTGCAATTATAATCATATATCAATATACTCTGCAGTCCTAGTGTGTTGTAGGGGGAGGGGGTGGGGGAATTCTGTAATATAGGTGGGATGTGTATGTTGTAGGAGACATTAGATGAATGGGTAATGTTCTGTATTAATGGCTAGACAGAAGGTTGTGAGCTCAGATCTCACTGTTTAGCCCCTAAATCTCAATGTCGTCGATGTATTATATTCTGTGTGTTATTTGATGACAAACGTATTAGTGTTGTAATACAGTGTAATCACCGGTGACAATGACTAACGCATATGAGCATGTTGGGGTGAAGGAGTGAGTTTTTTCTGTTCTTTTTTTTTGAGGAGCAGGAGGGGTCAGGGTTATATAGGGCCCTCACAGTTGATGAATAATTAGGNTAAGAGAGTTATGGCACTGACTGGTCTCGAAAAATTGGTGTAATGATACCCAAAATGTTTTTATTTCACTTTACTTTAGTATAAAAAGAGAAACATATGCAGTTACTTAAGAAACACATTTGTGAGTTAAATATGGCCACATGGGAATCTGGGGGCCGTCCAGTTCCAGACTTGAACAATAGCTTGAGGCAAGACTTCATTAAAGTCTATGAGCCATGGATCTACAGGAAACATGCAACAATTTCCCATTCCAAAGCAATAAAACAGCTTTAGACTTCAAACAAAACTCTTCAGGTCTCAAAAGGGGGCATTATCCCACATACTTGTGTTGTCTGGGCAAAAACAAAATTTAACCACAAAATATAAGGTTATAAAACTTGCGCATCACTTCCCCCATGTAGGAACTGCATTAACTAGAGGCTACAGGTGTGAATGAAACAGCTAACACCTGACACTTAAGAGCTGGCACTCGCTGTGTTTTGTCACTAAGTCTTTTCTATCACCCATCATTGGGAACACAGACATTTAAGGATGGGTCAGATTGGGATATGGGATTGGATTTGACATGAAGCTGAATCATGCTGCTGCACAGCACAAGCTTTAACTGACTCTGGATGAACTTGAGTTCAGCCTTCTTGTGTTATACAGGAATAAGCAGAAAGGAGGTAGTGTGTCCTGAGAGTGGATTGATCTGGTGATTTGACTATTCGAAAACAGGTTGCGTTGGATTGCAGCTGTTAACATCATGTTGTCTTCGAGGAAGTCCAAGAGTCTTCAAATGGCTGTGAGTTCCCCTGAAACAATCAGTCATAAAATACCTTTACACAGAAAGGCAAGAATACTCATGCTTGAAGTTTATTGAGCATTTGCAGGAGTAATAACATGTTATTTTTCTGTCCATTCTTTCTAGATGTGACTCTTTCGTAGGTGAGCCTGTGGAATATTAGCAGGGCCTTGAAATGTAGGAATGCAATGTCATGTTGGCCCTCTAGAGGCAAATCCATTCATAACAATACAAATGTATTAGGCTTTTGTTAGACCCATCTTGCTTGAATATGTTCATCCCTCTGGCACAAGGTGGAGAACTCAGTGTCAGGTTTGACTGCTTGGTAAATATATATGGATTCTTTCTAGTAACAAAACAGATTGGTCATTATACCTACATCAAGAGTATCATATGACAATTACTGTAAGCCTGTGGTCTTCACGTTTATCCACAAAGGACTGCTGTGGCTGCGTATTTTCATTCCAGCTAAGCAGAAGCCACACCTGATTCCACATGTTTGATCAGATGATCTTGGTCTTCTATCAGCTATTAGGTGAAGCTCCTATTTGGCTGGAAAAAAAGCCTGCAACCACACACAAGTCCTTTGGGGATACGATTGAAGACCCATGGTGTATTCTATAGGAACTCTATAGGATGTGTTAAACATCACTGGTTTATTCCTTTTTTTTGTCATTCATCCATTCATTCATTTATTCATTCATTCAGTGGTTTTCAGTTACCTTTGAACAGCAAGAGATGGAAGCAAAACATCAATAGCACACTTAGGCGCTCTGCTTTGGTGAAATTTCCACCAATTCCACTAATTCTGGCATTATGCTCATGTATCATCCATGGAATGCCATGGAACACAGTTTGACCATTTATAGATGCTGTAGATCAAAGATGACATTTTTGGGCATAATTCACACATATTCAGGTGAACAATTGCTATTATACAAAAAGACACACCAACCCCTGGGGGTCTCTTCAGAATCTCTAAATGCCTAATAATGTGTCTCCCACTGATGATGCCATGGCCAACAAATAAAGATAGAGTATAATAGACTATTAACCCTGTTAAAACAGTTTCCCCCTCAAATGCGTATTATATTAAGTATAAAATCCACACAGAACAGCATATGAATACATACAAGCACTCTGCAACTATATTGCACTTAATTCTTTTTTCCCACCAATTCCACCAAAGCTGAGATTTTACTTTAAATATATTTGTACATCTAAACTGTGAGATGCAACTTAAAGTCACTAGGAATTAAATAAACTTGGTTATTGTTTTGAAAGTAGTGTAATAAGCAGACCATTAAATTACCAAAGCACTCTGCTCCATTAATGTCTAAGTATTGTCAACCATCTATGTTTAAATACCAAGCAAACAGAAATCAGGTAAAGAGGGTTTGTTGCATTTCCTAAAATATCTCCATGTGAACGGGTTGACGTGGTGGAAAAAGTGACACTGGCATATCAAAAGCGAGATGGCCATCCTAGCCTGGTCAGGAGCAGGCGTGCACAAAGATAAAGCATGTCAGATGCGATTGCTAAAGACATGGCCATGACATCACTCCCCACAAAGAGCTTTTTTTCCCAAGGCAACAGCCAAGCAGTGCAGTAGGCAAATAGGGAAAGGAGGTAAACTCCCACACTGAACTGGAGTGCACTAAGCACACACTGCCGCCTCATCAGGGCCGATGATGTCAACCCCTTCCCATACAGAGCCGCCGAGAGGCAAACAAAGTTGCACTTGGACTCTGGGAGAGAAGAGAAAAACATGGGAAGTTAATGAGACTCTCACATCACAGGTCTGAGTTTTTAGGGGCTCTATTGACATGTCAATCAGGCCAAGAGGTTGGGCAAGAAGCCGGGGTGAATTGGTTGGGGGTGTGTTTGCTTTGCTCTTTTTTTTCTTTTTTTTTTGGAAAGAAAAGAAACATAGCATTTCTGAATAGAAAGGAATAGTGAAGGAGAGAGGTGGACAATATTGCTGCCAAATCTCACTAGATGGGAGATGAGCTGAAATTAAATTTCAGACCAGTAATGATAGCACATTGTCAGAAAAATAATAAATAAATAGAATAAGTAAAGCACTACAACTCAAGACTGAATATTGGTCCTACTGTGATTGTGATTATGATATCCTGAATAGAATTTTATTGAAGGAAGAGTATGAAAAAGATTATAATAGTTATGTATGACTATATGCACCTAAGCCTGTAATTAAAATAGATTTATATGTTACTCTGCATTCCTTCACATTGTCTGTAAGGGGGAATTCCCAAATAAAAATGTGGAAAGGAAATTTATAATTATACATGTGGTTGTACACACATGCAACCTTACTGTAAAAATGACTGAGAAATAATGCACAGATATGGTTGTAAATTATATTAAATGTGCATTCCAGTGAGTGATATTTTGTGTCCAGTGTGCTTCATATTGTTTAAGGTATTTGGCACCCAATGGTTCACAGTTCCAATTCTGGGTAGCCTAGACATTGCATGTTTTTTGTGGTATCCCTATTTTAAGAATTAAATACTGATTTCACATCAGAAGAGAATGTAGTTTGCCCTTCCATTGCATTTCATTTTTTTCACAACTACAATGCACTGATGAAAATGAAATACATTGTAGAGGAGAATTACATTCACTTCTGACACAAAACCAGCTTTTATTTCTTTTTTTTTTTAAAGCAATCCACCAGCTCATTTTCAGCTCTCTTTATTTTCAGTGAAGAGATCAAGCAACAAAAGAGCAATGCAATGGAGGTTTTGCTTTTCAGTGTAGCACATTATCCTCATGTCACAAATGAAATACTGTCTTTGTATTTCCCCTGGCACAGAAAAACGAATAAATTTATAGCACTTAATCTGATTCACATCTAAATATCAGTTTTCAAGAGCAGAAACATGTTCAGCACATAGCCCAGGGAACTGCAACTGGAAGCCATTATTTATGTTGCCGTGTAAGGTGCACATACCGTGCTTGGTTTGGCCCTCTGTCCTCTGTTACCCTCTGCTGGCTGCTAGAACGACTTTAAAGTACATGTTCATAACGAATCTCTATAAATATGCCAGTGTGATCATAGTACTACATAAAATGGTTGACCTTGGCTGGTTTGGCAGAATAAAACTTACTGTTCTGCCTCTTCCTAACTCTGTAGGGAAACTACTGCTATCTCTCTGTGTTAGAAAAGAACTTTAATGTAAAGAATTTGAGTATCTAAATCATTGATTTTACTGTGACCTAATCTTGGCCTAAGACACCAAACCTCTGTCATCCACCTTTTTACAGAAACCACCAGCCTCTTTTGACTGGAGCTAAAACTATAGGAGTAATGTTGCTTATCACGTCCTACACGGTAAAACATACATAGATGAATAGGGGGGTATAGGGTGTGTGTACCGGTGTGTTTTTCGCTGTCTCGCACTATTCACTTGTTAATATCTGAGAATACCACAAGCTACTACGCGTTTATCCCTCTCTCTATAGCAAGACAACCTGGAAATCTACCCTGTGAGTTAAAGTGGTCCGGTTGAGCGACACAGCCTCCTCCCCCCCGAAAAAAAATTCTCATGGCACATTCCTGATTTGCCGCAGTGTTGTGCGCAATGATATAATCCTCGTTAATCTAAGCACGATTTAGAGTTTTATCGGGTGCCTCCGCCGCCCTATAACCAAAGATATTTTCTTTTGTAACTTAAAACTCGAGACATTCTTGACCCTTACGCAACTCGCCGTAAACAATGTATGCAGTTTATAACTATAGAAACGTCTTATTTTTTTGATCCTAAGCATCTTTTAAATCGGTCAAGTAGGGACCTAGCTTTTATAACAAAAGTAGTCCCGCCCTCATCCGCCATTTTGTTTCAGGTTATTGTTAGCAGAACAACTGCGATGGTGAAAGTAAGAGTTAGAACAGTCGATTTTTACAAATTCTTCAGTTATATTTGAACCTGGATAGAAACCAATTTGTATTACTTCTACACCACAATAACAAGGAATTATTCGACTTGGTGTTTGGTGTGTGCTTGTGACTTGAATTAATCGGTTTTCATTTAGCTGATTAGCATTGCTAGCTAGAGAAGGAGAAAGAAGAAACTGCTCGGCTATCATTTGGCTTAACGTTACAGTGTTGTATTTAATGCTGTAGCTGGACTTTTTAATGTTGTTTAACTGAGTAGGCTCCACTTGCCGCAGTTGTGTGTATTTATTTGAACTAGTAGCTTATTTATTGTCACACTGACGACCAGTCTGCAAGACACGAAGACAGGCGGAGAGATGGCGAGCTCGGTGGGAAACGTGGCCGACAGCACAGGTAAACTAGACAACAAGCTAATTCATTTACACTGAATATAGTAAATATATTACATATCTATTAATTTATTTGCCTAGTGCTTAACACTACTATCCCACAGTAATCTAACACCAGCAGACTTATGCAGTCATTCTTTGGCTATGTTAATTGTCTAGAGTGAAAGCTGTTAATTCCAGTTAGTGTTGACGCCATATGCGCCAGATTGCTCGTGCCCTATTTCACACAACTAACCTGCACGGTAACTCTTATTGTTTGCAAAAATTATATGAATAATTGGAAAATATTGTTAGCCAACGTTATCTCTCGCTCCTTATCTAGTTTACAGGTTAGTCCAAAGCCCTCAAGGTCAGGTGCTAGTCAGTATTTTCGTTAGTATCCAGTGCCACGCGCTTCACAGGGTTTTTTACCACAGCCCTGTCGCGTTATGCCTTCTGATTGGTCAGAAAGTGTTCAGTAATTTATACACTATAATAGCAGCTCAGATTGTAGTTCCGGCTGCAAGACTAATCACAGGTCAATATTAATGCGCTCGTCCGTTTCTATAGCAACAGTTTACACAGGATCTAGCATGGCGGATTCGCCACATAAATACGTTTAAAACCTCAATGTCGACATGGTGAAGTGAGAGTTTTGTGAAGAAATGTACATTTAGGGAACGTCCTAGTAGAAGTGCGAGGACTTTGTGCTTTCTCTGTAAGCTGCATTTTTTTTTCTTCTCTGATTAACTTCAAGAGAGGAAAAATAAGGCTGGTGAGGGAGCGACTGTTTACAGCTGCTGTAACGTAAGTGATATCAGGAACCAACTTGTTTCATGGACGTTCCATAACCACACATGGATCGAACGTACAAACGTGTAGTTCATTAGTAAATGAAAAAAAAAAAGATCATGTTTAGTGTATAAAATGTATCCATGGTTGCGATGGTAATAAAATTGAGGAAAATGGTTTTCATTAATGCATATACACATTTTGTATGTTTTTTTTTGTGCAATCTTTTTAGCGACAAAGCAGAACTTTATAGGATTATCTAAGTGCAGGGCCAAAAAAAAAAAAAAAAAAAGCAGTCATACATTATTCAGTGATCAGTCACTCCAAACAAGGAAATAATTCCTGCTTGTTGACCTGCATAATCCACAGACCATTTCTGGTGGTTGATGACATTATTATTGTTAATAATTATTGTTGTTGTTCTTCTCTTTCCTCTTATTATTATTATTATTATTAATTGTCACCTGTGGCCACAGTTGTTTAATGGAGATTAAAATAGAAAGCCAGTGATGAGGGTTTGGAGCAGTAACAAGCAAAGCTGCTTTTTTAGAAATAGTTTTAGAAAGTACTCTGAATTTGTTACTTTGATTATTGTTTATAAGTGGCCAAGCTTTGAATGACACGTGTCATTAAAACACACCTTATTCCCTACCAGCGGCAGCAAGCGTTAACGTAGGTGTGTGGGTTAGGCGTATGCCCGTGCAAGAGCACACACAACCTTGTTAAATGTTTGTTTTGCTCAGAAGGTTGTAATGGAGTTGATTATTGACTCAGCTTTGTTTGGCATCAGTACTGTTTCTTGTCAAGTTCATTCTCTTAACACCCCCCCCCCCCATTCCCCCCCAACTGCATCTTCTCTCATTTAAAGGATGAGTTCAGTATTTGTAAATAAGTACAGTAAATAGTATATTCTGTAGTCATCCTGATGTGTTAAAGAGCACAGATCTTTGAAGAAGTAGACGAGTGCAACGTGATTGTGCAAGCTTCTACATGTGAACGAGTTCTAAAACTGCTTTATGCGTCTGAATTCATCCTTTAAATTGTTTTCCAATTAATACTTTTTTTCATAGCTTATTTTTTCATCTTTTGTGAATGAGTTTCTCAGAATAAATTTTTAAAACTAAGAATAATTTGTCTCAGGTTTATAAAGCTGTACCATGAGAGACTCAGTCATTATTAGCATGTTTTATTTTGTGATGCTCCTATATTTAATAAGCATGATAGTTATTTGTCATCTCGTCTTATCATTTTATTTTTGCCTCATTTCCATTTTTGCTAACATCTTGTTTTCCCCCCTCCTCCTTTCGGGTTGTGTTGGTGCCACAGAACCAACAAAACGTATGCTTTCCTTCCAAGGGTTGGCTGAGCTGGCACACCGCGAGTATCAATCAGGTGATTTTGAGGCGGCAGAGCGCCACTGCATGCAGCTGTGGCGGCAGGAGCCAGACAATACCGGCGTTCTGCTGCTGCTCTCTTCTATCCACTTCCAGTGCCGCAGGCTCGACAGGTAAGATTCTTTAGGAGGGCTAGTGTCCTCTCCATGGGCTTCCTGAGGCACAGCTGCACTGTTTTTTCCTGGGGTTTTTTTTTGGGCTCACTGACAAGACACAAGACAGCCTTCTGCTCTTTTATAAGCCTTCATCTTTACTCGCTTCAGCTGCAGTATTTTCCACCTGCACTTCACATTCAGACCACACCATTCAGACTATGCGTTTGTGTGTGCGTGCAGCTGTTACTTGCTCACTTTTTGTGCATCTGGAAGACTAAAAGCTAAATTCACTGGTGAGCATGGGAAACCAACGCATTTGTCACTATCAAGGGGCATTGGGATTTCTTTTCTGTTTTAATGCTTAGTTTATGTGCCCAAAGTAATGCTTTTTTGCACTTACCTTTACCTCGATTTTACATTTAATGAGATCATTCAGTGCTGTTGGGTCTTTTATGCTGAAGCCTGTTACGTCTTTAAGATGTGATACTGGGTTTGGGTTTTTGCCTTTGCACCAACGTTTGGCCTCTGCCTCATTTTTTGGGCTTTGTCCTGGAATGCAGGTCTGCTCACTTCAGCACTCTGGCCATCAAGCAGAATCCCATGCTTGCTGAGGCTTACTCCAACCTGGGCAATGTGTTTAAGGAGCGTGGCCAGCTGCAGGAGGCGATTGAGCATTATCGCCATGCACTGCGTCTCAAGCCGGACTTCATCGATGGTTACATCAACCTGGCAGCAGCGCTGGTTGCAGCAGGAGACATGGAGGGTGCTGTGCAGGCTTACGTATCTGCTCTCCAGTACAACCCAGTAAGGAATTGCAAAGTATATTGAATATTAATTCAAATTAATTACGTTGAACAGCTCTATAGTTAACATGTAATTTATTTATTTATTTTTTGCAGGATCTTTATTGTGTTCGCAGTGACTTGGGCAACCTTCTTAAAGCTCTTGGACGATTGGAAGAGGCAAAGGTCTGTTTTGACATGTCAGCGTGTGCATGGTGTCCAGTGTTATTTTATTTTATTTTATTTTTTCAGTTTTCTTTGCTTTTTCCTTTAGACACTAGTTAATTTTGAGTTCCCTCATGACTCTTTTAATGCTGTGCTTTGGGATTGAGTGCTTCCCTGACCCCAAACAAACACTAAGACCTCTCTCTGCTTTCTAGACATGTGGTGCTTTCTACTCTTTTCTTCTTCCTACCTTTACACATGTCCTTCACTTCAGCCCCACGCCACCACTCACTCTGCTGTTCAGCAGATTTAACAACACAGCTAGTGCCATTAGTTCCAAAGGGCAGAAATGCTCTCGGTGGGTGCACCTGCCAGTACCACACCTTCAGGCTGCTTTGATTTAAGACTCGAAAGCAGCAACCTCTATCATTACAATTAAAGGGAACTCTTTATCTTCAGTGCCCCCCCCCCTTTTTTTTTTTTTGGTTAATTACATGATGACAAGCTTAGAGTACCCAGATTTTCTCCATTACCATCCTGCTGCCCTCTCTCACTCCTTCTGCTTTGCTGCCTTTAAACACTGTGCTTCATTCTGATCTAGTTTCTCAGTCAGTGCCCCTTCACACAGGAAGAAAGGCTGGGTCCTTCTGTCTCTCACCAAAGGGGAAATCTTTAAACAGATATTGCTGTTCAGGCATGCTTTTTTTTCTTTAGAGTTATGGAGGGATAATGCTGGCTCGGTCTTGAACAAAGCACAATGGATTTGATATATGAAGTTAGTGATATTTGCTATGCTGAAAATAAGATGGCTTCCAACCCAGAGATATAAAATTTTCATGAATTCGTCAAATGAATCGCCATTTACTCACGTCTCTTTGAAAGCGCCCGTTTTGGATGACGCTGCAGGTTGGTTTTTTTCCACCCACAAACTAAAAGGCCTTACTTCCTCCTAATTAAGCCGATATGCTCGTTAATTGTGAATTTGTGGGGTATTAAAGTTGCAGAGAAAGATCTCTGCTTGTAGGTTAGAAGCCCTCTTATTTGTTGCCTCAGGGGGGAGGAGTGGGGAGGAGCACCAGGGTTCCAGCACCCCTCCATGTCAGCTCTGTCGCTCCGACCCCCCGCGCGCTTGCTCAGGGCCCGTGGAGTGTGCGCGCTCAGAGCTGCTTGCCTGACCCTCAGGCCAAGCTCACTGATACTATTAAGGGCTCCACAGTGTTTTTGTAAATAACTAGGACATTGTATGTAGTCCATTTTAAGATTTAAATATTCCTTTTCCCTCTTTTATTTCCCACCTAGATTGGCTCAGTAGCACTTGGGAGGTTTAGGTGGTATTAAGTGTTGCTGACACTGTGACGTTAGCCCTGGGCTGTGCCAGGCAGGCAGCTCCCTATCTGCACTCCACTGCACGCGTCAGATGCGATGATAGAGAGAAAGAATTACACGCGCAGCACAAGCATTGACCTCTTTATTTCAGAGCTGTGGATGCTTCTAGATACAAACCATTAAACCACAGACTTTTTTTCTTTACCCATTGGGCAGGATTCAAGAAGGCAGGACAGGATAAAGCAAGCAATGTATTGAACCATGTAAGATTTAAAAAAAGTAAGGAAAATGATGGAAGGAATGATTTTCTCATCTTTGTGTTTCCATTAATGCTATGATTAATATTATTCCTAAGGACATGTTTTCAGTTCATTTGGGGAAGATCAAGCCAGTTAGCCTCCCTCCTTTTACTTCCCTTTAAACAGGACGAATAAACGGTTTTGATTGAAATGTAACACAAAGCCTTTCTTCTCTCCCGTCCCTCCATAAGCATTTTCTTATCACTTTAAAAGTTGAATTGTTGTTAATTGCATGATTTGAAAATTGAGTAGAATATCTTATTACTTTTATTTGTATACTTTTGTTTCTGTGAATTTTTTTTTTTATATATCCATATAAAACGAATGTATTGATTGTCAACTTTTACTAACGCTCTTGTTTTCTTATTTTGTCTCTTTTGGTTTCTTCCACAACTGATATTGTTATTTAGAAGGTTTCAGGTGGGTGACACTATTCCTGCGTAGGTGCGGTCCGGCGGAAAGGAACACTAGGGCAGCATCAGTCCTCTCCTCTTCTTCCAGCTGCGGCCGCTACCCCCAGACAAAGTCCAAAAATATGGTAACGGGTTTGTAAATGCCAGCAAAAAAAAAAAAAAGAAAGAAAAAAAAACCTTCATGCCTGAGTTCGTCTGTATTGTGGCTACCTTTGAAGAACAAAAGAAAAAAAACAGAGGGAAAAATAAGTAATTGCCAAAAAAAGTTTTTATTTAAACTTCCTCTGTACAACTTAACATCGCCCAACATATTAATTAAAAGAAATGTGGATTGGATGCAATAAGCAAACAAAAACACAGTAAGAACCCTCTAACTCTTACTTGTTAATTATTTTTTTCCTGTTGCTTTGGTTTATCATTTTGTTTTTCCTCTTGATTTGGAGTTGCAGCGTTCTGCTGAGCCGATGATGCGCTGTGAGTCTGCAGCGACGCATGGGTTGCGCAGCGACAAAAACGCCCTCTATTGCGATTCAAAAGCGCCTGCGTGCAACAAATGCTCCCCTTTCCCCTCCCCTCCCGGCCTACGGACTACAGATCTGCCTGTCTAGTCCGCTAGCATGGCACCCAGTGGACCCCCTGCCCATTACAGGACACTATTGGCAAGCAGTTTCATTGGTCATATTTTATGCTCATCATAAACCCTTAAAAAGTCAAACACACCTGAACAGACTTTGAGCTCTGTTGTGTTCCTGAGGGTCGGGTTGTATCCAGAGAGTGTGTCAGTCTGGTGGGCTCAGGAGTGCCTGGGGCTTTAGGTCTGTTCTCTGAGCCGGCGTTAGCGCAGCGAAAAGCGGCGAACAAATACACTGCGACCACGGCGCGGCAAAACAATGGCCGCCCGTGTGGCTTTTTTTGCGCCTGCATTACAGGGACCTTCACCTACACTCCGCACAGGCATTTAAGGTTGTGACTGCAGTCTGGCTAAATCTGTCACGGCTTTGGTTTATGTATGAATTTGTTTTTCCATGTGGAACTTTTGTCTTAGTCACATAATACGAAGTCTCTGTTCCTGCTTATTTTATTGTGTCTCATACTATTTCTTCCAATGATGAGACCATAACTGAAAAATGTCAGTCAGGGTGAAGGTGCTGGTCAGATTTGCGCAGCGCAGGAAAAAGCGCAGCAGTATGGTGCGCTTGCGAGCCCACGCTGTAGACTCACTTTTTGCTTTATGGATTGCAGATTCTAACTGTGTTTTTTTCTACCCTTTTTTTTCTTCCTTTTTATTCAATCTCTTATTTTTTTTTCAACCCCACATCTCCTCTGTCTGCTCTATTACTCCTGTCTGTCCCTCTCCCTTCTGTTGTTTTCATTGTTAACCTGTTAAAGGCGTGCTACCTGAAGGCAATTGAGACTCAGCCAAACTTTGCCGTGGCGTGGAGCAACCTGGGCTGCGTGTTCAATGCTCAGGGAGAGATCTGGCTGGCCATTCATCATTTTGAGAAGGTACGTGGGCTTCCAAATGTTACATCGGAAGTAATAGCACGCTGGTCACTTAAAGTAACTTTTATTCAGATGTAAAATTCATTGTTGTTGGTTTTTGTTTGCTTTGTAGGCAGTAACCTTGGATCCAAATTTTTTGGACGCCTACATAAACTTGGGCAACGTGCTTAAAGAAGCCCGTATTTTTGACAGGTACACTTTTATTTTTTTCTACAGTATTTTTTTTTAATCGTTGTTCTGTGATGCAATTGGTACACCATGGGGTGTTTGGTTTTAATCTACAGCAATGTTGTTCCTTACAGAGCTGTGGCTGGTTATCTGCGAGCCCTCAGTCTGAGCCCCAACCACGCTGTGGTCCATGGCAACTTGGCTTGTGTTTACTATGAGCAGGGTCTGATAGATCTGGCCATTGACACCTATCGACGTGCTATCGAGCTGCAGCCTCACTTCCCTGACGCTTACTGCAATCTTGCCAACGCCTTAAAGGAAAAGGGCAATGTAAGGAACTGTGTCTTTGTACAGTGCCACATTCTGGTTTTGTTTTTTTATATGCTGTCTTTCTTTTGCAGAAGTAGACAACTTTACTTTTCTCTGTAAAGTTCTGGCTACATATGCTAAAGTTTAAACCTTCACCTCACAACTTTGTATAATTACACAACCCACCTGCAGATGGGTGTGCAGCGAGAGCAAAATTATATTAGCAACAATCATATAGTCTCTGTGGCTCAGGATATAAAGGAATCATTATGTCTGTGGCTTATATTCAGAACCAGACTGTATAAAGTTAATATTACTGTTTCCCTTGAAAACACCAGTACCAGTGATGACTGGTATGTCAGCATAGTGAAGTAAATTCAGTTTCATTTTGTTTTTTCAGTAGAAATAGGAATATTTTAGAATATTGCAAAAAAAAAAGGTCTTGGTGAATAATTAAGTTATGTATAAGACTAAACAGTGTGTGTTGTTAGGTGTCAGAGGCTGAGGAGTGCTACAACACAGCACTGCGTCTTTGCCCCACACATGCTGACTCGCTCAATAACCTGGCGAACATCAAACGGGAACAAGGCAACATCGAAGAGGCTGTTCAGCTCTACAGGAAAGCTCTTGAGGTACAGTTTCTACAAGTATTCTGTTTCCAGCCTGTCTGCAGTAGCTGTGCACACTTACGTGACCCATGTTCCTAAGCGTATTCCTGAAGGCTCTTTGTGTGTGTGTGTGTGTGTGTGTGTGTGTGTGTGTGTGTGTGTGTCTGCTGAACAGGTGTTCCCAGAGTTTGCTGCAGCCCACTCCAACCTTGCCAGCGTCCTTCAGCAGCAGGGCAAGCTACAGGAAGCCCTCATGCATTACAAAGAAGCTATCAGGCATGCTGTCATTTCCGCTCATTGATTTACATTATGTTTTAGGCATTCATGCTTTGTGCAGAATTTTTATGCATTTTCTTTCTCTGTGAACACCTACAGGATCAGCCCCACCTTTGCCGATGCTTACTCCAACATGGGAAACACGCTAAAGGAGATGCAGGATGTGCAGGGGGCGCTGCAGTGCTACACACGTGCTATTCAGATCAACCCAGCGTTTGCAGACGCTCACAGCAACCTGGCCTCAATACACAAGGTAATTTCCTAATACTGACTGCAAAAAAAATATTGCTGTATATTATGTTAGCCCTTTTTAGTTTCTGTGCAAGAACCCAAGTGAACCTCAGGCTTGTTGTCAGTAGGCAGCAAGGGCCATAACATAAAGCAAATACATCAGACAGCAGTTTATTAGTTCAGATGTAAATATATCGAGGTATATACCAATTTTGTTGATGGGTAATAAGTGCTATGACATGTGATATGACAGTTAAATTAATACCATTTTGAATATATCTGTGCACTTTGGCCCACAGGACTCTGGGAATATTCCGGAAGCTATTGCATCTTACCGCACTGCTCTAAAGCTCAAACCGGACTTCCCAGATGCTTACTGCAATCTTGCTCACTGCCTACAGGTATGCACATTAAATCAGCCCCATTAATGCAGTTTAATTCTCTTTTGTTTGCATAATCTGGATATTTATTCTGAGTGAAGTTCCATTGTTTTCACTATTATGAGTACAACTCTTACAATGTAGGCTGCTTCCCCCTCCCCCATGTTCCTTGACAATACGCAGGCTATTGTTGATATGCATTAAAGTGATAACCATAGCTTATATTTTGCAACATTGCAGTACCTTTGCTTATTGTTTGTTTAAACTTGTATGTCATTGCTTTTCGTTTTGCATTATAAAAACCTTTGCAGAAATAACTCCTACTGAGGTTATAGCCATTATTCTTTTCAGATTGTGTGTGACTGGACCGATTATGATGAGCGCATGAAGAAGTTGGTTAGCATTGTGGCTGACCAGCTGGAAAAGAACCGTCTGCCCTCAGTGCACCCTCATCACAGCATGTTGTATCCTCTTTCCCACGGCTTCCGCAAAGCCATCGCTGAGAGACATGGCAACCTCTGCTTGGATAAGGTAGGTAGTTTTGTGGGGTGCAAAAATGGTTTGCTGTGTTTATATAAAGTAAGTTCTCTATTTGAAACCTAAAACTATATGTAGAAATGCATGAATAGTATTTAATAAAATTATCTGACTCCCATTTATAAAGTTAATTTATCTAAACTTTCCTCTGGCCCACCTTATTAGTTACATTGTTCTGTCCATTACAGCACAGGACTTCTCCCACCCCCTTTAAATCCACTATATGTTGTTACAGTTTGGTTAATATTTTAGGCTATTTCAGTAGCTAGCTCAGAACAGGGCCTTATGATATTTGCCTGTAGCTTATCACCAAAAATCTAAGTTTTCTTATGTCTGCCCTGTAGATCAATGCTCTTCATAAACCTGCCTATGAGCATCCTAAGGACCTGAAAGCAAGTGGAGGGCGTTTGCGTGTTGGCTACGTCAGCTCAGACTTTGGCAACCACCCCACCTCCCACCTCATGCAGTCCATTCCTGGCATGCATAACTCTGAGAAGTTTGAGGTGAGTTTATTAACTCAAATGCACGATTTTTTGGAAGTTGTCAAAGTATTTGTGATTAATACGGGTGTAGTACTGCATTAACCTGGTTCAATTCTATTTCCAGGTGTTCTGCTATGCCCTTAGTCCCGATGACAGCACTAACTTCAGAGTCAAAGTGATGGCTGAGGCTCATCACTTTACTGATCTTTCTCAGGTCAGAACATGCAACGATAAAGGCCGATTGGAATAACTTTGGTCTTGATTGCCATTCTGATAATGTTGCTCACATTCCTGTGTTATTGTATATCTTTTAAATAAGATTCCCTGCAATGGCAAAGCTGCAGACAGGATCCACCAAGATGGAATTCACATCCTAGTCAACATGAATGGCTATACCAAGGGTGCCCGCAATGAGCTGTTTGCCTTGCGCCCAGCTCCCATTCAGGTAAAAAAAAAACCTGGCATGAATTATTTACATATGCATGAATGTATGTATTTAAAACTTTTGGTGAATAAAATGGTTTCTCATCAGGCGATGTGGCTTGGCTACCCGGGCACCAGTGGAGCTCCCTTCATGGACTACATCATTACTGATAAGGAGACGTCTCCATTTGAGCTGGCTGAGCAGTATTCCGAGAAGATGGCCTACATGCCTAATACATTCTTTATTGGGGATCATGCTAACATGTTCCCACACCTTAAGGCAAGAGAATTTATTTTATGAATTTCTTTAGGCAGTATAATACTGTTATGTAAAATGTTGTCAAGGCAAAGGGTACATTTCTGAACATTTGTGTTTGCTTCACAGAAAAAAGCTGTGATTGACTTCAAGTCCAATGGACACATTTTTGACAATCGCATCGTTCTGAATGGAATTGATCTCAAAGCCTTTTTAGACAGCCTACCGGATGTCAAGGTCATCAAAGTAAGTGAGGAACTTCCAGAACATTTAAAACTTTGTGCTTTATTGCCTTTTAAGGTGACTGCATTGATGATGTGAGACCTTTTTCCAGATGGAGTGTGACAGCCAGGAGTCCACAGATAGTAATGGAGCCCTCTCCATGCCGGTCATCCCTATGAACACAGCTGCTGAGGCCATTATAAACATGATCAACCAAGGCCAGATCCAGGTCACCATCAATAGTTTCACAGTCAGCAATGGCCTGGCTACCACTCAGGTACTTTCTAATAAATGTCTACACTTCAAACACGTTAGAGTACAGGATTTGAAAACTTACTGCCTGAGGAATTGATTTGCTTCCTGCATGTGGATGCTGCTGTTGGGTTTCTTAACTGCTGGCAGTGTTTTACTCCTTGGTATTTTTGCTGTGGGACTTGCTAGGCTTCTCAAGTTGGCACGAAAATGAAAAGCTTCATATCGGATAAAGGGTTAATTTGCTTGATTTTGTCCTGATTGACAGTTCTACCTTGAATACTAATGTATTGGTATTACAGCAGGCTAGTAAATAATTTTTTTTTCTCTTGGCACTTGTGATCAGTGGACCTTGCTAACAGAAAGAGATTTGGTTTCTCTAGATGATGCTGAAAATAATTCCTAATCCACACTCACAGATCTGTACATGTCCTGATCTGGTGCTTGAATCAAACGTGGAAGATCATCATCTCAAGACAAGCCCTTTTAAAGGGCTATTGTAGTGGACAGGGATGAAATATCACCAGATGTTGTTGTTTTTCAGATATTTACTGTTGAGGAGGTTGTAGTATCTGGGACTGTAGCCTTGCAGGTATGACATCCTTTAGTAGGGCTGCAGCTATAGTACACTTTCATTTTTGAAGACTGTCGGAAATATTTGTTTTTCAAATCCACTATTGTCAGGTCAAACCGGAACTTTAAAACAGATAGTTTGCACTAAACATTGTGGTTAACTTGAAGTTTTTTTTTTTTTTTTAATCACCCCAAACCTCAGACTGCCTCAAGAAGTATTGATTTCATTACATGTTTTCAGTTTGATCTAGCTAGCTATAATAAGCTATAGCTATAAGCCATCACTAAGTAGAGGACAAAAGCCTGGTTGCTATGTTGGAAAAGTTGCTGGTGCCATGTTGCTTTAAGAAAGTCCAGCACCAGGCACCAGGATGTTTGTCTGGCACCAGATTTTTTTTGTAAGTATTTTGAATATTTGTAATTATTAAATTTATCAAAAGTTAATTGCAGCCCTACACTTTAGTGTGTTCTGAAGATCACGCTGTGAGTGCGCAGTAACAAGTCTGCCTCGGTTTTTCTCTGTTCATGTGGGTCTTTTACAGTGCTGTAGATGGCACTCCCGGGGACTGAAGAATCGGATGGTTTGTGTGAATAATAAACACTAAAGTTACATTCAGACTGATATTTGGTACTTGTTTTGAGTATGGTTGTGGAACTGTCTTACCGTAGTGGATGTTAAGTTAGTAAAGACACCAGTCTGAGAAGCTCGGAGTGAATATATTTAAACTGAGGAGTTTACAAAGCGATTTTCTGCTGTTTCTGTTGTGAGCTGTTTTGTACAAGATTTTTATTGGGCTATACTTTCAAAAAGCATTTGTGCATCATGAGCACCTCTTTAGAAGATAGAAATTACTGGATGCGATGAGGAAAAATTGTATTGTTTTACATTTTATTGTTTTGCACTTTGTTTCCACTTGTATTGTAATTTGAACAGTATCACTCTGAATTAAACATTACTATTCTGAAGCTGATTAAACCCATGGAAGAAACGTCACCACGTGACCGGACACACCTCTCCACCAATAGCACCTATAGCAGTGCAGAAATGCCCAAGGCCCAGTTAGCTCATGGGAGGACTGGGTGCTAGCATGTCAGTGTGACGTGTACTCATGATCCCCCTCTCTGCGTCGTGACACAAATGCGCATTAATGCAGAAGTACAAACTGGGCTTGAGTGCTAGAAGGTTTTATTGTCTCTGCGTTCCATGGTTACCCATAATCCCTCGGTCTGCGCTGAGATGCAAATTAGCATTAATGCAGAAGTATAAACCAGGCTTTATTCCCAGTGGCATCTATTTATGAGAACCAGGAGTACTTGTGAAATTCAGTAATTGTATTGTTTTAGCACGAGCATAACTTGGAGATGATCTGTGTATGATAGGCTTTGGTTGCCTAGATATATTATACTGTAGGGTTTACTGCATATTTTACTTTGAGGCCATATTTATATAAATGTAAATTTAGGTTAATTAGTTTTCCCAAGTGCCAACCTAATTAAAATTTTTGACTTTGAGTATAATGGCCAACATATGCTTCTCACAAGCCAACAGATGCGTGCAAGTCTGCTCCAGAACTATTGGCACCCTTGATAAAGATGGGTAAAATATCTTTGCGGTTATTTAATGCAACACTGAAGTAACGTAAATCTATTAAAAACCCTAGTTAAACACATGCTTTTAAATACATTTCCTTCCAGTTTATACTGCTGTGTTTAGCTTTGTGACATGCCAAAGCTCGGTTTGAATGCTACTTAATGAGCACAAAGCGCATGACATCTTTTAAATCTGTTTGACAGAAAGGTCTTTGTTTTTTTCCTCCCTCAAAAGATCAATAACAAGGCTGCCACAGGAGAAGAGGTTCCTAGAACAATTGTCGTGACCACTCGCTCTCAGTATGGTCTGCCTGAGGACTCCATTGTCTACTGCAACTTCAATCAACTCTACAAGATTGACCCCCCAACTCTGCAGATGTGGGCTAATGTAAGTATAGTCAATCAGTATTCTCGGGAGATCTTCATTCTTTTGTGTGTTACTTGGTACATTGCTCATTCTTTCTCTTTCTTATTTCAGATTCTGAAACGTGTGCCGAACAGCGTTCTCTGGCTGTTGCGCTTCCCGGCTGTGGGTGAGCCCAACATCCAGCAGTATGCCCAGAACATGGGCCTGCCTGCCAACCGCATCATCTTCTCCCCTGTTGCCCCTAAAGAGGAGCATGTGAGGCGTGGCCAGCTGGCTGATGTCTGCCTTGACACGCCTCTCTGCAATGGCCACACCACTGGCATGGATGTGCTCTGGGCTGGCACCCCAATGGTCACAATGCCAGGTCAGTTCCAGTCTGGTAGGTGGTTGTACACTGACGAAATAGATTTACCATTAATGACCTCACAAAAACATTTCTTCATGTGCTGGGTCCCAGGAAATTAGTTTTAAAGCTGGGTGGTGTACCTTTACTACTACAACAACAACAAGAGGTTGAAATCACAGAAAACTGCATTCAGCTACAGTTAACTCCAGAATGGTTGGTACCATTCAACATAATGGGCGAAACTAAAAAATGTACATTTTATGTATGTATAAAATAAACATTGCACACAATTATTAAATTTTTTAGGCCAAGATGTCAGAGAAACTACTTACTTCCCTTTCAAAAATTATTTTTCCTCAGAAAATTATATTAAAAAGTAACACCCCTAATAAAATAAATGCATCCGCACTGTAAGTCTTGGCTTTATTAATTGTTCTCAGTCTTCATTGCCTTTGACCATTTCCTGTGTCTCTGTTGCATTTAGGAGAGACACTTGCCTCCCGTGTGGCTGCCTCTCAGCTGACTTGCCTTGGCTGCCCTGAGCTCATTGCACAGAGTCGCCAGGAGTACGAAGATTTGGCCGTCAAGCTCGGAACAGACATGGAGTAGTAAGTTAACTCGACCACCTAGCAAACTAACAACTTGAAGTAGTTCTTTATTTTGTAAATAGGATATTTCAAAGCAGTCAATAACAGTATACCATTCAATACAGTGACATTGTTTTCTATTGCGTGTAGACTGCTTATTCTTTCTTTATTTCACTTATAGCTGCTTGTCGATATGTAAAAATGGACAGGCTTGAGGATTAAAATGTCTAAGAGGAACCTTACATGTCTTTACATGAGAAAAATGATTACACTCATTCACACAGTATCTTTCATGACTAATTTTACGACTAATTAAAAGAATGCTTAAATCAGTACTTACAGGACTACATCACATGCTAGTCCAAACTTCTTATGTCAGAATTTAGGATTGCAAACACACAATATGGACAAAAAAAATCATATTCCATTAAGTTGTTGAATATCATGGAGATCGTATGAGATGCCATGAATTAAGACTAAACTTTTTCAATATGTCTGACTGGCCAGGAATGTTTATTAATTAATTTTTCAGGGTGCGCCTGGATTTAGTTCATGCATGTGTTTGCAGTCCTACCCCAATGACCTCTGTTGCGAGCGTATACACACACACACACACACACACACACACACACACACACACACACACACACACACACACACACACACACACACA
>CM074951.1:7496372-7542406 GCA_037577455.1 Pangasius macronema
TCCCGCTTACAGCAGCTTCTCTCTCTACGGGCTGTGGGTGTGGCTCAGTGGGCTGGACAGACGCTCATTGGTCGCTGAAGGAGCTTTTCTCTGTCAGGGAGAAACAGCCACAGCTGAAAACAAATACAACAAACAAACCACCCCAAGCAAACAAAATACCACATATATATCTTTTTTATACTTAATATTGCATGATATATAAAATTGTGAGTCTATCTGTCAGGGAGAAACAGCCACAGCTGAAAACAACAAACAAACCACCCCATTTGTTTGTTTGTTTGTTTTATGATATGGCTAATAAATCTAAAAGAGAAAAAAATATGAATTATAACGTACTATATAAAAATTGTGAGTCTGTCTAAATATCAGCTATTAAAAATTAAATGGATAGACCATGAGCAAAAAAGGCTAAAACAGCATGCTAGAAATAATAAAAAAAAATCTAATCTAATCTAAATCCAATGTTTTAACTTTAAGGTGTTAAAATATGTGATGCTGAAGACATTTTTTTAAATATACTGAAGTCTTAGAAATACTGTTGCATGAAGAAAAGAGTTAAAAAAATTCGACCCCCCCCCAAAAAAAAGCCACTAAACAAAAACAAACAAACAAACAAACAAACCTAGTGTTTAAAAATCTAAGGTGTTCAGTACAGTCTGGCACAAAACCACTTTCTTCTTCTTCTTATTATTAATATAGTTAGCAAAGTTTAAGTCTAGATAGTTTAGAAAGCTGCAAAAGTTGACATTAATTTACAGTAATGCTCTAAAGTGACTTGGAGGTGATTTACATCTTACATTTTCCTAAACATACTAAGAAAAGAGCCTTAAATTGATTGTCCGTGACTGTGGGCACGATAATCTTATTCTTATTCCAGCATGTGCAGTGTACTGAGATATTGGTGGGTGATCATTATTATTTCTCTTCCATCTACCAGTTTGGCCCATCTTACTTTAAAAGCAGATAAACTCTGAGCAAATTTACGCCATTACTGTTCGTTGTATTTCTCTCACTTTTTTATTGTCCTCATCGCAAATTTTAATGTACTAATACAACTCTAAAACCGGGGCGGGCACTAAGAAGGCGCCATCCATTCATTGGACAAAGTAGTGGCGTAATATTACGTAGCTCTCTCTTGATTGGTCACTGTGTACGCAAGGGAACTCTTGTCTCCTAGTCGCGTCGGTTACCGTCGCCACGGGGGAGAGTCGACTATACAGGTAAGGTTGAATCTCAAATTGCACACTAATAGGATATATAGTGCACTAGGTAGGATGTAAAACACATTAAATTACACCCTTTAAAGTGCACTTATGGAATAAATAGGGAGCCATTCGGGATTCAGCCATCGGTTGAATCCCGAATCGACTCTTTGAGCCGGCTCAGAGCTGACCCGTATATTTTTGTCTTTAATGCAGGGATGCCTACTATATTTTTCACTGTCATGGTGATTTTACAGTTGTTTATGCAAAGTAAAATATTATTCAATTATTACAGTTTCCTCCGTAGCTGAAGCAGAAGAATTATCACCGGTCAAAATATTGCAAATAAAACAGACCGGCAAACCCTCGGATTTCTTAGCCGAGAATGGCCACTTGACTTGGTTTACTAAGCTGAGTGACTTTAGAGCCAGAATTCTCATCACAAGTACAAAGTCTTCTTTCTGCAGGTTTGTGTATGAGGAGATTTGCTTGATATCTGTTCTTTCTTTGCTTGGAGGTTAGTCGTAGCTGTCAGTTCAGCAGTGTAAAGGAGTTTGTATCAGGACAGCTGGCTGTGTATGAGAGGTGTACAGAAAACTATTTTGTCTGAGGTTGACTCTAATAGATCTGAACCCTTTCAGTACTTTAACAATGGCAACGCGCATCCGGCCGGTGAGTGTACCGCTATTTACATTTGAATAAATAAATTGGCGCAATAACTTACTGCTAAAGTTACATTTAACCATAAACTGTCTGCGGGAATAAGTCCCGTTGAATGTAAATAGAGTAAATATGTCGAGTCGTTGACCCCTGATTCTGTTGAAGTCATAACCTTCTAGTCCAACGTCTTATCCACTGAGCTATGACTGCCCAATTTAGCTTATGTTATATTTTTTGAAGTTAAATACCATATAACATGGCAGTTCATCAAGAAAAAAGTTATTTCTCTTGGGATCTTTATAAGATAATCAAGTTGTATAAGAAGCCCACTCAGAGACACACTTTTGAATCATCAACAAATAATGTTTGTTTCTGCCTATTTATAATAATTATTATTACTGTTGATATAGTTGATTATTTGATATTTTTGTTCTTTGCATTTTTATACAGTTTTCTTCTTCTTCTTCTTCGTCTTCTTCGTCTTCTTCTTCTTCATTATTATTATTATTATTATTATTATTATTATTATTGTTACAAATATATCGTTGTCATGCCATTAAAGCAACTTGATTTGAAAATGTATCAACTTGGGTATCTGGGAATAACTCTAAGGAGCCCATCGCAGGGCACCATAAACACACACGTTCACACATTTCTGGACACCGAGGGGAAATTTGGTGTAGGCAATCCACCTTTCAGCATGTTCTTGGAAGCTGGGAAGAAACCAGAGAACCCAGAGAAAATTCAGACAGTAAGTCAAGCCCAGGATCAAACCTGGGACCCTGGAGCTGTGAGGCAGCAGCCCTTCAACACAAATTAATATGCTGGATCCACAAACTGTAAAAGCTCAATTTTGTCCAAAAATCAAAAATTCATCAAAAAGTCCAAACATTGATCATATCTCAGTATTAAGATTGAGTAAAGGTGCAATGTTTCCTGTGAATAGAGCAGTAAAAGATGTGCTGTCATTGGCGGCTCTGGCTTTTTGGGGAGGCACCTCGTTGAGCGTCTGGTGGAGAAAGGCTACTCAGTGGCTGTGTTTGATATCGCACAGAGATATGAGGTTCCTGGAGTCACATTTCACCAAGGAGACTTGTGTAACAAACAGGTGATCAGATTTTTACACTTCTTAAAAAAACATTTTGCGATGCATGCACAAAAATATATTTTACCATTAAATTTGATGTGCTTGGCTCATGAAAAATCTTATTTAATATTGAAATAATTGAATAAAAATGACTGGTTAATTGAGCTTTATTAATAGTCTGCACTGTGTGTAGTAACCTTCCCAGGGTCCTGGATGCTTACTGAAACTTTACAAACGAAGGTAGTCATAACATATATATCTTGATAATTGGGTTGGCAGTAATATAGTTTGGGTATTTTCACAAAAATTTACACATATAGCTTCAAACATTTAAAAACGCTGGCTAGGGTCACTAAGACATCCACTGATCAGTACAGACCAGAACATTTTGCTTCATTTTTTTTGTTTTATTCTTCTCATATTTAGGCTTTGCTCAAAGTTTTGAAGGATGTGTCACTGGTGTTTCACTGCGCTTCTCCTTCACCGGCCTGCGATGATCGAAATCTCTTCTGGAAAGTTAATGTTGAAGGCACACGCATTGTTATTCAGGCTTGCCAAGAGGCCGGGGTGCAGGTATGGAACACACACTTTGGAGATAAACTATATGGCCAAATGTTTGTGGACACCTGTGGACACGTATGTGGTTCTTCCCCAAACTGTTGCCGCAAAGTTGGATGCACAGTTGTACAGAATGTCTTTGTATGCTGTAGCATTAAGATTTCCCTTCACCGGAACTAAGACGCTCAAACCTGTTCCAGCATGACAATGCCCCTGTGCACAAAGTGAGCACCATGAAGACATGGTTTGCCAAGGTTGAGTGACCTGCACAGAGACCTGACCTCAACCCCACTGAACACCTTTGGGATGAACTGGATTGCTTACTGTGCCCTAAGCTTCCTCATCCAATATCAGTGCCTGACCTCACTAATGGTCTTATGGCTGAATGGGCAAATCCCCACAGCCCTGCTCCAAAATCTAGTGAAAAGCCTTCCCAGAAGAGTGGAGGTTATTATAACAGCAAAGGGGGAATAAATCTGGAAATGGGATGTTCAAAAAGCACATATGGGAGCACATATGGCCATGTAGTGTATTACTTTTATTTTTTGTCTTTATATATACTGTTTGGTTTAATAATTACATCTGATACATTTTTCATTCAAATAATTCAAATGATTGCTCTTGGCTTATCATGCAATTTGCACTTCATGTAGTCCTGAGCCAGCAGGATGAAATCATAGTTTGAAATGGGAAGGAGAACAGGGAGAGCTGTTTGCACCACAAGAGACCTGCTATAAGGAAGAAGGCTATAGAGGAACACTTATATTTTAAACCTTTACTGAGGCTTTGATGTGGTTATGAATAATTATATCAGGACTCAAAATGAACAGCTGCCCAGTTGCTCCTAGCAACAGGTTTAGGCGATTGGTAACCATATCATACCAGTCATTTCAACCATTTGCAATGGAAACTGATACTGTTTAGTACATTCAAATAGTTAATTCATTTATCTTAAGTAACCACTCTATCATAGTCTGGGTTGTGGTGAATCACACAGAGCCTATGGTGGGAACACTGGGCATGAGGTTGGAAATGAACTCCATGATAGGATGTCAGTCCATTGCAAGGAGGTGGGAGGAAACTGGAAAACCCAGAGGAAACCCACACAGAAACTGGAAGAAACTATGAAACTCCACACAGACAGTAACCCAAGCTCAAAATTGAATGTCTGGCAACAAGCAACATTCAGCTTTCAGACTGAAATGCTGTAAATTATCTGTTTAAAACAAAGACAAGCTAAAATACTGTTCTATTACATACCTTATTTACTCACTATCAGCAGTTCAAAATGGTAACCATATTGTCAGTCATGAATGATCATGATGGCTGCATTAATGGCTATTTAATTGTCCAAACAGATGGATTGCAGCAATAGAGGTGACCATTTGCACATTTCCTTGCTCTGTGGATTTTTTTGGACACTTTTTGGACAAGATTTTTACATTTATAAGCTGTAGCATTGAGACAGACTGGCATGTTAGTTTATCATGATCTATTACAAACCCCACAAGTCACTTCTTATGTGAACACTGAATCGCCTGATATTTAATGGCCTTATTATCTGGTTTGTAGAAACTTGTCCTAACCAGCAGTGCCAGTGTGGTGTTTGAAGGAACTGACATCAAGAATGGAAAAGAAGATTTGCCTTATGCAAAAAGACCTATTGATTATTACACAGAGACCAAAATTCAGCAGGAGAAGGTAGATATGGTTGTATAGGTATTTTATATTTGTTGCCTCTGTTTTAGTACTGGATTTTTTTTAAATTAGTGGCTCAAATATATGACCACCGCCATACTTTATATATTTTAAACAATGAATTATTTCTCTTTGCCTTCTGGGTAGGTAGTCTTGGAGGCATGCAGTAAAGAAAAAGATTTCCTTACTGTGGCAATTCGTCCTCATGGGATCTTTGGCCCGCGAGACCCCCAGCTTGTGCCCATCCTTGTAGATACAGCACGTAAAGGCAAGATGAAGTTCATCATTGGGTAAGTGAGAATGACTTTAGTTGAGTAATGAGAAATGTTTGACAGTGCGCAGTGCTCTCGAGACAGGTGGTGTATGAGGAAATGAATTTGTGAATGTCGTTAAGCATACCATTTCACCAGTATTTTGACTGTAGCAGCTGAGAAGGGGGTCCCATAGCCAGAGGTGCATGAGCCCAGATGAATTTCCCTTGTAGGTGAGGTGGAAGAGGTCACTTATTATGGTCACATTGGGATGCACAGTTTCCCTTGTGTTCACTCTGATTATCTCTTGGTCAATGTCCCAGGAAGTGGCACAGACGAAGCAGAACAGAATGATTTTGGGAGGATTAGATCGGTACCTTCCGCTCTCAGGGTTGTTGGATACATTCTGGATAGAGAGTCAGCTTTAATATTTTTTGAACTGAGACGATAAGAGATTGTGAACTGAAATTGGAAAAGAATAAGGCTCAGCAGGCTTCTCATGTGTTCAGTCTTGGGTGCTGTTTTCAGATATTCAAGGTTTTGTATATATAACAAAGGGGTGTGCCATTCCCTCAAACCAGTGAAGCCACTTCTTTTACCAAGTTTCCAGAGTCCATAGTTTTTTTCTGCTGGTGCCAGCTTCTTTGAAAATAATTCCAGGGGGATGAAATTTTGGTTTCTCACCCAGTGTTTGGTATAGCATGGCCCCGACCCCAGTCTTGGTCCATGCATGCTTTTGTGAGCCCTTCTTGAGCAGTAAGGTAAGTGGAGCGGCTATGGAGCTGAAGTTCCAAATGAACCTTCTATAGAATGGTTAACATGGCTTTCCAGTAAAGGGAAAAAGATAAGAATATTGTCTATATAGGCGATGGTGAATTTTTTCCAGCATGTTTCACAAGACATTTATTAGCACCTGAAAGACATAGGGGGCATCAGAGAGCCCATATGGCATAACAATACTCGTGGTGGCCAGAGGTGGTGCTGAAGGCTATTTTACACGTATCACCCTCACAGATGCAGATCAGGTTGTAGGCGCTTTTGAGATCTGGGTTAAGTGAATATGCTTCCTGAGTTATTCTAGGGCTGCAAAGAACAAGAGGCAAGTGATATTGATATTTTGTGACTTGAAAGGGATTTTGAAAGAGATATGGATATTTTGTGACTTAGTTTATTCCCAGATAATCATTTCAGGGTGTGAGTCTGCCCCCTTTATTTTGAACAAAGATGAATCCAGCTATTGAGGTGAAGTGGGAGGATGGATGTGTCTTAGTTTGAGTGTAGTTGTGGAGTTTAATCATTGCAGTTGAGTGGAGTGGAACCAGAGAGGAGGTTGATTGTGGCTTGGTTTTGTTGAACATTTCCTTAAATTCAGCATATACTGACAGATTGTCCATCTTGAACTCTGATTCTGGGGTTATAGTGATGATAGCTGCTATGAGGCTGGGTTGTTGTAGATATGATTTATGACAGAGGGGTGACCATTGGATTATTTTACCTTCAGTCCATGGTATGAGAGGATTGTGACATGGTAGCCATTGGAAGCCTAAGGCATGACTGAGGACATGACGAGAAACAAGATATTTTCAGAATGCAAGGCATTGATTTTCAACATAATTTCTGAGGTGAAATGTGTCGCAGGCCCACCTCCTATGGGTCTGTAGGTGCCTTAGGAGTGATTCAGTGTCACAATTAAGGACTTTCCTTGAAATATCTAATGATAATGAGCTTTTTAAACATAGGCCTTGTTGGAATGTTGACATTTTTCTCCTTTTCACCTCAACTAAAGGAAAAATGCAGTTATGCAGTCCAGATGAACTGGGAATGTCACTGCCATTTTTGAATAGTAAAACAGTAAATGTTCTCTCTTGATCTCACATCAATTCATACAGTTACCTACAAAGCCATGGTGACTCTAGGATATGACTAGTCTACTAATTAGGATGGTGTTAAGATGTGTAAGTCAATACCCTAGTGAAATGTAAATGAAATTCAATTCTACCTTTAATTGAATTGACAAGGTCCACCCGCTTTTAGCCCTTACGTATTAAAATTCCTTCAGTTTCTCTCAGCAATTTCAGAACGTTTATGAAGTCATATCAAGAGCAGGTCACAAATGGTTATAAGTTAATCATTCATGGTTAATAGTAAACATATTATTATCATAGGAAGAGACCATATTTCCTCTGGTTTTAGTGCTTTACACAGGAGCTCTGTGGTAAATTACACACATGAACTAGTAATTGTACTGCAGCAAATCAGAATTTAGAACAAACCAATCCAAAACGAAACCAAATTAATCTCAGTGATGAGATTTTTTGTGCTGACTCAAACGTCTGAGATCATGGCCTGAGCTAGAAGATGAAAGAACATCTTGGATTTGAACTTGGTCACATCTGATGCGTGTTAAAAAGTAAGAACTGCCTTTATACTATATTACATCTTTGATTTGTGAATTTTGCAGAGATGGTACTAACCTAGTGGACTTCACCTATGTGGAGAATGTAGTCCATGGTCACATCCTAGCTGCTGAGCATCTGAAACCAGACTCCCCACTTTGTGGAAAGGTGTGTATGGGGTTGTAAATATGTACATCATTAACTATGCATGGACAATGTAGGCTTTGGCATCCAGAAGAGAACATGTTCTATGTTTAATTTATATTCGACAGCATTAAAGTGCTTACTATTATACTTGAGAATTCACCAACATATTAAGCATCTAATAAATGGTGCTTCAAAACAAGTTTGATTAAGCTATACAGTCAGGGTGTAAAGTTTGTCCTAAAACATTGTGTAGTGTGAAGTGCTCTTAGATCAAATCTTTGTCAGTAAGTGAGTTTTTTTTTTTTAACTTTTTATCTGTAACCAATCAGTTATACAATCTGACACCAACAAGAAACTCTACACTGGCTGTCCTGACATGAAGTAAGATAGCAGTGCTCGTATCTTTTAGTGTTAAGTATGTTTTTTGTGTAAGATCTGACTGTGAAATTTGTCATAATTTAACAGTAGACAGACTTTTATTAAATTATGTTTTTATTAAATTTGATTGTCCTTTACAGTAAATATGGTTAATTTAAATTATTCTTCTGCAGGGTTTATAACTAATACTTGCTTGTTGTTGTTCTGCTGCTTGACATTGTCTGTGTATAAGAGTTTTTGTGCAAAAGATTAGCACAGGGCAGTACCAAAGCAGCTGCTAAATAATTAATATTAATATAAATTAATATAAAATGAATTATTAGCCTAAAGGAATATGGACATGGAAGATTAGTGGGATTACTGTCACCAAATTAAATCGTATGGTGGTACTATGGTTGAAAATTCCATCTTTGGCCAAGATTGTCCTGTGTAGCCTTTAATTGGATTGAAATTTGGTGTTTTGAGGATATTGTTTTGCCATGAATGTTTCCTTCCTGTAGAAAGGAGTTATTGATATTTGGAGCACTTTAATTACAACTGATTTTTAAATAGAATTATATAATAGAAAATGTTTGCTCTGGTTTGGTTAATGATTTTCTGTTTCCCAGATTGTTAGCATGTTAACAGTGCATTTCGTTTTATCTCACCATTCCACAGGCGTACCACATAACCAACGATGAGCCGATCCTGTTTTGGGATTTCATGTCTCAGGTGCTGGTCGGTTTAGGCTATGATGCCCCTCGCTACCACCTACCCTACTCTCTTGTTTATGCTATAGCCATGCTGCTGTGGCTGATTACCTCTCTACTGCGCCCCCTGGTGAACATCAAGCCCACCTTCACCCCCATGCGTGTGGCGCTGGCTGGCACCCATCACTACTACAGCTGTTCCCGTGCCAAGCAGGACATGGGCTACCAGCCAGTGGTGAGGCTGAAAGAGGCCATAGCTCGAACTGTGGCCAGCTACCCACATCTGAGAAGATGAGGCTAATGTTTTATTGAAGCTGTATCATGTGGACTGTGTGTGGATCAGATTTTGTTTGATGCTGATCTCTGTGGATGAAAAAGAACTTAGATTGGAGCAGTGGTTTTGTTCCAGTCTAAATGTGAAAAAAAAGAGTCGCTTTTAGCTTCAGCTCAACACAGGAAATACTGCACAAGGTTTATAGTACTGTAGCCACCTTTTTAAAGAACAACTATACAGAAAAGGTATTATTTTTCTATAACAGCACATCCCAAAGACAACCAGTTTTGACATGCTGTACTTTTTATCCAGTTATATTTACATTTAATGTTGTGGAGTTACATTTAATGTAAGTTAGTTCCTGTTATCACTTGCATTATAACAGCTATAAACAATCTTCACATTTCTTTCTCCCTCTCTCTCTTATGTTAATAAAATAAAAAAAATAAATAAAAATCCAGCCTCATATAAACCAGTGACTGAATTACAGCTGACACTATTGTCAGAGCTGCTGTTATAGAAAATATTGTGCCTTCTGTCCAATCAGAATCCTTAACACACTGTTGAATTCTCAAATCTGTTTGGTAAGAATGTGTTGATTAATTTTCTTTAACAGCAGCTCTGACGGTTGTTCCGGCTGCGAGGCAAATCACAGGTTTATATATATTACAGGTTTATAATGTGCTCATTCTAATACATTATAGTTTCTATAGTAACAACTCATTCACACGTTTATTAAAGGATTAAAAACATGTCATTGTTGAAATGGTGAAGCTTTCTGCGAGGAGACATTTAGCACTTTGGGAAGGAGTCTCCAGTGTCGGTGCTTTGCAGAAGAGGTAAAGCTGTAACTTTAAATTTTCTGACGTGGTAAAGTCCTCAGTTTCTTTGGCTTATTAGTTTCAAGAGAGGAAACAAAGAGGCTGGTTGGGGAACAACTGTTTATAGTTGCTATAATGTTTAAAGTGATAACTGGAACAAAATTGTGTCACAGATGTTCCACAACACTGAATATAAGTACCATATACCAATACAAACCATGACATGTGCTTCAATAAATAAAATTTGTTATTGTTGGTAAATTGCATTGGCATAAGAAGAACAAAATACTTGCTGTTACATGGTACATGCTGTTGTTGATTATTTTCCTATTACAACATGCTCTTTCATGTATTATTAGTTCCTTAATATATGCCTTATGGTAAAAAGCACTTTTTCATACTTTCCCAGTGGAATTATTAGGTTAATTTGGGTGTCTATGAGCAGTTAGAAGCATTATATTCATTTGATCAGTGCAGATATAGAATCATGGAGTTGTATATATTTCCTTGAGGGATCTTAATACACACTTCAATTTTTTTTTTGTATGAGCAGTTCACATTTTGTTAGATATTTGTCCATAAACATGCTGTTGTCATCTTCCCTATTATTTTTGCTGCTAACTCAAAAATCTAAATATAGGAGTGGAACTATTTACATATGGATCGGTTGTGTTTACACTACAGACTGTGTATTAACAAAGTGCTTTATCATACCTCTGCTAATAGCTGACTACTTTGCCTTAGGCCTCTGAACATTTTTTTTTGTAACTTTTCCTTGATATTCACTAAATGATCTGAATTCATAGTAAATGAAGTTTGAGAACTTTCCAGACTCTAGGGATGGGCAAATTGTCTGAGTTTCCATGCCTGTGTCTGTGTGTCATGAGTGTTGCACAACACAGTGAAAGTTCTCGGACCACGCCCTCGATCACAAAGCCTTCATCCATCGTTTCACTTCATTAGCTGTACTTGTTCTTACATCACAGTGACCATTTTGGCATTCGCACAGTTCTTCCTGTTACACATTTCTTTCATTCCTCTTCTTGGTGTGGTTATGGAGGGGGATAGACATCGATGAGACCTGGCATTCTTGTAAACTTTGATAGTTTATCAGAGGTCTAGGCTGTCTGACCTGTTTTGAGTCATGTTTTAGGTGGTAGCCAGGGTGAAACTCACCTGCTGAGCACCTGAGTGGGAACGTTTTACTGAATTCCAGAAAGCTTCCTTCGTCTTGAACTGGGAAACAATTCTGTGTCTTAAAGGTGTGTCTTCATTCTTGTAGTCACACCTCTTCTCTCACTGTTGTGTTGCCACTGGCAACTTAACATGTCCCATGTGTAAATTTGACTCTCGTCACTTCTCTGTTGCGAGCCACTCAGCAGCTCTTTCTCATAAATGTGACCACCTGCATTCTAACTAGGGTTGCTGATTTACAGTTCTGCCAGCACTCTCTCAGACTCTCTCCATATTGGGAATGATAATTAGTACGTCGCTCTATTCCCATGCTGATGTGTCCTAATTAAGACGATGCACACTATGTGCAGTGAGCTTAAAAGAGCTTAACAGAGCTCACTGGATTCCCACAGGAGCCAAAAATGCTTCCTGAATCTGCGTACTGTTCATTTTATTTTTATAATTATTTTGGTAAAAGTGGAATCTGAGTTATCTCTGCTGACTGCCAGCGTGTGTATCGCAATCATCTTTTTAAATTCATCTGAACAATGACAGATGTGTTCCACATGAAAAAAATCAGATGTAGATAAATGAAGCTTGCTCCACCTATTGTGTCCTAAAGAGCGCACACACACACACACACAAACACACACACACACACAAACGCATATACACAAACATACACACCCAGACTTTGGCGGCCAGGCTACTAAAACTGGCTGGGCTTGTCAGTCGTGCCAACGCCCAGATCTACTCTCTCCAGGAGACAGCTGTCAAACCTCCTTCAGTGTGTGTGTGTGTATGTTTGTGGACTGACACAGAGCACATAGTCCTGCTGTTAACTGCTTAGTCTCATTTATCAAGCGCTCCAATAACGTGTGACTGGGCAATAGTGAGGCGTTCTACACCAGTTTTGGATGTGTGTTTTCTAAGATAAGGTAGGTTTGCATGTTGTTTGTGTGTGATTGAGTGAGAAGGAGATTTCTCATTGTTACACAAGGTTTATGTTAGTTAAGTTGTTAGAACTAAAAAGGCTGTTTTAGTTTCACCACTTTCACCTTTCTCATTGGGACATAGTTAAACATTATGAAGAATTTATGTCATTTGACTGAGTGTTTCTGTGTGGCTTTATTAACCGTGGAAGATTTACTTATCATTTTCCTGTCACTCCATCTTGTTTGATTAATGCCAACCTGATTAATTCACTTTCGTATCTGTTGCCAGGGTTTTTGATGTCGTAATGTTTGAACTTCCACCATTGTTTACTGTACAGATCATTTTTGCAGAGGTCTATGGATAACTTGCTCTGTTTATGGTTGCAAAACTCAGCGTAACTCCAGTGATTTGTGAGTTGTTTAAGCCTGAGTCTACCAGGGCAACGCTAGTGCAGACTTTTAATGAACAAAGTGCTAATTAACAAGCCTTTAATGAGCATGTGGTGAAGGAAGCAAACCACTCAACTCTGCAGTTCTGTAGCTCTAGAGAATATAAAGATATATGCTCTGTTAATGTAAAAACAGAAAGAACAAAATCAGAGGGTTTATATAACAACAAATTAATCTAGAAAATGTGCCAATTTATTATAATAAAAAAAAATTCTATCTATCTATCTATCTATCTATCTATCTATCTATCTATCTATCTATCTATCTATCTATCTATCTCGTTAGCCTCATAGCATAATTGCCCAAGTCATATTTGGGCAATTATGGTATGAGGCTAACGATATATGTGTGTGTGTGTAGTATGACCAAAATATAATTAACCCTCATAAACAGAACCCCACTGTTAAGTGTTAACTAAAATATGTGAGAGAGTGTGTAGTGGGAAAGTGGAGGGACAGGCTTGATGGCATGGCTAAACGATGACTCAGGAATTCCGAACTGTAGTCCACCAAATGGCATTTAAACCAAGAAATATAACCTCATTACAAAATCATGATCTTGATCACTTTTGATAGGATGAACTGACCTGTTGTACATTTCATTACATTTGTAAATCTCAACAAGTGTTAAGCTGTGTCTTCTTTTTAATTCACCCAGGGTTGACTAAAGACGAAATTTGAAAATAACAAGATGTCTACTGGTGAGCTTCACTGATTTTTGATCCCTCCCACAGTTTAATATCCATGTAATTATTCAGATGAGCTTCTTTGCCAAACCCAGAATAACGATGACTAATGGGGAAGTAATTAATGCTATGTGCATGAATAGCTGTGCTGATGTTTTCTCCTTTATTCCAAAGTGTACTATGTGAAACCAGAGTTCACTTACACTCAAAACCTGTTTTGTAACATGTCACATAATAGTAATACCCCAATACCTACATAACATACATAATACACATGCTTAGTCCCACATAGTTAGAATACTTCCCTTCTATTAGGATGTCAATACTGGCAGGTACAATTATTTATATCTGTGTGTGTGTGTGTGTGTGTGTGTGTGTGTGTGTGTGTGTGTGTAGTGGGGGACAGACAATCTGTTTTGCAAACAACAAAGGTTCGTACTTTACTGAAAGGAGACAGCAGCTGGATCCAACGGCGCAATCAGTCTGGACCAGAGGAGGAGGACGAAAAGCCGTGGTGAGTGAGTGTGAGAGAGAGAGACACTGATCTGACTTCATTGAAAATATGTTTAATTCATGAATACATCATGCATCACTTCCCAAACTATTAAATGAAGGATTGCAGAGGTACGTGCAAGTCGGCTCAACAACGACTCCAGTGACCCCGCAGGTGATAACACACCTCCTGAACGAGAACCTTCCCCGAGTGCAGGCAGGTGAGAGCCCATGCTTCAGATCTGCTGCATTATTTGTGTACAGAATAACCAGCCTGATAACAACATAATTGACGCCTAATGACATTTATTGTCATGACTTTATCTTTTTAACAGTTCTAAAACATCTGGATACCTGATCAGGTAAGGCAGGACTTACAGTAGTTGTTTATGTCATGCTAATATATATTTGACAAAAGGCTTTCGTGTATAAACCACACTTGTTTTGCAGGGGTGTTTTCACAAAGACTGACACCAAACCAGCTGCATCGTCCAGTAATGGTTACATGTACGCAATCTCCTTTTTAAGATTATCACTACTAATACAATACCCTAACCCTAATCCTAACTCTAACCCTAACTCTAACCCTAATTTTTTTTATGACAGATTTGTTATAGAGGTTTCTGCATTATTGAGTCAGTATAAAAACGTGTTAGATTTCCAAACATGGCATAAAAGTTACAGAAAAAAAACGTTTGTATGTGAGTAAAGAAAGAAGCATCTTACATTATACACAACCTTTCAAACTAAAAACATAATGAAGTAATTTTTGGAAGGCATCTTTGCTTCTGCTTTCCTTGCGTAAGACTTTTTGCACAGTCCTGTATATTCATCATAAAAGAAACTGAGCTAAATAAGTATAACAATTTTTTAAAAGAGCATTTTTTTCCTTGCTCTTTTTCAGTGGAACATCTAGCTTCACCAAAAAGGCCTCTGAAGATTACAAGAAGATGTACGTGCTTGATGTGGAAATTCATTAATTGCTGCAGATGAAGGATTGAGAATTTGTGATTCAAATGGCTTCGGGCATATTGCAAGCAAAGCATTTGTGCTTGTTGTAGTAAACTGCTTTCCTCATGTTGTTCTCAGTGCTCCTCACACTGTTCGCTCAAACGCGGAGAGAGCAGAGCCGTCGGAGCCATCACTCAGTGCAGAAGAACAGGAGAGGAGGTGAGAGGAGCTTCACACTGCACGTGCAGCTTTTTCAACACAGACGTCATTGTTCACAGTGGTCCTGGTAATAAAAGGAGGCATGAACCTTACTGTCTGATGTCATTCGTTTCTTTGTGTGTGCCTACAGGACACAGGCAGCCAGCCAAATACTGAACAGCTCAGCAGGAAGACAGAGATCATATGTGCTGTCAGCTGCAAAGATATCCGAGTATGTTTTGCTCCAAAGTATTGGGCCAGAACTTTGAAAAGTAGTATGATGTTCCTCAAGCACCATTTTGCCTAAAATCTATGCGTACCATTTATTTTCACAGTACATCATCATTCAGACATCTAATTCACTGCCATTCCTTTATAACAGTGGATCATAGATTTATTAGCATAGATTTATTCAAAATGTCCTCCAGGTCTTATCACACTCCTTACCAATTTGTATCATTTATTATTTTAACTGAAGTTTTCCGCTTCAAATCACTTTTAAGGTCAACTCCAGCGAAAGCAGACAGCTCTGCCTCTTCAGCCGCAGCTTTTATTGCTAAAAGGTACAAAGTGTATTCTGTGGTTAGGTCACATGTCTGAAAAGCATGCTGTGCTTTGTCACTCATGGGTTTTGTCTGTGTTTCTGCGTATCTGTGTGTGAGTGTAGGGTAGTTATCAGTGATGATGAAGACACTGGCTCTGTTCAATTATCCACCCCGGTATCTCCTCCTAAACAAAGGTTGCCATAACCACTTTAGTCAATGCTCCCAAAATGAACCAAACAGCTTCTTTTTGTTAAACACCACTGAACATTTGACTATATCTACCAACAGTGTGGAGATGAGTGTTGATGAGCTGACACCTCCAGAATCCTCGTCTGCAACATCTGAATTGAAACCAAGAGCCAAACCAGAGCCCGCTCCTAAACAAAGGTTTATTATACATATATATATATATATATATATAGTTTTACCTTGTGATAGGTTTCCATGGTGACCATACTTAATGTTTTTTTTTTAATATGTTTTTGTAGTGAAACCCTCAGTGCTCTCTCTGACACACTGCTGTCCACCCCAAAATCCACCAGGTACCAAAATAACATGTGGACTGTGTTCCATTACAGTTTTAATGCACCATTGCTGACTTATATTGATGACACTAAAGTGCATGTAGGACCATTTGGCTCACACACGAGTCCTGCTCTTGAAGTTTATACTCTTGTGCAACTCTCTTGGGCCACCAAGCGGTCATCCATCTAAGTTCATTTGAAATGATAGGAAAGTGAAAGAGGAAATGAAATAGTGATAAATATGGGTTAAAAACCATATTGGAACACTGAGACTGAGAGTACAATCAGCTTCATAGAACATACTTTTCGAAATTAACTTCCAAGCTAAACCATTTTTTTTCTTTTACATGTATTAATTTTTTTGTTTTCTGTGCTTGTCTCTCTCTTTTCTCAGCAACAAGCCAGTTGCTCAAGTCACTTCTCCTGTTCCAGAGACAAAAGCAGCCTCTAAACCCAAGCCCAATCCTAAAACAAGGTGTTTATCTTAATTTAGATTAGGAGATCATTATTATTACTGGTCATTAATATCATCATTTATCAGTTGTTTGCTTTTTCTATAGGCTGTTTCACTTTTATAATAATTAAAACCTCAGATTGAATGAAAATATAGAAGTAATACCAAATCATTCTATGGGAATTGATATAATAATTGCTATTTAGTTAAATCTTACTTTTAACCTTTGATATATAAAATATGGTTGGATTTATGAATATTCCTTTAAGATATAACAATTTATTTTATTCATTACTGTCTTCTTTTGAAACAGTGTTAATGACACGGTTACTCAGGCCACTTCAGTTGCTCCAGTTGCTGCTTTAAAGAAATCTGCAACAACTGAACCCAAGCCAGATTCCACTCCTAAAGCAAGGTACATTGTACTTCTTTTAGATTATAAATGGGTGACAAATAAAAGGAGAAAAAAACCTACAAAAATTAAGATCTTGGGATACCATGAGATGATCATGAGATGCTGTAGAGTCCATTGGAGGAATGAACAGCATTCTTCCTAAGGGTATTCCCTCAGTTGATGCTTTGATGCTGGTAAGGAGCATTGTGTAGACCTGTATAATTTGGCTGAGATCTGGTCACTGTGAAGGCTATAGCATATGATTTAGATCATTTTCATCCTCATCAAACCATTCAGTGAGTCCTTGTGTCACTGAAGAGGATAGAAATGATTCATTATAAGATGATCAGTCAGAAGAACTTAAGCATTTGCAATGATTCTTCTAAGCTAAGAGGACAAGTGGCACTAAGCCACGCGAAAAACAAATACATCTCAAAAATTCATATACAATTGGTTAAGAAACTAGAGGAAAAACCAAATACATGGTTACACAGAGTCACAGAAAAGAACAAACACAGATCAGGACACTGGTGATATTCCTAAAGTCTTGTTTAATCATTATTTTCATTATGTATTATGACACCTTCGTAGAGCAAATAGCATAACAATGTAATTTCACTGAGATTTAATATATGAATGTGTAAATACTTACACTCATGGTAATCTGACATGCTAGAAGATTAAACGACATTAAGTATGTGACATTAGTTGTAGAATCTCTGTTATGTACGCCATTCATGACTGCATGTGGACGTGCCTCCTTTTCTGGAATGTTGTTGGTTATTCTTTAGTGCCACTGAACCAGTCACTCCTGCTGTTCCCGCTGTAAAGGAAGTTCCATCCACAACGCCTGAACGCAAACCCAAACCAGAGGCCACTCCTAAACTGAGGTTTGATACATTTACATTATTAAAGATAAAGATTATAGAGCAAGTGTAAATACATTTTAAGTAGATGTAGTGTAGAGTGGAGCGTTTGTGATCAGTGGCCCTACCGTTGCGTTAAATCATGAAGCGGTGGTCAAATATGACATTCCAATTCTCACAGACTTCACATTTTAAGTGTAGAGATAAATTTCAGTTTCACAGGAAGAATGGTCAAACAGCCAAAGTTAGATCTTTCTCAGTTTTAAAAATAAAACAACACTGCTTATGTGTCACCTCAGTCCTGGGTCATATTTAACCTTGTGTGACATGATACCACAGTGCTGCTGGATTCTCAAATCTGACTGGTCAGAAGTGTTGATTAATTTTCTATAACAGCAGCTCTGAAAATAGTTGACAGGTTTTCTGAATACATTATTGTTTCTATAGTAATAACATACTCAGGGACTTGTATGATGGATGATCCACATAAACTGATGGAAGTTTTCAGTGAGGATGCATTTTTTTTTGTAAGGTGTCTCCATTGTCAGCATTGTGACAGTCAGAGGCAAAGCTGTAATTTAAAGTTTTCTGACAAGGGACAATGCTCAGGGCTTTGCGCTTTGTTTTATTTATTTCAAGAGAGAGAAAAATGGCTAGTGAGGGAATGACTTTTAAGAGCTGCTATAATGTAAATGATAACAGGAACTGGCCACAAACTTGTTTCGTGAGCATTTCACAACATTAAATGTAGCTATAACAGCTAAAATGTATGTAATAACGTGCTGCTTAATAAATAAAACCTATCATTGCAGGGTGCTTTATACTATATAGAAAGCAAGGCGCATTATATATTCACCATGGACTACTTTTATTTGTATTTTTATCATTTATCATTATTGTATTTTTATGCATCTATCTATTCAATTCCCTAATGAGCATAACATTTCATGAATGCTATTCCTATGTTAGTGTGAGCATAGCTGCTGTGCTACAACCTTTTCTAGGACCTTGGAGATAAAGGGGAGGTTTGATCTTGGTCTATAGTTAGACAGCTGACAGGGGTCGAGGTCAGGTTTTTTAAATCAAGGGCTTGATAACTGCTAATTTAAAAGATTTAGGTACATAGCCAATACTAAGGGAAGAATTGATTATCTTTAAAAGAGGTTTAAGGAGAGAAAGAGATCTGTTTGAGGAAACAAGTAGATAAAGGATCTAGTATACAGGTTGATGATTTTGATGATGAAATTAGTAAAATTAGTTCGATCTCTTCAAGGGGAGTAAAACATTGAAATTGTTGATCTGATATTATTATATTATCATCTACAGGGTTAGTTATAAAACTGTCTAGTTTTGAATTAATAGTCTGAATTTCCTACCTGACATTTTCAATTTTACCATTGAAAAAATTCATGAAGTCATCGCTGCTATATAATGATTGTGTGCGGGTTTCTATTGTGGTCTTATTCCTAGTTAATTTTGCTAAAGTATTAAATAAGAATCTAGGATTATTTCTGTTATCTTCAATTAGGGTGGAGAGATACATTGATCTAGCAGCACTAAGAGCTTTCCTGTAGCTCAAAAGGCTCTCTTTCCAAGCTATTTGAAATACTACCAATACTACTATCTATCAGGCATGAATTCTTATTAATTTTGTGTCCTTTTCTTCATGTACTTGTCAGAATTTCATATTTATTCCTAATCGTTGTGACATTACAAGAACAAAATGAACCTGTGTAGTGTTGTACTTGGCAGCAGCAGTATGTGTTAGGAGATTTTGTTTAACAGATTCACATTAATGAACTGAATGAAGATGTAACTGGCTTTTTAAAATTCACCCTCAATATCTTCTGTCTCTCTGCATCTCTTTACTCAGTATCAAACCAATACCAGTTGAGAAGACCAGCACCTTGAATGATAATGATCTTCTGGATCTGACTGGGAGGTCAGTGTGTCTTTCTCCGTACAAGCAAGCTAATACACTGAATTCATCATCCAACCATTAATAGTGGTGCTGAATTTTAATAGCCTGCCACTGCTTCCATGCACCTTGAACAGCTAATAAGTAGACTGTTTGCAAAATAGCCACAAGAAGGTGCTAGAGCTCCATTAATGCTCTGACTGGTGAAGGGTTGCAGTTCCATTTCAAGTGCAGGCATATTAGTGTTTCTTATAATCACTTTGTCTTGTGTTATCAGGTGCATATTAATGTGTTGTCTTGCATATTAATGTTCCCTTTTTCCACTTTAAGCAGTTCACAGAATTCGGTGGACCCCGTCCCCACCACCACTGACCTGCTGACAGGAGAGTAAGAGACTTTTTGCTATTCACTACTTTCCCATTAACCCATACAGTATCGCTTGATTTTACAGCAATACGGTCCTAACGTATTTCATTTAAAAATGCTGAATAGGTGTAACAGTCTGGGAAATTTTGACATTTTCTTCTGTATATAATTATGAAAACTTGACTCTTTCCTATTTCTCTTTTGGATGTATCTCATCTATAAGTAAAGGACTATCATTTTAAAATGCTAGAAATGTTACGCTTGAAACTGAAAAGGAAGAAAAGCAGAATTTTCTTCGGCTTATGTCTATTTCGCTTTGGCACATAGTTATCCAAAAGCGTGATCAAAGCCCAGTATTCACTGTGTGAAGAAATCACACTCATTGCAAGGTTATAAGGTTTAAGACACCCAACATGATCACAGCAGAAAGTTTTAACAAGATAAAGCATTTCCATGATGTTTGATGAAATATATTTATGATGTCTTAAAATACACCATATGGACAAAAGTTTGTGGACCCCTGTGCACAACCCAAATGTGTTTATTGAACATTGAACATCCCATTCTAGAGTTAATATCCCTTTATTGTTATAATAACATCCACTCTTCTGGGAAGGTTATCCACTAGATTTTGAAGTGTGGCTGTGCTCATTCAGCCACGTGTGCTTTAGTTGGCGTTCCAGTTCATTCCAAAGGTGTTCAGTGGGGTTGAGGTCAGGGCTCTTGTGGCGGCCACTTGAGTTCTTCAGCACCAACCTTGGCAAACCATGTCTTCATGGAGCTTGCTTTGTGCACAGGGACATTCAGTGAAGGGAAATCTTAATTCTACAGCATACAAAGACATTCTATACAATTGTGTGCATCCAACTTAGTGGCAACAGTTTGGGGGGAGAACCACACATGGGTGTGATGGTCAGGTGTCCACAAACTTTTGACCATATTGTGTATGCTACAGGCAGAAAAATAGGCAGACTTTTAACAAGCAACATACAATAAACTCTGTAGCAATTATTGTGCTTTAAATCCCCCCATGACACAACTAGCACTCTTGATTATGTAAAATTGTTTGAATTGGGATAGAGTAACACTGTAGACCTTCTTGGGTGGTTTACGACACCATGACCTAAAATTCTGAGGTGAAACATTGACTATTTCTGCAGCTCTCTACCCAAAACAGAGAAGACTAAAGGATCGCTGGACCTGCTTGCGGTTGATATCATCCCCATTGACACTAAAACTGACAAGTAAGCAGGAATCTTTATGTTGTTGTTTCTTGTCTTATTTGATGTACTTACCCAAGACTCTGGAGATTTAACAGGAGGACAAAAAGATAAGTATTTCAGTGTTTCATTGATCTACTCACCTCTGATTTCCTCCTCAGACTAAGCACTGATAAAACAAAAACCAAAACTGAGATAACCCAAACTGTGGTGCAGACCAAGAAGGACATAAAGAGGTAGAGCAACTCTTTGTTTCTTTGGCCATGATTAGGAAACAACATTATCCTGAATGACTCACAGAAGTGCTTTATAGTCACCATAAAAAAAAAACCACATCCTCATGCTAGTACAAATAGGTCAGTGTCTAAGAATGCTATCAAGCTAAAACCCTGTTAGTTAGGAGCTCATACAATGAATCAATGCAGCAAGAAAACAATACAAGACAGTTTTTTTTCATTAGTGCTCATTTAAGTGTTTAGTGAAGAGGTACTGTATGTCTTAATTTGAAGACAGTGACTCAGCTGTTCAGATGGCCAGGAGAGGTTCATTCCACCACTTGAGTGCCAGTACATCAAAGAGTCTTGATATATGTCTTACTTGTAACCTCTTGATGGTGGGTCTTACCTTGGCTTGAAGGCTTGAAGGGAGCAGAGCGAGGTTACGTGTTGCAGAAACGTCTACTTGCAAAAAACTTATATCTCAGCAAGTGAAAATATCTCGAATAAGGGCAAATTTTGCTAATATTTCTTTAATTTCAGATTGTTAGAAACCAAATGTAAGATTATTCATCTTGTTTTTAGATGATTTTGCTCATTTTATGCTTTGTTATAACAGATCGTTTTTCTTTCTAGAAATAAATGCTTGAACTTAGAAATTATCTGTCAATAAAAAAAGACAATTTCAAGCTTGAAATAGGGTGCGAGAGCTCTATTAATGCTCTGACAGTGGTGAAGGGTTGCAGTACCATTTCTATTGCAGACTCACTAGTGTTTCTTGCAACCACTTTGCCATGTGTTATGATATTATGACATTAATGTGTTATCAAGTATATTAACATTCTTGTTTCTCTTTTTTTCCCCCCACTGTAAGCACTCCACAGAATTCAGTGAACCCTGTCCCCACCACCACTGACCTGCTGACAGGAAGGTGAGAGCCTACGTGCTATTCACTACTTTCCAATTATCCCACTTCTCTTGATTTAATAGCAATATCATGACAAAAATGCTGAATATGTGTAACAGCTTGGGCAAAAACCTTCACATGGTGCAAATTTGACATTTTCTAATATGTATAATTATCAAAACTAGACTTTTTCCTGTTTCTCTTTTGCATGAATCTCATCCACAGTTCAGGCTTTTCTCTAAAATTTGGTTAGCCTTGAAAGTGAAAAGGAAGAAAATCAGATTAAAAAATTCTGACTCCACTGTGGCACAGGAGCATAGTGACAGCTGGATGCAACCAAACAAACATTAGTCTTAATTTTACTTTTTTTTTTTTTCGTAAAGATATCAGTATGTCAGAAGAAAGACTGGTAAGAAGCACACAAATGCCTATGCGAAGGTTTCAGTGAATCGTGGATGTTACTCTGTCATGCTCTGCACATGCATTTCAAACAGCAACATCTTTTTATGTGTGGATACATTCATCATGCAGGCCATCTCTGAGAAAATAAGACTTGCTTTTCAGCACCATAGCCAGTCAAGCATATTCTCCTCAAAAAGGAAGTAGGATAGGACACTGAGTAGGCCCTGATTAGGTTTGTGTCTATAAAAACATGTGCAAACTTGATAACACCCACAAGAACCATGCAGCCCGATTCAGTAACTGGACAAGAAAGAGCAGCCTCATGAAGCCTGGAGGAATGTATTATAGCACTACTATAATTATGCATTATTATACCACATAAGGTCAGTGGAGAATTTTTAGGTACATCTAATTTGTGCCTACAAGAACTGGCTGTTTTATCAGGAACGCTTTAGGCTATCTAATCACTGTGTGTAGCCCGTGTGTAGTCCAATTCATTTGCTAAACTTGATTTTCTAAACTCAGATGTCTGTAGTACTGTAGAAGAAATGGTTCCACCTCAATATACAGTATGAATAATAGATGCACAGTGGACATATCTAGTGTTTGTTTGACATTATGATCTGAGCATGTTACTGTTACTTTCCTCAGTTCTTTGCCCCAAACACATAAGACTAGTAAAACTCTGGACCTGCTGGCTTATGATGTCATCCCCATTGACACCAACAAGGACAGGTGAGCATTACTGGTTTGTGATACATACTACAAGCTAAAAAAAAATTAAAGAGGAGTGTTTTTATGTCAAAATCTTTAGTGTTATCTTAGCATTTTTCTCATCTTCATTCTAGACTCAGCACAGACAAAACCCAAAGCGTAGTGGAGACAACGACAACAGTGATACAGACAAAGACGGTCGAGAAAAGGTACAGCACCATTTTCTCTTCGCCATGATTTAATTTTAGTTTTGCAAATCCAGAGCAGTGAACGAACGTAAGCTCTCAATGCAAAAGAATGAGCTATAATTTATCAAGTTCATCAAGCTAGTTTTCACCTGAAAGGATTCATATTGTTTTAGGAATAGAGATTTCTTTTTTTTAACCAATTCTACTAATGTGGCATTCTGAACTATAACAGAAAAGATCCAGTGGGAGAGTAATAGATGAGAGTGTGCACTATAGGCAGCAGAACCCAATCAGACTCTACCTCATCAGTACACTGAGTGGAGTCCCTATTAACAATCACATCAGAATTTAATTTGCATGTGCCAAAGTGTTTTCTCGCCTTTCAGAGTGAAATCAGTGTGAAATTGTTTTTTTTTTTTTTTTCCCAGCTCTGCTGATCCATTTGATCCGATTCCGATAGTGAGAGAGTCCACAAAGAGGTAATGATTTGGGCTTAAAGGTGACAACGCAGGCAATCATCTGTGTATACATCACACCTATTACAAATGCAACACCTTCTCTCTCTCTCTCTCTCTCTCTCTCTCTCTCTCTCTCTCTCTCTCTCTCTCTCTCTCTCTCTCTCCCTGGCAGCTCTGTAGAGCTCTTTGATCCTCTTCTGTCCGACAGGTACGTGCACAGACAGAATGACTGAACATGCTGCTGAATGATGATGATGTTAAGACGTAGAATGAATATGGAAGATAAAGTGCCCGATAAAGAGAAAAATGTTTCCAGAAAATTCCAAGCTAAATATTTAAATCTACTCATTATACCCACCAGTGTCTTTTTTTTATAGAAACAATTACAAATAAATTACTACTATTATAATATTTGAACTTTTAATGTTATCTTTCAGCAATAATGGCCAACAGCAGACAGTTACAGTCACATTTCAGCAGAAGTGAGTCAGCTCTGTTCCTTTTCCAATTTCTTTTTCTTGCCTCAACACACTGCAATAGTCACTGCTTGTATTATTAATGACCACACTTGGCTTGCTGACCTAGAACTGATTGTATGTTGGTGCTGTCATAAAAATAGCCAGTCTAGACTTTACCAAAAGCGTCTACTCTTTGCTGCGTATCAGGTTACTGCTTCTCAGGCAGCACCACTTTCCTTTCAGTATACACTGAAAATGCATGAAAATCTTTTTTGACAGTGTTATTCATATGTCTTGTAAAACTAGGTCCTCTAAATCTAGCTCTCCATGGGACAAATGGGCGGTTCCCACTATAGACACTACAACAGAGGACAGGTAAACATAAACGTTACACTCTTACTATTCATTTGTATTGATGAAATGGTTATTACTGAAATTGCATTTACTCACGTTTACTAGCAGTACATAATTATCCAGGTCTTAAAGGAGTTGTTTCACGTAATTTTTTAGAGCCCTCTGCTGCTTGCAAGGCGAATTGTAACTGAAAACAAGAAAAGCCTAAACAACGACAGCTTCCTCTAACCAATCCCACCATGTCTGTTGAAATTGCATATGTCTGGTTGATTGCTGTTTAAGCGAACAAAAAAAAAGAAGAAGAAAAAAGAAAGCAGTTGAAGAATTTTCACCAAGTTTTATTTATTTATTTATTTCTATACCACCATATCATTTTATAAGCTGTTTATGTTTTACTGTTTTCCTCACAGTGAGCCCGAGCCTGACCCAGAACCAACGGATGAGTAAGTGCAGCTTTCCTCTGTATAAACACAACAATACTGAACAGGATTTGGTCTCTGCCTGGAAAAATCCAAAGAGTAGATCATTTTTCCATTATTTTAAAATATGCTTATATGGCATGCTAAAAATTGCATGAATGGCATTCAGTGTCAGGCTGAGTTTAGGTCTACTCAGACCTTAGTTAGATTTTAACAGGTGTGTCGTATTGTTTATGTGACCATATCTTGGTCTGACTAACATCAGTGTGCATGTAAAGTTATTATTAAATATATTCACTCACTGACCACTTTATTAGGAACACCTGTACACCTGCTCTTTCATGCAATTGTCCAATCAGTCAATCATGCGCGAATAGCACATTGCAAATACAGGTCAAGAGTGACAGGTAATGTTCACATTGAACTTTGACCATGACATGGTTGTTGGTGCCAGTATTTTAGAAACCGCTGATTTCCTGTTCATTTGGTCTTTTTCAAGTCCTCAACTGTCAAGCTTCTGTGAGCCTTGCCCACTGTAGCTTCAGATTCCTGTTTTTAGCTGACCTCGATGTGATTATTTTCTGTTATAGTGCATCTGCTTGATGTGTTGTGCATTCTGAGATGCTTTTCTGCTCACCACTGATGTAAAGAGTAGTTATCTGAGTTAGCATAAAATTCCTGTCAGCTCGAACCAGTCTGGCCATTCTGCTCTAACTGCTCATCAACAAGGTGTTTCCACCCACAGACGTGACTCTCACTAGATGGTTTTTTTTAACACAATTAGACTGTTGTGCGTAGACATCTCAGTAGTTCAGCAGTTTCTGAAATACTCAGACCAGCCCATGCAAACCAGGCACCAGCAACTATGCCACGGTCAAAGTCACTGAGATCACATTTTCCCTCATTCTGAAGATAATCATGATTTTATGCATTGTACTGCTACCACTTGACTGGCGCATTAATGAGCAAGGGAACAAGTGTTCCTAATAAAGTGGATAGTGAGTCTATATAACGTTTTTATGTCATTTTTAATCACGTATATTTCTATTAGGACATAATGAGTGTTATCCAGAAACCTTACTTTAATATGACATTAATAGTAATTAATAATGATCTTTTGGTCATGTTGATCATTTTCTTCAGATTCCAATCCCCAAAAACTAATGATTAGATTTAGAAAGTGTTCTCAAACTGATTTTAGGGTAAGAGCTTCACTTTCATGGTCACATTCATGTAGATAATCGAAATCCCTGCATTCTGTAATAAAGAGTGCTGAGACTTTACACAGCCAAGCTTTTATGAAATGGCTTGGAGAGCTTTCACATTTGCACATGAATCATCTTGCTATTTCCTTTCGCTCCTTGATAGAGCAAGTGAAAACTTCACCATAAAACCACTGGGCTAATATTATACTGGCAAATCAATGTAAAGTGCAGATCAATCCACATATCCTAGATAATATATAATATTATTATCTTGTATCTTATTTTGGACAGTATTTACACCAGAACAGAAGAAAGAAGTTTCCAGGAGCCAGACAATGAACCTAGAAAGTATGTATTTGCATGACAGAATGCTAACTGTGAATCCTTATAAATAAATAGGTCCGTATGGTCACTCTTCAATTCCTTTATTTCTCCTCCTTTCCAGGAATGTAGTCTATGTCAAATCATATGTGAACTCATCTGATCTGCCCAGATACAGCACTAGCAGCTACGACACGTGAGATACTTCTTTATATGCAGTATATTTTCATTACAATTCTTAGCAATTTTAAACAATATTTCTTAAAATAGACACAATTTTTGGAGATGCTCCAAACGTGTGTGTGTGTGTGTGTGTGTGTGTGTGTGTGTGTGTGTGTGAGAGAGAGTAAAAGACGTATAGAATGTGCCAGGATAATTTTTAAAAATATTAATATTTACAAACATCAGCCACGTCTTTCAATTTGCTTCACCTTATTATTCTAAAAAATACGTATAAATTAAACTAATAATAAAAAAAATATATAATAACAAATGATTCATCTGAAAGATATAAAGTTTTATGTGGGGGAAAAACTTTTTTCTACTGTTCCCCTTTTAATGAAAATTTCACAGCTCATATCCTAACTTATCATAATAAAACCCCTGAAACTGCTATTCTGTGAGTAGCAACATTACAGAAGCATAATAAGGCTTTCTGTGGCTGTTTAAGGTTTCCCAAGAGGCTGTAGAAATAAAGCAGGCCAATGTATTACTGCACTAATCACGGGAACACACAGCGATCGTAGTGACTGTTATGTTCATTACATTATGTCGTGCAATGGACCGAGCCGTATAATGGTCTGGGAATAAAGCTATCATGTATGAAAAAGGCCAATCTCTGTGTTTTTGTCCACAGTGACTATGATTATGTGACCTCGAGCTCCAGCAGTTATGCATACAGCAGCCCCTCCAGGTAACTGTACATTAATGGAAATCAGTCTAAGGCCATGATAGCATGGCAACAGCATTATTATGTTATTGTAAATGACAAAGTCTCTCAGGAGTGGTTCATTGAGTCATTTATGTGTTCTCAGTATGCAATAAGATCATTACACTCAGAATCCGTCCAACACTACTTTGTTATAGCTACAGCTAATTCTATAAGAATTGCAATGATGTGAATTTTAGATTTATAATGAATTTTTTCCTGTTTTTTAAAATTTTTTTTGGTTCAGCACTGTGGGTATGACCGCCTGCACGTACTGTGGTGATCTCGTAGGAAACGACTCCAAGATCACCATTGATCACCTCAACATCTCATGCCATCCTGAATGCTTCAAGGTACATTCTAGTACACACACACACACACACACACACACACACACACACACACACACACACACACACACTCTCTCTCTCTCTCTCTCTCTCTCTCTCTCTCTCTCTCTCCATATATGTATGAAGAGACCAACACACAGGATATTTTTAATAGAATTGCTCATAGTATAGAGTCATGCTGTATTCCATTCACTCTACCTCTCTTATTTCACCGCTTCACTATTAATTTATATACTTTAAAAAATATCCAGCCTTTTTCCTCATATAAATACATGTAAGGAATAAAAGAAGCTGGGGTGTATGGTTATAATAAAATACTCAACAATATGGTAGCAAAGCAGAGTTCCAGTTACCACCTCAAAGTTGATTATTTTGCAATATCAGTGTGTACAGAAGTGTTTTATTCCCCTTACACCACAATGATGTGCCAGTGATTACCATTTTTAATTGATTAAACAACAACAACAACAACGTCATACTTTTTAAGCATTTACAGTAACGTTTAATGAACGTCCGATAGACAAGATATAATAGAAGTTTCTATTATATATTGTGTTTTTAGCAGCTGTAAACAGTCATTCCCTCACCAGTTCTGTTCTCTTCCATGGTGGAAAACTTACTGACCACCACCTAGCTCTAACACTGGAGCCTCTGTTAAATAAACGTCTCCTTACAGAAAGCTTTTTAAATTAAAGCCGTTTAATATTAGCCTTAGTAGTAACCAAACAAGTTACGATGGAAATCATTTATAGAAACCATAATGTACACCTTCTGACCAATCAGGATAGATTCGACAACACAGTGGCACAATAGATTATATACATACATACATATATATATGTATATGTATGTATGGGTGTGTGTGTGTATACATTTATTTTATTTTCAGGCTGGCAACTATTTGTATTTGTCTTCTTTTTCTTCCCCAGTGTGGCATCTGCAGTAAGCCAATGGGCGATTTCATAGACAGCATGTTTTGCCACCGTGGGACAGTCCACTGCGAGAGCTGTTACTCTAATGTTATTTAAGGAGAGGTTGTGTTGACATGCTTTCTGCTTCCATACCCTGGTGAACATTAGTAACCAATGTAAATCCTGAGACAAGTTTAATTCCTGAGATTCCTGAGATTATCTCCTTGTCCTTTTTGACCCTGTCAGAACATAAGTGCTGTTTGAATTCGTTTGCATTCCCCAAACAGTTCTTCTTCTTCTGTGTCTTTGCTTCTGTCTTATTGTGAAACATGCCTTCAAAATCAGCATCAAGTGTGTTTGGTTGAGTGGGTTTTCACTTTTTCTAGCCTTATTTCATGTTTAAACTTGTAATATTTCCACAAAAATAAGGTTTCCTTTGCTGTGAGTTCTTCAAAGGATGAATATACTTCTTAAAACTGTGAATAAATGTAGGGTTGTAAAATGCCTGTTGTGTTTGTTCACCTTTTAGATTTTGTCACAAAACATCAACCACAAAAGATATAGAGTTTACCGAGTATATCTCTTTAATCGTTGCTCATTACAAAGTGTACAAAAATAAATAAATAATTAAATAGAATACTGGTATCAAAATGCTTACATATGTGCACATTTAAAAGTCTGAAAATGCCTGGAAGACAGAAAGCAGTTTTCTATTTGACAAGAACAGCAGCTGAATTTAAATGTCAAGTTCAGCATCCTGAAAAATAAATTATTCATAAAGCACGTAAGGGCTTGTTCATAAACAGCTGCACCGATAAACAGAAACAGAATGATCCTATTCATATGCAGATCATGTTCTAATGTGTTTCCAAATATGATTCAAACAGCCCTCTTATAACACTGCAAATAATGTCAAAACAGAAACTAATCACCTACATATGAATTGTATAGATATAATACGTTCACTGTTTACAAAATGACCTTTTTGCTACCTCTGGTTTTGGCCCTTAGCTAAATGACCCATTAACGAGTCAAAAATGATTGCACTGCTAGCTGAGTTCCAACTGTTCTTTAGTGTGTATTTAGTCTTTGGTATGAGTGTGTTTGGTAGAGATAAAGTGGTCCTTCGTTTTAAAAATTCTTCTCATACACAAGTTCACGGGGTAACATTCTTTCTCAGAGGTTCTCTCATGTCATTGTCCGTTCCTGCTCATAGCCAATCTGTGAATGTGTTGCCAAAGCAGACTAGGGTCAGACTCGTTGTGATTTATCAGAGACACCAGTCCCTCTGCCTGGTCCAGACTCTGCCAGTAGTCCTGCGGCCACATCTGCAGCCAACTGAACATAAACACACAGCGGTTAGGATCACAGGACATACTTCAGACATACTTTTACTATGCCTCAAACCAATTCCAAATTCCGACAGTGCTCTTCATGAAGTGTGTTTACATGCACATTAACATGCACATTATCTGATCATTGGACAGGTATCAGATTACTCGGGTAGTCATGTAAACATTCGTAAATTGGATTAAAGCCGTTATCAGATTTTAAGAAATCCTATAAGACACCTGGACATGTATACTGTCAATCTGATTCCTATCATTTTTCTACGTCTCTGTGTGCGACACGGGTAGGGAGGAGAGAAAAATCTTGTCTCAATCTTGGGATCAATCAGCAACAGCTTGAAGGACAGCCTAAAACCAGACAGATGTAACAACGGCAGAATTTTGGCAGGTTTTCTGCCTAGAACATACTTTGATACCTCTCTATAGAAATATATTTCCCCGAGGGAATGTAGAAATGGTTTAATGTTTAATGTTGCTACTCACAAAATAATAGTTTCAGGGGTTTTCAAAACCTGCCTAGCCTTTCTGCAATAGCCATTGTAACGCTGATTTCGACTAGAGGTTATAACTCGTAATTCCCAACCTATGACCAGGAAAAAAATTAAGAACATACCCCCTCATCTCAGAGTTCCTTCAGGTTCAGCAAGTGATCTCAAATGAACATGGCTGCTCACAACACCAGCAGTAAACAAAATAGCACTTCCTACTTTTAAAGAAGTTATGCTGTATGTACCAGTATATTTATGAACAGACATATTCACATGTTAAATCAGTTCGCTACATAGTCTCTGATATAGATCACAGTTAGCCGACTAGCTTGTTGATAACAAAACACGAACATGGAGGCGTCCATGTTTTTTCACCACACTTTGTAGCTTGAATGCACGAAGGTCGAAAATGACATTATTCTGAGCTCTGACCTCCCATTTCCATGGTTAAAAAAAGAGCTCAATCTTCTAAGTTCTAAGTATGCTTTTCTTATGTAATGAACGTCATGCGCTGATCAAGTTGTTGGTTATGTGGCAGAGCGGAACAAACCTAATAAGCCTAATAGAGTCAGTTTGTATTTGGTCTAAATGGCAGCTGTCAAATTACCTATGCTACACATGTGTGGCACTGGCACTGGACAAAGGTATGTTTGAAAGATGATTTTAAAAAATATATTGAAATTTAGAGCCAACTTACTGAACTTACTTAGAGATTTCTGTGCAATTCACTGGAAGGTTGTGAGTTCAAGTCTGAAAACTGTCAGACTGCTGCTGTAATGGCTGACCATGTGCTCTGACTCTACCTTCCTAACATGTTTGGGTATTTAAAACACCTTTCCCCTTATGAATAATGAATGAAATAAAAAAAAAAAATGAAGTTACCCATCATTGGGGTCAATCTCCTCTATGGCTCCATACCCAGGGCTAGGAAGTGGACACCCCATGTGTGTGTTGTTGGCCATCTTTGGTTGGGGTGCTGGATACTTGTCAGGCTCTCGTCTGTGCCTCTTTGCTGCCATCAGTCGCTCGTTCTCCTGGTCACACACGAAACACTCAAAGCCGTTCAGGTAATTGGGCTTGCTCATGTCATTGATGCCCCACTCTCGGTTTTGAAGGCCTTCCAGGAGGCGGAGGTTAGTTATCTTACTGGGCGTCTTGTACTCCAAGTAGCGCAAATACTTGGAGTCATCTTCATCCAAATCCATGATAAACCTTCCTAGCTCTTGAGGAGAGGTGAAATCATCTATCAAAATGGCGGAATGCTCGTTTGGGAGCCAGTCAGCAACTGAGGATGAGCCTTTGTAGATGGGCACGCATCCCTGGTGCATGGGCCGCCACAGCTTCTCAGTCATATAATCGGGGCACTGTCCATTCTCCATGGCCAGGTGGAACTTGTAACGGGCCACGAAGCTCATGAAGCGCCGGTCTTCACCTGTGGCAGTGCTGGTGTCCTCTAGATACTCAGGCAGGGGCTTGTTATTGAGACACTTTCCATATGAGTCAACCTGCAAATAGAGTTAAAAGTTGATTAGTTTAGGGGAAAAAATAGAGTTACGAAGAGATAAAACTGTAAACCTATATTTTACGTAAAAAAAATATATAGTATAAAATGGGGTAAGAGCACAGCAGAGCTTAATGTGATCTTCGATCGCTTCTTTTTGCCAATTAACTAAACATGATTGATTGCAATTTGAGTGAATTTGCTAAAGTATGGGATTTTATTGGCTCTGGTGCATTAATTCATGAGGTCCTATATGATTTAACTATATATTTGGGTTGCGCATAGTGATGGCTTATTTATGTATTAATTAATGCAAATCTTTGGTTTCTATTTATCATTTAAAGGATCCAAATAGATCAGTCAAAAAAGATGACTGAATTATCATGACTAAGGGGTAGTTTTAATATGATTCACATTGAAGTAATACATATAATATAATATAACATAATATAATATAATAAGAACACAATATTTTCTCCTAAACTAGATGAATAACTGTGTTTCGTCTTTATAATTGTATGTATTATTGCCTAGTTCTAAAACCAATCCACCATGGTTGAGCAAATGCAATGCACTCAAGTGCTCATTAAAATGGAGAAAAAGAGGAATCTGAATCGGTCTCAAATTTCTACCTGTATGTACTTCATAAGCTCCCGGACATAGCGGTCACGGTCTGAAGGCACATCACAGTGAGACTGCATGTACAGAACTGGGGCCAGTCCAGCTTTTCTCCAGCGGTTCTTCTCCTCCAGAGAGACAGAGGGAGGCTGAAGCAGGTAGTTGAGTGATGGCAGCCACTGCAGTGTGAGTGGATAGTCCGACTCCCTGCGGAAGGTAGCTGTGTAATTGAAGAGGCGGATTCCAGGCCCATGCGACAGTACATAGTTGTTCATTGGTGACTCCTCGTGGAAGAGCGCCCAGGTCTGGTGAGCCAGGCGGGGCAGTGGCGCCTCATACGCGCGAAAATCCGTGCCATAAAAGATGATGGAAGCTGTGCGCTGGTGCAGCTGGACCTTGCGGTTTTTTGTCACCATGCAGGACGAGCGAGCACAGTCCACACGTTCTGTATCCCCTGGAAAGTGTGGGAACAGGTTGGCACTCCACCACAGCAGGATGGGCAGCTCCTTGTTGCTTCGGGTGTCTGTGTTGCCCGGGCCTCGGTAGGAGCTCACGCTAACAAACTCCATGTCCGTGAGAGCACTCTGGGGCTGGAAAGCATTCAGGTCTACTGGCTCTTGTCCTGAGCATGGCAGCACACACAGCTGCAAAAACCACAAACAGAGCACAAACCCAGCCTCAACAGCCATCTAAACAGGAAAGAAGGATACTGGATTAGTGCTGAGCCACCATCTATAATTTAATGGAATTTTTAATGGAAAAACATTAATAATTTAATGTTAATAAGAGCAGGACTTTTTATAGAGCATAATGATGATGAAGATGTATTACACTTTCACACTGCTTTATAGTTAAACACTTTTGTTTCAAACTTCATATGTGCTAGTTTAAAGGATTTACTGTATCATATATCTTCACCAGAAAAGAATCAGAAGATGATCTGATGTAATTTTGATCTCAAAACTAAGAAACCAGGAAATAGGGCAGGGCAATATGGCAATAACAATATTGTGTCACCATAAACTTTCCTAGAGACCATTAACATGATTTATATATATATATTTATTTATTTTTTTTTTACTTTTTGAAAATAATTATAAACTCTGATTGGAAAGTGCTGATCTGATGTTAAAATCTCACAAAATGTTTTAATTAAAAAAATAGCAATAATATATTGTTGTAGACATATAAACTACAAAATATATTTTTCAGATCAAATCATACAGTTCGATTATATAATTAATCGACACATTAGGACATTAACATTTGCCAAAAACCTTTAAATCATATTTCCATGATCTCAGTGTGGGGAACTCCATGGAATAACAAACTGTTCCCTAATTTGCACCCATGAAAGAAGAAGAAGCAGCAGCAGCTTCGCAGCACGCAGACCCCTGCATTTCAGTGCAACAAACACTATCTCATCATGTATCTCCTTACCTTCCTTTAAATCAGTCGCATCTACTTTCAACTCATTTGAGCTTCATACGTTGACAAACAAAAATAATGCAATTTAGACGCGATCAAAATGGAAAAAATGAGACTTTCGCTATTTCTTCTGCGTCTAAAGGCTTTTGAAGAGGACGTGTGCGCTTTATCGCCACCTAGCGTCATGGAGACACATCACAATTTTAAAAAAAGGATGCTTACGTAAACAAGGGGAAAAATGAAATGGAAAAACGATCGGTTTTATTCATGTATAAATTAATTTAAATTTACGTTATTGTTATTTAGAAATTTGTTGCTTTTTGTTTTGTAAAAGCTGTAATTTAACACAATCCTCCCAGATCCGGTGGACTTTAGGACCAGGAGCGGACAGAGATGGTCGCGTGAGGGACACGCAGGCAGGAGCGCGAGCGCGTCAAATCTCAGCAGCAGGGACGCGACATATACACAATGAGGTAATTTTGAGAATATTTCAGAAGAAAGTGAATAAACTCACAACCTGATTCGGTTTTTTGTTTGCTTATGCAGGTTGCCCTTGTGGTTAACATATTTAGATTGAGTTCGTGTATAATTATGACTGCTTTTATGTCGCAAAGCGTCAGCAGTCCTCGCCGGTAATGAACACTGCGGTGGATGATGTACTGTAGCTGGCTAACGTTAACGCTAGCATGCAGGCTTTACGGTTTTATTCAGCGAAAATGGTGTTAACAACAACAACAACAACAACAACAACAAAAACATGTTAAAGTGATACTATGATAATTTCAGTGTGACTATTCTGAGATATAACCTAACCGAAATGCTTTAGTTTTAGCAACTGCAAGCTAAAAACAGTCAGTGGTGTTTGCGCATGCGCGAAGCTCATCTGTTTCCTGTTTAGTGCCCTTATTTACTGACTCATTGCTGTTATTTACCCAGGGCTTACAGTTCTGTTTACGGGGCTTGGTCTAAAACTAAAAATATTAGGAAAATAAATAAGCAATTACTGTCATGAGTTCATGTAGTTTCTGCCTGCTGTACTGCACTGTCACTGAGATAATCAGTTTTAGCAGAATATTGTCTTCAGTCTTCTCTTTCAGAGTTACTGACAGGAAGGATTTTTTCCACACAGACCTGTATCTGCTGCATCTGTTCTCTATGTACTGTGTTTACTGACAACTTAAAAATAATAATAATAAAAACATCCAGAAAACTTGCTTACTCCAAACTCACTTACAGGAGACGCTTTGGGGCAGTTGCTGATTTCTGACATTAAATATTTAAAATATGTGATCATATAACACATTCAGAACTACTACAGTTACACTCGGTCAGTAAAGGTTTTATAATGAGACAGACATAAAATCACCAATGCTACTCTTATATCATTTTATCCAACTTTCCAACGCAAAGCAATACAGTTAAAAGTAATTGTGTTTACTTGTCGTTTCCCACAGATATTTTCCATGTATCCATGTGGCATACATTCATAATGTACAGTGCTGCTAGAAGGTTTGCGAAACCTTTCCAATTTTCTCTATTTCTGCATAAATTTGACCTGAAATGTGATCAGATCTTCATCCTAAAGTCCTAAAACTAGATCAAGAGAACTCACTTAAACAAATCATTCAAAAACATTGTAGTTTTTCCATTTATTAGTTGAGAAAATTTTTCCAACATTAAATATCTGTTGGAAAAAGTATGTGAACCTTTGCATTCAGTAACTGATATGACCCCCTTGAGTGGCAATAACTTCAACCAAATGTTACAGCAACCAGAAATCAATCCTGCACAACGGCTTGGAGGAATTTTGGCCCAATCCTCCTTACAAAACTGCTTCAACTCAGTGATGTTGGTGGGCTTCCTTGCATCATCTGCTCTTTTTAGGTTCTTCTGCAGTGTTTCTATTGGGTTACGGTCTGGACTTTGATTTGGTCATTCCAGATGTTACATTTCTTCTGCTTTAACCTCTCCTTTGTAGACTTACTTGTGTGCTTAGGGTTGTTGTCTTGCTGCTTGACTCGCGGTTAAGCTTCAGTTCATGGACAGATACCCTGACATTCTTCTGTAGAATTTGTACAATGCAGAATCCATAGGTCAATAATGGCAAACCGTCCTGGACCTGAGGCAGAAAAGCAGCCCCAAACCATGATACTGCCACCCCTACGCTTCACAGTTGGGTGAAGCTCTTATGATGTTGTAATGCAGCATTTGGTCTTCGCCAAACTTAATGCTTCTCTTTTAAACATGTCCAATTTTGGATTCATCTGTCCACTGAACATTCATCCAGTAGGATTCTGGCTTATCTACGTGGCCTTGAGCAAACTTCAGATGGGCAGCAGTGTTCTGTTTGGAGAGTAGTGGCTTCCTCCTTGCTATCCTGCCATGCACACCGTTCTTGTTAAGTGTTTGTCTGTTGGTGGCCTCATGAACATTGACATTACTCAATGCCTGGTGGCCTGTAGGTCTTTAGATGTTACCCTGGGGTTCGTTGTGACTTCCTGTAAAATTATTCCCTGTACCTTTTCAGTGATTTTGCTGGATGACCATTCCTTGGAATGGTAACAGTGGTGCTGAATTTCTTCCCTTTGCCTCTCCTGCCTCACAGTGGATTGCTGGAGGTCAAACTCTTTGGAAATGGTTTTGTAACTTTTTCCAGCCTGGCGAGCATCGATATCTCTTTGTTCTGAGTTCCCCGGGAATCTCCTTTGATTGCGGCATGGCACGCGTTTATAAACCTGTGTAGCGAAGACCAGACTTTAATAGTGAAGACCCAAGTTTATGTTCTGGAAACATGGAGGACCTGCCACACTGATGCCTGATTGCTGTCCCCTTGTCTGAAACCCCTGTCTTCATTTACCCCTTTAAATGAACTCGCACTCCTAGAGGTTCACATGCTACAAAGATATTTAAGTTAGCTAATTTTGCTCATTAAACAAATGTAAAAACTGTAATCTTTTGTGTCATATGTTTAACTGGGTTCTCTTTATCTAGTCTTAGGACTTAGATGAAGATCTGATCACATTTCAGGTCAAATTTATGCAGAAAAACAGAAAATTGTAAAGGGTTCACAAAGTAGTACTCTTAAACTCTTAAAAGTAGTAGCATCTCTGAAAGGACAAATTTTTACAAATTCAAGCGAAATTTACAAAGCATTTGATGGAAGAATAAAATAAAATTAGAATAAATGCATAAATGTGTTGGTTAAATTCAGTAAGTGCCCTCAGACCTCCATTATATGTGAGTTATAAGTAAACAGATTTTTGATGATAAAATGCTAGAATATTTATTTTATTCTCTTATACCCTATACTCTGATATTCTTCTGTGAAATATAAACCACCGTCATTAACCAATCTCTGCGTGTCCTATGAGAGGGCGTTTCCTTGTCCAAAGTCTCAGTGCCATCCACCCAGATAAACACACCAGAAACAGGCTGTGTAGTTCACGGAGCTTTCTTCTGTAGAGATTTATTCAGCATGCTGGGTGTCAATTTGCAAGCAGGTTAGAGTTTTGTGAGTAATGCGGGGTACAGTTGTGAGTGATATTTAATTGTTAATAATTATTTTTGCATATGTCAGTTTGGACATTTGGGGTCTGAGTTAATGCTTAGCAGTAGAGCAGCTGCTCAAAACAATGATTAACAACCAATTGTTTTTTTTTTTTTCTTGCTTAAATGATTAGTTATCAGATAATTTTTCATGATGATCACTAGGAGAGTCTTCCTGAGGAGTCTTAACCTGCATTTCAAGCCCTGTTAAATTCTGACCAGTTAGATTCAAAATAAAGGCCTGTATCATTAACCGAAACACTCAGATGCTAAATACATTTTTCTTGCCTTGTTTGCAAGAGTCAAATTATTTTCAGTCTGTGGAATGTGTGTGGAATTGAACCTTTTTTGGGATCAGCTTCTACACCTTCAGTGCCGGATGGTGACTTGATGACTTGATGCACAGCATATGTTTAAAATTAAAATCTGTACCTTAAGAAAATTAGATGATTTTAGCATTTATCAATGTATTTTGGCCATATCATTTTCCCATCTTCCATTTTCCATCAGATGTGTTTTTAGTCTAAAAGTGACATAGCATACACCAGAGCGTGCTTCATAACACAGACTAACTAATCAGTAATGAAATTTATTGCCAACTCTTTTGTTTATTTTGTTTATTAGTTGTCATAGCCTTACTCAAGGGCCCAGTTCTGGGACTTAACCTTCAAATTACTATCAGAAGTCTTTACAATATCTGTGTAAAGTAGTCAGTGTGGTAATTGGTACCAGTTGCTAAAACTGAGCTGCCAGCTCTATTAGTAATGACTCTTATTTAGTCTACGTGTTATTGTGTGTCCGTTTAGGTCACGTTGAGCCTGCCGTCTCTGGCATCATGAGCGGCAAGAGCCTCCTCCTGAAGGTCATCCTGCTTGGTGATGGCGGTGTGGGCAAGAGTTCGCTCATGAACCGCTATGTGAGCGACCGTTTCGACTCGCACTCGTTCCACACCATCGGTGTGGAATTCCTGAACCGCGACCTGGAAGTGGACGGGCGTCCTGTCACGCTGCAGATCTGGGACACTGCGGGCCAAGAGCGCTTCCGGAGCCTGCGCACACCGTTCTACCGTGGCGCTGACTGTTGCTTACTCACGTTCGCTGTGGACGACGCACAGAGCTTCCACAACCTCAGTGCCTGGAAGCAGGAGTTTGTGCGCTACTCGGATGTGCGAGAGCCTGAGCGCTTCCCCTTCGTTGTGCTCGGAAACAAGGTGGATAAGGTCGAGGACGGCGAACGGCAGGTGCCCGAGGAGGAGGCACGCGTATGGTGCCAGGAGAACGGCCATTGCCCGTACTTCGAGACCAGCGCAAAAGACGACACCAATGTAAGCTCTGCCTTTGAGGCCGCTGTCCGTGAAGTGCTGGCCTGCGAGGATCACGTCGATCACACTTTGCTCGGAAGCACTATTGACCTGCACGGCAATCGCAAGGCCCCACGCTCTTCCTGCTGCTGAGGATCTCACTGAGATTAAAGGCTTCAAATGGCGTTAACCTTCTAGATGCTCCTCATCGCTGCCTGCTCCTGCGAAGGTCAATGTAATGAAAAGGGAGTAGATGGAGTGCAAAGAGTCTTGACTGGAGGATTTTCTAGGCTTATTTAGATACAGTGTCACTGGTACAGTATTATTTGGTCTGCTTCTCTGCCTACATTTGCAAAAGAGCCAGTGGTATGATGGAGGAGGGACATCTCTGTTTCCTCAATCTGAGGTTATCCTGGGCTTAACTGAGTAAGATCTGTAACACAACTACAGACAGAGTGTCACGGGGGTGGTATTGTGTGTGTGTGTGTGTGTGTGTGTGTGTGTGTGTGTGTGTGTGAGAAAGACCTCAAACTGGAACATCTAAGTATTAAAAAGTCTTTGCTGTGTTGCAGTAACCTTCTGGATGGTCCTGCCTCCGCTCACAAAAGGGCAACGGTACGATAAGGATGCAGCATAACCTTGACCGTGTATCTTTCCTGGCTTGACAGAAATTACACACGTAGTATGCTGTAGTCTCTAACTCTTTCCTGCCAAAGGCTCTTGTGCTGCACTGTTTTCTAACATCTCTGCTTTCTTTTCCTGGAGGTCACGGGGCTCCTACACGCTTCACGAAGCTCTCATTTCTCGTTTATCAGACAGTGCGTTTCTGCTTGTATTGTGATGTTATACAGTAGCCTAACCACATTGTTCCTACTTCTGTAATGCAGGTTTATGCTACTTTATGGTTTGTGTATATCCAAGAGGAAGACTGTTGATGTTTGAATTACTCACGAGGCATTTTTAGTTTCTGTTCCTTTTCCTAGGTACAAACGCTATGGTACTCTTTGTACAGGATGATCTTTGTTTTAAGGTTGTCGTCTGACAATGGAGCGGCTGTGTCTGTGAGGTGAAGCATGTACCAGCCCTCTGTCACACTGAAAATAAGGACTGTCTCGCTCAGAAAATCTCTGGCCGTTTCTAGTGTGCATTCACATTCAGTCCTTCACATCACAGCCTAGTAAAGTATTAAGAGTCGGTCTCAAGTCAGCACTAAATTGCTTTTGTAGCAGTTAACCATCAGAAGCACTTGTGCTCTCGGTCAGCAGTTTTATGGCTTGTTGTTTTGCTGCCTGTTACTTTTAAATGGCAAAATAATTAGTAATATCTCTTCGCTAATATGAATGTGGGAAAAAATATAACCAAAGCACATCTGCCCTGGCATCTTGAACTTAACTTTCAATATATTGCTAAAGGTACTTGTGCACAGTCCTGTATTTTCAGATATATCTGGTACACAAGGTTTTGATATTGTTGATGTATGTAACATTTTATCTCTACCCCCCTGTCCTCCAAAGCCCATATTATATACTGACCTCTCTTTCTAAGAGTAAACCAGACCTGAAAATGATTTTGATATCTACTTGCTGCCTATATTTAAGCAACAGATGTAGCTCATCAGTCCATCCTTCCACTCAGAGTTTACTCTCCTAACTAAAGTACTGCATTAACCTCTGCCTTTGCTTGCTCTTGCATGTAAACTCCACAATGCTTTACGCTATTGTCCAGCTAATGGCTCATGTAGCAGCCTATATGGGTTGCGAATCTCCATCCAGTTATCACAGATTCATCACAGATGTTTAATGAGAATGGCTCACTGTGAAACAGCATCAGTTCCGGTACTGTGTTTCCTCTCTCACGTTTGCTACATAGAGCTCTACCAGTATTTATTCTCTGTATTGGAAAATACCGACCTGCCGATGGCATTTTTAAGTTGAGGTACCCGAGTTGTGTTGTGTTTACTGTGATTTGGATGTTTTTTTGTTTTTAAACGTTATTCCCTTGTTTGGAGTTCGTTTCCTTTGTTATAGGTGTTGCATTCTAGGGAAAGTTTGTGTTCTTGCACATTGAAACAAGTTTTTGATTGCTTTAATGATTCTTTTAAAATGGCTGTAATTGATTTTGTCGTTTGTTAACCAAGACCTAGGTTTCTGGTACGCTGCAATAATCCATGTTTACTTTTCGTGTTCTGTTCGAGTACCTTGGAATACCATTTGCATATTACTTTACAGTTTTGAAAAAAGTATTGCTTTGTAAATCTGCCACAAGTCCACCTATTTATTACTGCACTGACTGTAAGCAGTGGCTTTGCAACTAATGTCAAACTAATGTCAAATGTTGTATGGGTTGCACTCTGACGTACTACAACATTAGTCCAGCGTCACAGAGTATTTGCTTCGCGTGTTTCGAACTGAGCTCAAATTGTGGAATGATGCCTGAGTGTGGGCATGTATCACCTCAACCATCCAGCCCAGCGTCTGGCATCGTATCAGTCTCGGCAATAAAGGTGGTCAAGGCTGCTTTTGTTTACAAACCGAACTAATTCAGTTGGCAAATATACAATACCAGTGTGAATAAACCTTACAACTGACTGACACTGACACCATGTGATTTGCTTCATTGACAAGAAAATGTTTGTCTTAGAAAGAAAAAAAATTCAAACCCATCTGGAGGACCATCAAGGTGTGTATTTTTTACAGGGATTCCCAAATTACATCATATTTTTAGTGTCCTGTGTGGCCTTAACTTTCAAAAAAAAAGATAATACCAAGCTTTGAAATTAAATGACCTCATTATCACAGTAGCATTCAGTATAACATGTAATGCTTACCACTTACTGTAATAGTAAATAGTTTCAATTTTAAATGTTACAGTTTCAAACTAAACTTATTTGCTCAACTTAGAGTATATTAGCCACAACAGGCCGGAGTGTTTCTGGAAGTTCATGCCATCATGCATCACTAGGTTTGGGGGCGTAAGGAGAACTGATACTGCCACTGTGGCGTTTCCACATCCTGCTGCACAGCGCATCGCTCTTCTCCACTTTCACTCTGTATCGCTTGTCTCTTAGCAGAATCTGCAACTTGGCCAGGTGCAGAGGACAGTGAATCTGTCGAAGAGAAAAAAACTCTCCACATCCTCTACACAAACCCTGAGGGATCTACTCAGACCTCTTACTGAAGCCTCTTTCTCACAGAGAACGATACGCCTCATCTGATTTCCTTTATTTATTGCCAGGATCTGGGGGGGGGGGGGGGGGCGGGGGGGGGGGAGGGGGGGGGGGGGGGGGGGGGGGGGGGGGGGNTTGGGTTTTACTCATACATCTTACTTACGCCTCTTTATCTACCTTAACTATACGCACCATCCTTTTTCCTTTTTTTATTGCCAAAAACTGCCCCCCCCCCCCCCCCCCCCCCCAAAAAAGAAAAACACTTGCATATGACTCACAAACACTTCTAACAAATATTGCTAGTAGCATGAAACAACAATTTGATGTATAAAAGTGTGAATAAGGATTAGTAAAAAAAAAAATCTAAGTAAAATAATGGAGCGTTACACAATAACTACTATTTTCTCCTGATTGTTACAGGGGTGAACACAAATGCAGCAGAAATGTGCATTTGAGATGAACACGGCTAACACTAGGGGGAGACTGAGCACCCATTATGTCCTAAGCAATCATCATTTTGAAATAGCAGAAATGATCACCAAATGACTTTCAAATTGAAAAAAAAAAATCTGACGCAAGACAGTCTTTAGAGGCAACACGGCACCACAGATGTCAGACTGAAATACTCAGGAAAAACTCCAGGTTGGTTTCTGCCTCTTTGTGTACAATGCAAGTTCATACCCAGGCTGTCCTCTGCTTGACTGTAGGATTTCTGAAGACTATTTGCCCATGGTTTAAGCTTTGTATTCATCCAAGCTGATGGGTCTGATGGATGGACGTCCACCCCCTAGTTTCAAATCAATGTTCGTCTCAAAGGCGGGCGCGACTCTATTATTCTCGGGACTGTGAGAAAAAAGTGCTGAGGTCACAGCAAGTCAGTCCATATTGGCATGTCTGGACACCATGCTGAACAGATGTGAAAGGTTATCACCATAGTAACATGCTAGTCCATCCCAAGTCCAAAAAAATAATAATAATAAAAAAGCAAAACAAGCGCTATTCAGGTTCTCAATGGATGACTTATTAAATCAGTTATTTCCGTTAATTAAAACAAAATGTAATGAAACGTAAAAATAAAAAATAAACTAAATTGGCTATTCGACTACAGAGTAACACTAAACAACATCCGTGTTGGATGGGATTGGAGGAAAACTAACATCCCATAGCTTGTAAGGGATGTAGGCACTTTGTATAGAACACACAAAAATGCTATTTTCAAATCACAAATATAAACAGCAAAAGATATATTAAAAAAAACAAAACAGAAATCCTCAACCAAACATCTCAGTATCAAATACCATGCAACCATGTGCTTCCTGTCCAACTGAGTCGTTTGTCCATCAGGGAAGAAAAGGCACTATTAAGACAGCAATGTGTGAAAATTATGGCACAATATCACACAATGAAGCAGTGTTACAATCAATGGTCATCAAATAGTTTGTGCCTCCAGAACAAAAATGTTTACTAGCCTCCATGGTTCAGATTTACATCATTACCTGCTGGACAAAAACTCAGTTGGCCTGCATTAGTGTGTGTGCCAGTCAGACAGGAAGAACGTCTTAAGGAGAAACAGAGGTGTAGAACAGGTAGGTGAAGAAATGTCTTCTGTCGTTCCATACGGTGCACAGTGGACAGAAACAGCATGGATTGCAGGAAAGGACAGAGAGCTTTAACACCGTGCACCTAAGCCTTTCCTCCCCAGATAACGCAGAACAGCGAAATTATAGGTAGTGGAGACTGTGTATGTGAGCTACAGAGAGAAAAGGAGAGAGAGGACACACAACCAGACAGGAGTGACAGTGAGTGTCAGGTTCATCATCATAAGAAAAAATAATATAACCAAAAAGGATACAGAACATTATTACTACCCTTGTTTATATTCCAACAACAACCAAGAGTTAAAATAGCACTACAAAAATACTGAATATTGTATTACTATTGTACTGTAATAAAATACACTTAAGTTACCAGTAAAACAGGACATAACTACACTAGTTAATACCGCAGCCAATTCTCAAACCAGACGGGTTAGATGATGATTCATTTTCTACAGCAGTAGTACTGAAAGCAGTCCTGGCTGTAATCCAATCACAGGTTTATAGTAACACGCTCATTTGAACATGTTATTGTTTTTATAGTAACAAAATATTTCATAAGAACTTGGATGGCGGATGCGGCTCCTAATCTAAAGCTAATAAGAAAAACAGATTAACCACGTGTCATTTAATAAAGAAATAAAACGTATAATCACTGACATGGTGAAGCTTTCTGTAAGGAGATATTGGACGAATTTCCCATGGAAAGTGTGGAAATTTTGTGTGCTTTTTAGTAGATAGCACAATTTCCACACTTTCCATGGGTAATGGAAGGACAGAGAAGTTTGCGCTTTCTGGTTTCTCTGTAACATGACAACCATGAAAGCCGAGAAAGAATAAAAAAATTGAGGCTGGTAAGGGTATAATTGTTTATAGCTTCTATAAACGTAAGTGATAGCGAGCTAACTTGTTTCGCAGATGTTCCACAATAATAAATGTATTAATAAATTAATAAATGTAATAATAAATAGATTTAAAAAAGTATGCTGACATACCATTCATTAATCATTTGAAACTGTAGGAATCTGAAGCTTAGTATTAGTGCTAGTACTGAAAAATGATCAACCGGTGCGTCACACCACCCCGTCATTGATTATATTCCTATAACAGCACACCCTGTCATATTTCGTCCTTACACATCCAACGCCTGTTTATGCAAAAGCATAAACGCCCTGCTGTGGTTTTCACGCCCATGCTGGCACTAATGAGCAACTCGTGTGCAGAAAAGTCACATGCAGACGCATCATACAGTCATGACATTCTCACACTGCTGAGAACGATGCCAAAATCCTGGAAGAAAAATACACAAAACCGCTGGGCTTTTTTCCGAGACTGAGCAGACGCAGCTGAGCTCATAACTAATGGAGGATTTGAATTCTTCTACACCTACAGCTGCGTTACACCATCGCTGGGACACATGACTAATTGTTTGCAGCATTTCAGTCCCCAGTTTTGGCCTTGTTACTCACCAGAGCCAATAGCGTAATCCCGGCTCCAGCGAAGGCAGCGATGTAGAGGTCGTAGGTCAAGAAAAACTGTGAAACAGAAAAATAGCATTCACTAAGTCAGAGCTGCAAGTGCTAACGTTTGATGTCAGATCTATCTCTGGCAAGCCGTTGAGGCCAATCCTCTGAGGATTCACTATGAGAAATAGAATCACAATTTGGCTGCAGGCATCACTTACCTCCCTTGTTTTGCATACATTGGACAAGGTCATTCCACAAGCTTTTCCTGGCACTGTGTTCCATGGAAGTAAACCTGGAGATATAAAAAGATCTTCTTATGTAACGCGATACCAATAAAAATAACATGGCAACTCGATGTATCAAAGCTTCTGAAACGACAGCTACAAGCAGATACCATCATGGGCAAAAGAAAGTG
>CM074951.1:7542506-7590247 GCA_037577455.1 Pangasius macronema
AATGGGAAATTTCTAATTCTTTGGAGATGGACTTATAACCCTTCTGAGGTCATGGCTGATGTCCTGTCTTTTTGGCATGAAGTAGACACACACCTGAGTGCTCCAGAACACCAAACTGCCAAAAATTCAGTAGTCACACTCCTTAATGATTAACTAATCTTGTGCATTTCATTAGTAACGCCTGGCTGCTAATTACTATCTTAATGATTGTGGAAGTAGGAATGGTGTACTTTTTAGGAGAGGGGAAAAAAAGACTACATATTGAAATCTGCTGGGGTTTTTTTCCTTTGCCACCTGAGGTTATTTGTTTGTTTATAGACGTTGGTGAGGACCACACTTAGGCCCTGATGAATAAAAAAAAATTTGAATTGAAGGAGCGTGTACTTTCTTTTTCCCATGACTCTACATGGGCCATGTACAGCACATTTGCTGAACTCCAATAAAGATGAATGAGCTGTTTTTAAACAGATTCTCAAATATTTGGAACCAGTTTTAGAAGTTGACACAACAGTCTCTCTATCATGTGCGCGCACACACACACACACATACACACACACACCATATCCTAATAATCAGCTAATTTCACACATATTATGGCAGCAACCAAAAGACAACCTTGGAATTTTAATCAGCATTACAAGGGGCCAAATCAAATCCCGGAGCTGTCAGGAGGCAAAACAAGTGTGATAAAGATATTAAAAGCTCCAAGAGTGAGTTCATTACCAAACTGTCTGGCATCCATGCACAGCTGGTTAATGCTTGAGGGTGTCTCTGAGAGAAAGTCGATGGTACGACAAGTTGCAGCCATGTTGTAGAAGAAGTAGACAGGAAGTGCAGAGAGTGCAAAGACCAGCAGCCAGATGATGGCCAGGAAATACGTGATCACAATGAACTGTGAATAAAAATCAGTACACAAGTGATTTTGATGTCCCTTATCTCTCTCTCTCTCTCTCTCTCTCTCACACACACACCCACCCACACACACACACACACACTCTGTAATGGGATGGTTTCAGGTGGTTCCGGTCAAGCTGAGTTATTGTACATTAGAGAGAAAAAAAATACAATTTCAAGCCAGAAATGGCTCTGGAAAGGACACAATCCAAATAAACTGTAAAAAAACAAACAAAAAAAAACTGACATTCTTTATAGACATCCTTTATGGAAAAAACACACAATCCTCACCGTCGTACTGAGACAGCGGCCACACACGGTGCTCCTGAACTCGCCAAAAGTCTGCTTTGCCACGCTGGTTGTGTAAAAGCCTTCAGCCAGCAGTGCAATGCAGTAGAGAAAGAAAAAGCTGGCCAGGCCATAGATAATGTACTGGAAATACTCAATACTGAAAGAGACACAGAGAGAGAGAGATTAAAATGTTCATCCTATGTATTATCATGGATGAAGACAAAGTATATGCATCAAGGGTCTCTAGAGTTCTAGTAATGGACCAATTTTGGTCTTCCACAGCAGAACGAATATCATTATGGGTTACTCTCAGATGCTTGTTATAATGGGTCCATTTAGGTTAGAAGGGGACATTTCACACGAGCACGTTCCACTTTCTTTACATGGAAAGTGAATTACATGGCATTTACAGGTAGGCTAGAGTGATGTAGTCCTGCAGGTTGCGGGCAAAGTAGGTCTCGATAAGCCTCTCGGTCTCCGTGAGCGCCTGGTGCCCACAGCCACAGAACAGCGCGATGCCAGAGAAGCAGAGAAGAGTTGCCACCACGGATGTGTAGGGCACTCCTCCCAGACACCGCATGCAGCACTCGTAACAACCTACAATACACAAAAACAGATGCTTTCAATCTCCCCATCAAATTGTTTTTCTTTCTATATTACCATTACCAAGGCCCGCTTGCTTTCCTGAACCTTCATGGTCTCCTCAGTCCCCTAGCTTCACTGCCATTTTTATTAGCTGCTTATGAGATGAGTAATACTCATACTGAGATAACTTTCTCTTTAAAAGGGTATTTACCAGATTCACTGTACTTTACACTAAGTGAAAGCAGAAAGCAGGTTTTTTTTTTTTGTTACAGAAATTATGACCAGCAAATGATTACAATCATTACATTTCTCAAATCTTTCAAATTTTCTATAACAGCAGCGCTGACAATCACAGGTCTACGTTAAAGCGTCATTATGTTATTTAATAAAGAAAAACATTTAAAGGTTGATATTGTGAAGCTTTTGTTAAAGAGATGTTTATTTAACATTTATGGAAGGAGTCTCCAGTGTCAGCACTTTGCAACAGTAACAGAAATCACCTTCTCTCAAGGACACTTCACAACATTAAATGTAATGTTAAAATGGTTATGTATGGTTATGTATAAGTATAATGTTTTGTTCAATAATAAATAAAAAAAATTGTAATTGTTGTCAAATTGCTGCGGTGCAAGAGGAGTAAAATATTTTAGGATGTGTTGTTAGTGAAAAATACTTCAGCATGGTAACGGTCACAACACATCACCCTGTCACTGATTACTTTCCTATAACAGCACTAGTCTTTTGTTTTATGCGTTTTATTCCATGCCTGGCTCAAATACAAAGAAGAAGTACTCGAATCCTGAAATCCAGGTTCAGATCCCTCCCCTACAATAGATATCATATGTAAAAAGGGTTTAAAAAAAAATAAAAATCCTCACTCAGCTCAGTCTGTTCTTATACAGACATGTGTGCTCAGTACAAGTATCACATTGTTCCTTGTTCACCAGTGACTCTCCAGTGGTGACGCCAATCACAATGGTTTGAAAATAGTACAAATTAATACAGAGATACTATTCATAATATTTTCAATGAGTGAATATGCGTCCTATGATTGGAACACTGAGGCATTCACTCACACCAGCTGGGTCCATAAAACTTCTTATTTAACAGGCCACAAGCAATCATGGATTTTTCTTTGTTTAGTGAGTGCTGGATTGTGAATATTGGGGTGCACCACAGCCCACAGCACACAGAGTGTGAGAAAAAAGGGAGGACCAAGGCACCAAGGCAGAGTGGCTCCTTTTGTGGTTGCATTGACAATGCTCTTTGTCTCAGAGCAGCTCGGGGGCACAAGGGCAAGCAATGTTGACGCAAACAAAAGGCCACAGCCACCTCGGCCACAAACAGATCTACTTTTGAAAGCTAGCATCGACAGGCGGGGAAGGGAGGGGAGGTGACGGCTTGTGACTGCCAGTGCAGAAAGGGTGCTGGGGGAAGTGCTGGTAGATCCTTCCCATGATGCAAAAAAAAAAAGTTTACTTGCACTGATGATGCCCTCAGTGGGACAGGAGGTCCATGGCAGGGTTTATGTCTAGCTTGAGGATATCCACGTACACAAGTGAAAAATTCAGTCGCTCAGTTTTATAAAATGAGGGCCTTTTTCATCCGTCCAGAGTTTATGTTGTCATGGAAATCTTTCAGCTAAAATAAAAACTTCTCAGAGTCTTGAGGTCTTGATGCCAAAAAGAACAAACTTTTATTGTAAAAAGCAACAAAGCAGAGTTAGTCTGCTGAGTAACTGATGAATCTGATCATCACAGCCTTTTATACGTTTTCAAAAGCATAGTTCTCTAGTTTTTTCTTTACACAAACAACTCATATCTGTTGGCTGTCCATCACCATTATTTCTCAGTTTTAATGGTGGAGGAAGACCCAATCTCCACGGCCTTGGTACCTCCATTCACTCCATGTTTTTCAGACACTGAGAACCTCCACCTGTACTTCGCAGTTAGTTACTGAACTTTAAATGACCTTATACATGAATATGATATTGCATACTCATGGTTACATATGGGATTATATTGATTATGATTATACTGATATTCCACAATGTTTGCATTTCCATTCATTCAGCTGTAAAACCTCAGCAACTTGTATTTCTACAGCCAACAAATATAAATTTAACAGCAAGCTATTCCTGGAAATGAGAAAATCAATGTTTGTGAAGTCGGCATCGGGGAGCTCTTTGTCAAGATGTTAACTTTACAATTACAGTGAAGCCAAAACAACCACGATAAAAAAGTGGATTAACTCTGAAGACTGAAGCCTGCCAAGAGGAACACAAAACCTATTTGAGGCAATTTATTCCAGCATTCATTTAACACTGATGCAAACTGATTTAAAATGGGTTTGGCTTCTCATTTCATGTGCTGCGTTCAGTTAACTCAATTCAGAACACAACAAAGTTACATACAGCAGGTTGATGAAAAAAAGTGTAATATATAACAATTTGTAAAATGTATATACACACACACATATAAAATGCTTTTCTCAAAAGATGAGAATCAGAATTAATGAAGAAAAAAAAAAGTAAAAAAAAAATTATAATAATGATAAGAACTCACCCATTACTGAAGAAAGCAAGTGGTCTGAGTGCTAGGATGATATGAAGAACAGAGCAACAGCTCACTGCTTATTAAAGGCCAGCTTCTGCTGTGTGTCTCAGACAAAGCACAGAGACACAGAGGCACAGAGGCAGAGAGGCAGAGGCACAGAGGCACAGAGGACGGCGGCTGGGATTCGCTTTTCAATGAAGTGCACTAGAATAGAAGCCTTCAAGCCCAAGCAGAATGAATGAGGAGGAGGTCAGGGCTTTCTGTTCTCTCAGAAATGTACTCCAACCACTCAGGACAAGCGACATGAATTTGCATCGCATTAGCGGCTTTTCTTTTTGTTCCCCTTTCTGGAAATAATATTTGTTAACAAAGAGGCGTAATAAAAGAAATATTAGGAACCAGAACGATGTATAGGCTTTAGATCATTACATGACATTGCAAGGCATGACATGTTATAGTTAGAAGCTGATTTCAAAGGAGAATTTGTTTGAGATGTGTTACATGGAAGCCTTCGCCATTCCAGCCTGAATAATAACCAGCTCTGCCATCTGTTTTCAGGGGAAAGGAGCTCGTGCGAAAACTCACCGGATGACGCCACGGGCTAATTTGCATATTGATCGACTCGAGTTTAATCAGAATTGAGTGCCAAAACCCGGAAATGAGTTGGCATTTTAGCACTTCCGGTTCCATGGTCAGTTTTTTTTCCATAGTTTTTTTTGGGGGCGGTTTTTGGTTAAATGCCAAGTCAAGTGGAGTTTATTCTCATTCAAACATATACAGCCAGTTAGTACGTAGTGAAATGAAGCAACGTTCGTCCAGGACCGAGGTGCTACATAGGACGATACAGAACAATATAGAACTACAAGGGACTACATACATTTATTTATGGGGGCAGTCGTGGCCTAATGGTCTGAGAGTCAGACTTTTAACTCGAAGGTTGTGGGTTCGATCTCGGTTCCGGCAGGGATTGTAGGTGGGGGGAGTGAATGACCAGCGCTCTCTGCCACCCTCAATACCACAACTGAGGCGAGACCCTTGAGCAAGGCACCAATCCCCCAACTGCTCCCCAGGCGCCGCAGCTAAAATGGCTGCCCACTGCTCCGGGNTGTGTGTGTGTTCACTACTGTGTGTGTGTTCACTTGGATGGGTTAAATGCAGAGCACAAATTCCGAGTATGGGTCACTATACTTGGCCACAAAGTCACTTCCACTTCTTCAACTTCCACTCCACTTATACATAAAGATACATTTATACATATACTGAGAGACAATGGGCACAGTAAGTCTCAGTGCAGTGCCAACCAGTACACAGCTGTATTAGAAAGTGAATCCAGTGACAATACTGCAAAAATAAAAGTACAATATAAGTTGCTGAAATAGGTGTGAACATAAGAAGCAGCAGCGTAGTAGTGAGTATAAGATATGTACAGTATAATTAATATTTGTAGCAGCATAATATAATGCAGGGATGTGCAAAAAATTGCAAAGAGGATGGAGTATGCAGAGTTGTGTGTGTTCTTTCAGTCCAGTTTCTGAGTATTGAGGAGTCTGATGCTTGGGAGAAGAAACTGTTGTACAGGCTGGCCTTGAGGGCCCTCATGCTTCAGTACTACTTGCCAGATGACAGGAGGGCGAAGAGTGTGTGAGAGGGGTGTATGGGACCTCGTGATTTTTTTAGGCTTTTACGTGTCTTGAAAAAGGCGGTTGCTAACAAGTGGCTAAATGGGACTACGGAGGTTGTCGGGGATGAACCAGATGTGTAAGGATCATAAACTTTTGTTGGATACAGAACTTATTTTCTCCAATAATCCAAAAGCCAATCGAAAAATCTTATTGGCTTTTTGTTGAGGGAGCCAAGATGATGCTAACTTCCTGCCAAACAGGGACTTAAGTAAACGAAAAATATGAGTCAGTACATGGATGTGAACGAGAATGATTGGTTCATGTAAAAGATTCAAAAACAATGATTCGTTCACAAACGAAACACCACTACACTACAGGAATCCTGCAGGATTTTCATTTTTCTGCAGGACGTTTGCTGGTATCCTGAAGGAATAATGAAATCCTGCAGGACACATTGACAAACTGTGCATGATATTCTTATAGGTTTTGGGATGGAGCCTTCACTACAGTAGAAACATGCAGGAATGTCCAGCACACTTGCTGCACAAGGAAGGATTTTATAAAGCTGCACACCTCCTGCAGAAATAAAACAATGTTCCCAAGTACTTAATCTATCCTGCAGGACAACGTCTTATTTCCTGTAAATGAAAAAGAAACATTCTGCATGTTATGATTCCTGAAGGATAGACTATTTGTTGTCTGGAGAACATAACAATGTGCGATAGTTGCTGTAGTTTTATTCATATCATCTTTATTGGATTTTTATTCTTACCAATTTTTATTAGATTATCCCACTATAAATTCAATATAAAATAAATATAACATGGACCCAAATGCAAGTACATTTCAAATGGAACTATTTTTTTAATACACTGGCTTTTGGGAGAAATGAAAATGATGGATCTTTGCAAACAAACAAACAAACAATACATAAAAAAATAACAGTAAAAATATGGACAAATAAAAAAAGTGTACCATTACTTTAAACCATTTCAGAATTACATTGCTTTTGTTGCTTTCAAGTGGAAGTTCATCCTATATATGGCATAAGAGATATGAGTCTGCATACTAAAACAGGCTTTTATCCATATCATTAAATCCAACAATTAACTTTTAATCCAACCTCCATCTCCTTGGCTGGATGCAAAAAGAAAAAAATACCTGGTAGGCTCTTTAGGTAGACGTATGAATGATTGAATGTATGTCTGTGCATTTGATAAGTTCAACTGAATCTATCCATCTTTCTTTAAATTGCTTGTTGCTGTTCCCTGTTTCTCTGTTTTTGGTGATGCTGTTACTTGTTGTTTTTACTATCTCAATGAAGGCATGTCTCTCTCTTTGACCATATTAATGCTACAGACCGTTGTTTGGTTTGAACTGCATGGTTGATTCTTTTAGTCAGAGATTTTCCAGCTTTTACATGAACTCAGTTGCCATTAACGACAGCCCTTGAATAAAAACTGAAAGTCAAACCTGACTCTTGAAGGACATAAGACTCTCTTGGGGTTGGCTGGTGTATGTGTGGGCATCCAAGAAATATCACGTTGTATCTACTGATACACTTTGTTGCTATCTTGTAGCCTCGCAACATTTCTTTCATCAAAGTTTTTGCTTTGTTTTGTCTGTTAATCATTGAAGACAACGAGTTGGACAGCAGTGAGTTGGAACATGTTGGTAAAGGTTAAACATATTAACAATTTGTTCTGGTACAGATTGTGTGCTATGACAAAAATCTACATCATGAAAATTACTTCGCAGTTGATTTGAAATAGGTAGCCTGATAAAGACAGACCCAGATTTGATCAAGTTGGATATGTCCCCTGGGGTTCCATCACAATGGGTGGATATTTCATTACCAAAAAAAATATTGGCATGATGCACAAATATAAAGGATGAAAGGATTTCATGAACTTGTATAAGCTATATGGAATGCCACTGGTTGAAACAGGACAGTGGCGATTGATCAGATCTCACAAGTCACTCAAAGCCACTTTGGATGTTGCATGTCTGAGGTTATAGGCGAGTATACTTAGTACGGGTTCTCCATTAATGATTTTGGCATTTGGGTATATTATTTCCTCACTGGCACGCCACGCCACTCCTCTCTCTCTTCTCTGCTTCCCTTACAAACTACACTGTAGTTTCTGGGAAACTAGAAAGTACATATTGCAGGCATATGAGAAAAATAGTGTGTACTTAAAAAGAAGCATGCTGTTAAGAAGATAGAGAAAAATTCTGAACCGTATTCTCACATGAATCTCTGGAAAGGTCTCATAAGCTGTGCTGAAACCTTAACTTCCTCATCAGCAGAAAAGCTTTCCTATGAGAAATGGTGCATATACTGCACATAATATTAAAACAGTATATATAAACACATATATTTACAAAGGTATATGTCAAAAAAGTAGCATGGTTTTTAAAAAGGCAATATTTGGGGTAAAAGGGAAAGTGCAGAAATTCATTCTTACATCTGAAAAGTTCCCATCAGCATCACTGAAGGCCTCATTCTCATCAGTAGTAGAAATATTTCCCTGTGACACAAAGTGCATCATATATTGCATATAGCCTTGAAGCATGCATGCATACACTGTATTTATTTGTTTGTATGTGTGTACATTTATGTAGTCAGTGCTACATGCTTTTAATTTTAGTGTCCTCAACCTTTTTTTTCATGACAGATACGTGGCCTAGGAATTAGTCCTACTGTCCTGGCATCTCTTGGACCTGGTTGTACATTGTGTTCTGCTATGGTTAAAGATCTGGTGGTGGCAGTGTTTGGGAAGGAGACTTTGGCCACTCATGGACTGTCTGGAAGGGCTGGTGCTAATGCTAATAAAGGCACTACAGCGAAGCCAGCTCTTCACCAAGACAAAGTATTGTTAATCCTGTGTGAGTAAAATTTCCTCCTTCTTTTCTTTTTGCACAAACATCGAGTTGCAGTTAGAGTGGAAAAATGTTAAATGGAGTTACATTTATAGACACAGTACAGAAAAAGTTCCCAGATGTTCCAAAAAAAAAAAGTTTATCAGGGCAGCACTCTTTCATATTAAACTTCAAACATAAGTTATGAGCAAGGTGATAATTTATATTTGATGAATTTTGCAATATAGCACATATATCAGAAACATTACTGCTAATCTTTTCTTTTTTTTTCTTCAGGAAAATAGAGTTGATACTACCTACATTCATACCCAAACACACTGATAAAATGCATGTATGTATGTATGTATGTATGTATGTATGTATGTATTCTTTAATGTTCCATAGTCACACATGATCTGTTCTTCTCAATGATAAAATTGTTCTGCCTGTTCTCTGTAATCTCTCTCTCTCTCTCTCTCTCTCTCTCTCTCTCTCTCTCTTTTGGCAGCCATTTCCTTTTGCTGCCAAACATTTTGACACTCTTCAGAATTTAAAAGAAAATAATGTCTATATTTGTTATTGAAAATTGTCTCCTAATATAAATCTACTACTTCTACTATTTATATATTGTCTTCTGTGTATTGTTTGACAGACTCACTGCAAAGTAAGCTAGATACAGATAGTTAAAGAAGCTCTGTAGCTTTGCCTATGCAACTCGTGTTCTGTAAGGTGTCTTTGACTAGGTATTGGGCTTTTCAGTACCACACCTTCACCAGAGATTGTGATATTACTTACAGTGATTGTATTCTCATCTCAAACTTGTGCCCTGAGCTGCTTTGCACAGTTGTCAGGGATTGCAGCATTGTTTGAATTTCAATAAATAAAAGAATTCATTGTGAAAGTACTTTGCTTTTGTTGTGACATTATTTCCCTTGTATCCTGCAGGAAACAAACACTCGCAGATCTATCCTGCACAGTAGTCCTGCAGGAGGTGTGTGTTTTAAATAGACCTGCAGGACATAATTCCTGGAGGATATAATTCCTGCATATACTTTTTTCCTTCATAGAATTCCTGCAGGTATTTCTACAGGAAAATGGGCTGGAAATCCTATAGGATATCTGCACAATATGATCAGTGATTTGTTCATTTGGAACACAGGCTCGCCCAAGTGCAATTCAGTCTGTCTTTACACACTGGTGGTGAATTAGCGAAACTTACTCTCTCAACTTGTATACCCAGCAGCTATGATGTCAGCTGGAGAGCCATACTGAATGCAGGACAGTCAAACACAATTCTGACTGTCCAATTAATGATAATGACTACTGTCAGGCTTATGTTTGTTTTAGGTGATAAGAAATTTAAATAAAAATACCCTAAAAACTACAAAAAATAATGATGTTATGCACCATACTGCAAGAAAAAGCCAGCTTGGTCATATCAGCTACCAGTTGCCAAAACACATGCTGGTCAAGCTGGTAGACCATCTTTGCCAGCTGGCACAATCAAAACCATTTCTGCATTATGATTACTAATGCTAAATCACAGACAAGTTGTTATAAAGAAAATACCACAACTGTAAGGCAATTTGAAAATCTAAAACATTTAGTTAAGGAATAATGACTTACCAGTTGGCAAAGATAGTCTCCACCATGTTTACCAATTCATCCTGGATTTGGCAGCTGGTAGCTTATGAAATTGTACCTTTGTGCAGATGTAATCAACAAGAGCTTCAGTTAATGTTCACATCAAGCAACAGAATGAAGAAAAATTCTGATATGTGACTTTAAGCATGGCATGGTTGTTGGTGCCAGATGGGCTGGTTTGGTTATTTCAGAAACTGTTTATCCTGGGATTTTCAAACACAACAGTCTCTAGAATTTACACAGAAAGTGTGTAAAACAACACTGAGTGAGCGACTGTTCTGTGGGTTTAAACGATTTGTTGATAAGAGAGGTCTGAGGAAAATGGCCAGATTGGTTCAAGTTGACAGGAAGTCTATAGTAACTCGTATAATCACTCTTTACAACCATGGTGAGCAGAAATGCATCTCAGCATGCATGTAACATCAAACCTTGAGGTGGCTGGAATACAACAGCAGAAGACCACACCAGGTTCCATTCCTGTCAACCGAGAACAGGCATCTGAGGCTATCATGGGCACAGCCTCACTCAAACTGGACAGTTGAAGACTGGAAAAAGTCCAAGTGATTTTTTTTTCTCCTAATCTTCAACTGTCCAGTTTCCGTGAGTCTGTGCTCTTGGTTAGCCTGTTGCTCACTCAGTGTTTTTTTCGCAGCATTCTGTGGAAACTCTAGTTCAACTTCTCACAGGCCTGGTCAACTTTGTCGTCACCTCCCTGGTATAATACATGCTGGTTAGATTTTTGTACCCGACCCGAGTCTGACCCGAGTTGCTATCCACTGTCTGCCTGAGCTCTAAGTTGGATCGCTGACAACAGATCTTAGTCCTGATAGACTCTCTGCTGGTGCCTGAGTTGTTTCGTTTTCATTCTAAGACCTACCACAGTAGAATTGTTGTGAGTAATTATGTAGTTTTAGCATATAAACTCCTAAACGCAGAATCTTTAAGATATGACAGTCACATTAAGTAAATCTTTGTTTAAATTAAAATTATGCTTTTTTTGAAAAAAAAAAAATCTAAAGACCTTCTACTATCTCTAATCAATTCCTATAACATTTGTTCCACGTGAGATAATAGCAGTTGGTTATAATCATATTTCTTGTTTCATAATCATATCTCATATTTCATATGTTAATATAAATTGAATGAAAAAACTTGTATGTTTGTGTTGGGAATTAAAGAATAGGAATCTCAGTAGGAATGCGTTACTTACGTATGTAGTCACAAAGTGAGCATAACTTTTCTATTTTGCCCATCCTAATCTTGTATACAGTATTGCAGTTTCTGAAACCCATCTTTATGGGGAATAATGTGATAGCAGACAAGGGCACCTCAAGGTAGCATGCTGCCTCTAATATCTAGTGTGTTTTTTTGGACAGAAGGAGGTCATGGTCTAATACCTCCTGGGTCTGTGTGACAGCCTATAACACTAGAGGCCACCGGTGTCTTTGCTTGGTTAGAATGAAAACCTGCAGTCACACCAGCCCTTGACAGATAAGATTTAACACCCCTGGGTTAGGCATTTGATTGAGCATTAGCTGTAGTTCTGTTAAGGCAGATTTAATTCTTGCCTGTATCACATTTGCTGCTGCTGCTGCCAGGCTGCACTCTTGTGTTGTGTTCTGATCACCAGAATGCTCTGATGCCAGGTTATCAGCACTCTCCACCAGAGTGGGCTGATTATTCACGTTCAGAAGAGTCAGAAGTAGAAAACTGAATTTGAAATGGCCTGCTACTCCCCCATAGTGCACTATAATATATATCGTAGTCCACAGCCATTTTTGGATTAACCACACTAGTTAGCTTCAAACTTTTCATCCAGTTACATGCTACACTCACATCACAATAACTACCTTGTTACGTCCACACTGAAAATGTAATTGTGTAATTTGTAATTGCCTAAATCCAAATTGTTCCAGCATGACAATGCTCCTGTGCACAACGTGAGATCCATAAAGACATACTTTGCCAAAGCTGGAATGAAATAACTCGAGTGACCTGCACAGAGCTCTGACCTCAACCCCACTGAACAATTTTGGGATGAACTGGAATGCTGACTGCTCCTCAGACCTTCTCACCCAACATCATTTACTGATCTCCCTAATGCTTTTGTGGCTGAATGGACAAATCCCCATAGACACGCTCCAAAAGCTAATGGAAAGCCTTCCCAGAAGAGTGGAGGTTATTATAACAACAACGTGAGTGGGGGGGTTGGTTGGGTGGTGGTTGGGGGAATAAATCTGGACTGGGATGTTGAACAAGCACATATGAGTATTATGGTCAGGCGTCCATGGTAAAGAAAACATTTTTTTTTTATAAACTTTTGAGCTATGCATGAGCATGGCAAAAGGCCATACAAGGTCTTAAGCAAAACAAAAAACAAAAAAAAAACTTGTCTGAGCTGCTGCTTCATTTAAAAAAAAAAGCTCTCTCTCTATTTTACATTGCTTTGGATAAATGTTTCCAGCAAAAATAATAAATGTAAATGTTAAAATCCATGTACATGTATTTTTGTACTGCTTGTCTACAAAGGTGTTCATGATTCATATGCCATAGGACAGTTCACAGAGATAATGCCCTGTTGATAGACAATTTCATTGTCATGCTATTGTGTGTTCTCAATGTCACTGACTACTGTTTTCAAATAATACCAGACCAAAATGTATGTTACAATATATACTTGTTGTTTGTCACAGACACCTCAGTTTGTAGTTTCCAAGACAACACTAACACTTCCTTTAATTCCAAATGTTGTATTTGTTATGGAAATGTTTGAGCTGGCATTTCCCATCTTGTCACTCTACACATAGCAACAGTAACTGAATATGTTTGTAACTACTAATTTCATGATAAGAGTTGTTCAACCGGAATAAACAAACTCAACAGGGACTTGACAGATAAACAGCAGGTAGCAGTCTGCCTTACATTTGCAAAAGACTGTAAATGATGATCTGTAATTCTTATATGAATTATCACAAGAGATACTGCAATGTCCAAAAGAGCACCATTCCTTTTGTGAGATATAGATGGGTGGCAATTCAAAGGAAAAAAAAAGTCAGTGACTTTTTGTGCTTTGAGGGTATTTTGCTGATATGGTTCGAGTCCATTTTGTCCCCTTAAAGCAGGAGTTCCCAAATTAGGGGTTATGTCCCCAAGTGGGAGCACTTGATTTACAAATGGGTTTGCAAAAAAAATTCACAATCTCCTCTTTTTTAATAACTAATTTTACAAATTATGATTATTTTTAGAAACAAATATACCAACAAAACCTCTCATGTAGCCTTCAAATCTCCCAAAAGGTCTGTTTTCCGTGCCAGTCTCCAGGATTTTCTAGATTAATAAATATTTTTGAATATAAGGTCATAGTTTTAGATTTGAGCTCATGACAACAATCATGAAGACAGTGGAAAGCTTTAGCAGAACTTGCCAGTGTGTTTAATGCCACTGTGCATGAAATTGCTAAACATTTTACATTTTACTTAGAAACCTGAGCGACAGGGATGTTTTGGCTCTGAGTTACCACCTAGTGAATGTTGCATTTAAGCCTTCAGATGTACATAAAATACGCAGGTGAGTATGTGAATAATTCCATTTGCGTCACTGCTACTTCTGCACATGCATATAAAGTCATGCTTCAAGTACAAACCAGGCTTCTCTGCTTTGCATTGAGCCATGTCACACCACCCAGTGTGGATTAATTTCCTATAAGAACATGCCCCTATCGTGTTTTTTTATGTATCGTTTGATCATTGTATCGTGACAGCACCCTTTCAAACACATCTCTTGACACCATATTCACAGGGCACAAGGGCTCAGTGAATGATTTGATTTGGATGAAAATGATGTAAATCATATTCTATGGCCTTCACAGTCACCAAATCTCAATCCACCTGAGAACACCTGTGGAAGATTTTTGACTGAAGTGTTAGAGCGTGTTTTTCATTCTCCAAAGTATTTCTTAGAAAAATGCCTCCAGCAAAGTTCCAGAGAATCAATGCCAAAGAACACTGAAGCGGTTCTGATGGCTTATGGTGGCCCAACAACTTTTAAGGCACTTGGTTTTCCCCTTAATTTGTCACCTGCCTGGAGCTGTATTTTAAGGTAAAAGTAGACACTGAGGCACTTTGCATGAGGGCTCAGTCTTTCATAGATTAGGAAAAGACTTTCAGTAGTAGAAATTTAGTCCATTTAAATCGCCAGTAGTCAGTACATCCTAGCCTTTAAACTCACATAAATTCTCCAGCTGTTCACAGAGCGGATCCATATCAGGAAAGCAGACTCATAAACACACAGAGCAAAAAAAAAGTTGAAACCTGGGAAACAAATGGAAAATAACTCTGTGAGTAGCACACAGAAACTATGGCAAAACCTTGCAGTGAAAGAGAAAGAAAGAAAGAGAGAGAGAGAGAGAGAGAGAGAGAGAGAGAGCAAGAAAATTTTGCTTGTTTTTGTTTATTATTTTTATGTTTATGCATACATGCAGATTTTGTATAACTTTTAGTTGAATCTACCTGCACTATTTGCTTTAGCAATAATGTAATTCATAACATTTATGCCAATAAAGCACTGTTGAACTGAACTTACACAGAGAGAGAGAGAGAGAGAGAGAGAGAGAGAGAGAGAGAGGGAGAGAGAGAGTGTGTGTGTGTGTGTGGCAGAAGTCAGTTGAGTGTGAGTATTGTAATGTCCAGGCTGGATTCGGATTAGGATGAGGAGTGGTTGCTCCTGGAGTGGGAGGTGATCCAGTTGTGTGGGTGATAACTTTGGAAGATGGAACCTTGGCCACTTCAGTAACCTGTCATACAATATGTTAGTGATACAGACATTTAATGGAGTTGCAGGAGTTTTCAGAGATGTTTGCCAGATTAAAAACAACAGCAACAAAAAACTTGTGACTTAAAACCCACTAAACCCATATTTAATAGTTGATCCTGCATTCTCACATATTTTCTTTTCATGAGAAATGAAGATATAGACATCAGTGATTACATATCATATACCTGTCTACCTGTCACAAATTTTTAGTCCACACTAAGTGGTCAGGGCAAAATTATCTATGCTGCCTAATATAATATTCTTTGTATGTTAGGAAGACTTTTTGTTATGCACTGTTGAATGTATGATAAGCAAAGATGCAATCAGTATACAGAATTGTTATAACTTGCTTTCACACCACTACCCCTGCAATGCCAGGACTGCAGTCTTGAGGAACTGCACGCAAGTTCATGTGCATAACTGGGTCAAAAATGTCTACTTATGTCCACTGGATTACTATTTAGCAATCCTGAAAGAGAGCAAGCTTATGAAAGTTTAAGGTAATAGCATGTGTGTGGATATGCATACCTAATATATCCCAATTCAATGGCCTTTGAACATGAGGTGAGAAAGGAGATCAAATGACAAAGAACACAGGGACTTGAGACGAAGCTTAATTTCTCAGCATCCCCCAGTTTTCTCCAAAGCAGCACCTTTTTTGAGAGAAACATTAGACCTCTTTGTGGCTGCAAATACCTGAGCTTTCCATCAATTATTTTTGGAAATTTGAGAGAGTTCTAATCAAGGCATTAGAAGATTAGCAAACTCGCTGTCTGACTGGTCTCTTAGCCGATAGCATTCAGCCCTAACAGGCTTCTACACCATGGAAGACTGCTCCTGTAATCACTGGTTAATCCTGGTTATTGTTTGTGTTAATAATTTTCCTCTGATTTTCTTGCACTAGACTGACTGATTTACCCCATGGAACCAAGTACTGAACAGTATTATCCTTTTTGGGTCTTTTAGACTTAAAATGTAAACAATTCTGGGAACAAAATGCTCAAACATCTGTTTGGTTTGGGTCAAATAAAATTCATTCCTCCATCCATCCATCCATCCATCCATCCATCCATTCATTCATTCATTCATTCATCCATCCATCCATCCATCCATCCATCCATCCATCCATCCATCCATCCATCTTCATTAACTGCTTAATCCTGGTAAGGAGCGCAGTGCCTCCAAAGCCTATCTCAGGAAGTCAAATAACTTGAGTCTGAATATTTTTTAGACTCAAATATTTTCTGAAACACATTATGAGCTGAGCACATATGATGTACCTGGTCGGTGTAAAAATAAGCACCAGCTGCATTTAAATGACTGGTTGTTTCTGATGTACAGTATTTATTATCTATAATGTCATTAACAGCTGTTTAAAATCTGAAGAGATTTTGCATGTTAGAAGCTATCAGAAAACTTTCCATGACTTTTTAAAACCATATTTTCACTGTTTTAATGACACAGATAATAACTAACTAGGCTGTTGTGGTTTGTTGGTAGAGTTCCTGGTAGATACATTCCTGTCTGGAATAAAGTCTGGGCATTTTTACTTTCACATTTTCTTGAACTTATTAAACATTTGATTATTTGATTATTTGAGATTTTCAATTTACAATACGGACCATGTAAAAGTATAATACTTTTTATTAACATGAAAAGATGTTGTGCATCATTATTAAATTGAACATGTCTTATTTATCATACAACATTGTAACAGTAAGGGAAAACATATGTCCTTTAATTTAAACGTTTCAGTTCATGTTCTTTTGTGTGATCTCTTTTACGTGTTCTTTTTCGTAAGATTTTTTGTCTCATGCAAATTATGACAGTGGCCAGAAACATACATACTGAGAACACCATCATACCCAGACCACAGAGCAGTAGGAGCCAAGACAGTTCTGTACAACTCTCTGTCAGGTTATAAGGTTTTGGTGGAAGTGGGGGCTCTAAGGCTGAGGGTAAATACGTGGGAACGGTGGTCAGGTGGCACTGCTTGGAAATCTCATTGATCAGTACATTAACCCACACAGTGGCCTGAAGAGGTGCAGGCTTCCCTCTATCACTGACACTGATTAAGAGGTGGTGCATACCGTAGTCTCTGCCCACAAGCTGCTGCACCAGCGTGATGTTCCCTGAGTATGGATCGATCTGAAATGGGCTGGGATTGATTGGCTCCCTGGCTATAATGTGGTAAGTAATATCTGAATTCATGCCCGAGTCACGGTCAATAGCATAAATTTTGGTGATGCTGCTGCCAGCCCTGGTGTTGGGGGATATTGTCAGGCAGGAGAGGTTGCTGCTTGGTAGGAGCACCTGGGGCTGGTTATCATTTACATCCTCCACAAAAACAGTTACAGATGCAGTGGAGGAGCGTTGAGGACTGCCGCCATCTATAGCCAGCAGGAGCAGCTCATAATGCTCATGCTTCTCCCGGTCCACCTCACCTGTACAGCGAAGTGCCGACTGGGACAGGTCCATGGCGAAGGGAACATGCTTGTCTAGTACTTGTACATCCACCACTTTTCCATTATCCCCTTCATCTGCATCCACAATTCCAATCTTTCCAACCTGGCCTAAGTGTGGAATACCTTCAGAGATGAAGAAGATGAAGCATGGTGTGACAAAGGTTGGCTGGTTATCATTCTGATCTAGGACCTTTATGGACACCGTGGAAAAGGCCTCTAATGGAGGAGAGCCATTGTCCCTGGCCAGCACTGTGAGAATGTATTCTCCCTGTTGCTCTCTGTCCAACAGCTCTAAAACAGACACTACGCCTGTCACTTCATCAATATTAAAGATAGCAGGGTTATTATGAATCAGCCTGTATGACACTTTGCCATAGAGCTCGCTATCTGCATCACTTGCAATGACTTGTGCTAAAGGAATGCCAGGCTCATTGTTCTCCTGTATCTCCACCTGATAGTAAGTCTTCTCAAACTGTGGGGCATTATCATTTACATCTTCAACCACCACTTTTATCTCTTTCCTTGCACGCACATGCTTGCCTTGGGCATCACTTATAACAACAGTAATAAGATATTTGCTACACAGCTCAAAATCTAGTGGTTTTGAGGTTGAAAGTAGATAGTTGCCTGCTTGTGCTTTCAAAGTGAATGCTGAGCCGTCTTCCTCTAAGGACAGAACTCTTTGGACACTTGAGATGTCTCTCAGCTCCAAAAGAGCCAAGAGAGTTGGTGGCTCATTCTCCCGTAATATTATAGTCTGGTTTCTATACTGTGCCACATACTTGATCTCAACAGTTGGCTCTGGGGTCAACACTGGCTGCAGATATACAGTTACCTGTGTTTGCTCAACAGGGCAAGGTGGGCTATTCACAACCACTTTTAGCACATGTTCCTCCAGGCTGTCTAGCCTCATATCCATAGCTATACTGATTCTGCCAGTGTTTCTGTCCAACTGGAAAAGTTCCTTGGCCCGATCTGAGATCTGGAGACTGAAGGAGTAAGTGATCTGACTGTTGCTGCCCAGGTCTGGGTCTATGGCTTGAACCTGGGCCACTGTTGTTCCCCGGGTCACTCCTCCTGGCACCGATACAGTGCGAGGGTTATCAGGGCTGAACTGCGGGCACTCATCGTCTACATCTAGCACCGTAACAACAAAAGACACCACAGCACTCAGAGGCACAGAGCCACTGTCCACAGCAACAAGAACCATACAGTGCTCGTTTTGAGTTTCACGGTCCAGCTCTCTTTCAACAATCAGCTCAAGGGTAGAACTGTCCTGTGCCACACTGAAGAATCCTTCAGCACCTTCTAAATGATACATTATCTCTGCATTGCTGCCTATGTCCTTGTCCTGAGCCTTGTTGTCCAGCAGCACCCTTGTCCCGATACTTGCATCCTCAGGAATTCTTAAATGAATTTCATTTGTTTCAAAATAAGGAGCATTGTCATTTATATCCTCCACAATGACAGTTATCTTCATCAGTTCTTTTTTAGGGCCAACTAGGGCAATGGGTGAGATGGTACAGTACCCATCCTCCTGTGAAGGACACAGGGTCTCCCGGTCAATCATCTGCTCTGTTGTGTACACATCCCCGGTTTCTTCATTAACTCTCAAATACGATCTCCCAAGCAACTGGTATGGAGGAGAGTAGGCTGTGCTTAGGGTGCCTATCTTAATTCCTTCCGGTCGTTCCTCCAGCGTCGAAAGCGTCAGCAGAGTGTGGCATATAATCTGTCTGACAGATGCCATGAGAAGCACCTTCTAAAGAAAACCAGAGAAAGTGTTTAGTTATCTGAAGTAAACAACACCCCACTTTCCATATGAAAGTTTAACAATTATTCAAGGTTTAAAGGCACAGTCCTTAGGATAAAGAATGACAATATAACAGACAATCCTGTTCAGTTGTATGTTTTATTGAGATCTGTAGATGTGATAGGAAATGCAAACTAGTACAATTTACAGCTTCTCAAATTCACAAATTCATAGCTGTAAATATATAAATAAATGAGATTTGTTTAAGTTTTGTTGTCAGATATGCAAATAGTGTTAGAAAATGTTGTGACACTTAAACTTTAAAAAAAATGTACAGACACTTTCAGTGCAGAACAATTAATAAATCTAAATAATCATAAAATAATAAATAATAATTATTTAATAACAATAATAATTATTGAATTATTTAATTAATAAATCTAAATCAGCAGATTTTGCAGATATTACACTATAGGTTTGCTCAGCTGTCCCTCAATGAAGCCAATATACAGTACATCTAAATATACAGCTTGTCTTTTGACACTTACTGTACTAAAATTATATATATAGTTTATAATTTACCTCAAGAAGGAAAATCAAATTGTTTCCAACTACAGTTTTTGTGTAATTATATAAAAAGCAAAAGTATGACAATTATATCCAGTCTACCCTATCAGCCCTATCAACGGATAATTAAGTATCTCCCAATCCCAAAACCACACCGAGACGTAAACTTGTCGTGTATGTCTTCTTTACATGGAATTTTCATTGCAAGATATTAAAATCAACATTTTCATTTTGTAAGCCATTACACCCCTTACACAAGACTGCTTCATGCACAAGCAACTTATCTAATCGAGCATGTTTGACAAGTGGGTCTGTCAGAAAGTAAGTCTGCAAGAAACATAAAGGCATTTACTAGGGCAGCCTACAAATAAATTATTTGAAGCAAAAAAAAAAAAAACACTTGGCTACTCATTTCCTAGAGAGAGAATAGACAGTGTGTGAAAACTCACCTGTAACAGACACACCATGTTCATATTTCCGTGAGACGCAGGTGCTCATTCTTCGTGTGCTAGCAGCGTGGAATGAAACTTGAGTGTGACTAGGATTTCCGAGGGAGGGAACTCTTAAAGTGCCAAATCTAAATGAAAGGAGCGCACTTTCATTTCGAAATAAAACCAGTTCTGTCAACGTTCACACTCCTTTTCACTTTCACGTCTTTAACCTGTTTATTTTGCCACAATAGTTTGATTGCACACACTGTGTGTGTGTGTGTGTGTGTGTGTGTGTGTGTGTGTGTGTGTGTGTGTGTGTGTGTGTGTGTGAAACACACACATACAAAATGCCTTACAATCAGTGTCTGGGCTTTCCATTGCCATAATTATTAATGGAGTTAATTAGTGCTATGCCTACAACTGCATATAACCCTTTTTTTTTCAATTTCAATGCCATTTTATTTGAACAGTGCTTTTAACAATAGACATGATTCCAAAGCAGCTTTAGAAATCTGGATGTAGATTTAGATCCCAAATAAGCAAGCCAGAGGTGACAAGGAAGTACTCCCAACTCTTACTGTACTCCTTCTTTGGAATTCTCCTTGGTCTGATTTTACCCTTGGATAGGTGAAGACCCACTGTAAAATTTTTTAAAAATTACCATTTTACAACTTCATAACTAAGTGTACTGAAAGGATATACAGTATGAGCATCATAGTCTTTATGATTGAGGCAACAGCTCTTAGGTACAAGTCTACAGTATCCATTTTTAGGATGTGTAGTATGTGTACGATATACTGTACAGTATATGACAGGGCCCAATGAATTACCTGCATACACCATCCACATTATTAGGAACACCTGTATGCCTGCACATTCATGCATTTATCTAATCAGCCAGTCACATGGCAGCAGCCCAATGCAAAAAAAAAAAAAAAAAAAATTCATGCAGATACAGGTAGAGCTTCAGTTAATGTTCACATCAAACATCAGAATGAAGAAAAAGTATGATGGCTGTGACTTTGATCGTGGCATGGATGTTGGTTCCAGATGGACAAGTTTGAGTATTTCATAAACTGCTGATAGCCTGAGATTTTCACACACAACACTCTCTAGATTTTACACAGAATGATGCTAAAAACAAGCAGGGTGTGCAGGCTGAAACACCTTGTTGATGAGGGAGATCAGAGGAGAATAACCAGCCTGGTTTGAGCTGACAGGAAGTCTATAGTAACTCAAACAAGCACTCTTTACAACTGTGGTGAGCAGAAAGGCATCTCAGCATGCACAAAACATCGAACCTTGAGGTGGATGGGCTACAGCAGCAGAAGACCACATCAGGTTCCACTCCTGTCAGCCAAGAACAAGAATCTGAGGCTATCATGGGCACAGGCTCACTCAAACTGGACAGTTTCGTTGAGCCTGTGCCCATGATATCTAGCTAACTGCATGAATGTGCAGGCGTACAAAGTGTTCCTAATAAAGTGGATGTTGATTATGGTATATTTACTACCTTTACACTGCCCTCTAGTGTGTAAACTGGTTACTACACCTAGACTGGTAATACAGAAAGTAGCGCCTAGGTAGCCTAGGTGTGTGTGCTTAGTGCAGGGAAATTATAGAGTTTTCAGCCTTTTACATGTGATATTGTTTAGTTCTGAGGACACAACTACTGATATCTATAAGCTGGTAAGTATATAAATAAATCTAATGTTAACAGTAATATTTAATATTAAGAATGCTTGGATAGTTATTGGTAGAAACAACATTGACAACACAGCCATAAAAAGGCCATTAAAACACTATATAGCCAACGGTTTGTGGACACCTGGCCCTCACACCCTTATGTGGTTCTTCCCCAAACTGTTGCCACAAAGTTAGTAGCACACAATTGTCTAGAATGCCTCTGAATACTGTAGCATTACAATTTCCCTATACTGAGCCCAAACATGTTCCAGCATGACAATGGCTGTGGTCAAAGTGAGCATTTTTGGGATAAACTGGAATGGCGACTGCATCCCAGGTCTTCTTACTCAACGTCAGTGCTTGATCTCACTAATGCTCTTGTAGCTGAATGGGCAAATCCCCACATCCACAACCCAAAATCTAGTGGAAAGCCTTTGCAGAAGAGTAGGGTTATTATAACAGCATAGGGGGACTAAATCTGGAATGGGATGTTCAAAAAGCACATATGGGTGTGATGGTCAGGTGTCCACAAACTTGTGCCCATGTAGCGTATTTCAGCTGATGGCTTGTCATTAACTCACAGGCTTTTTGTGTTGCCATCATGTGTCTAAGGAACCTAAACCTGTTCTAGGGAAATATTATGATAATAAATAGGCCTGGCCCCTGTTAAACTGTACACAGGGGTGCTACTGTAGGGGGAAGAGTGGAACTGACCTAGGGCCCCTTCGTAGGTTTTCAAGAGATGGGAAGGAAGGCCACAGAGATTGCATTTGTGCAAATAACAATCTCCTGTATATATGTGTATGTATTTGCCTACTTTTGGGTTTATATGATACCAGTTCTTTTGTATGCTAGCTAAAAGCAGAGGCATGTACAAGGATTTTAAAGTTGTGTGTGCCTGCTGAAGATGCTGGACATAAGTGCTAAAGTTCATACTAACAATGTGCTAGGCAAATTTCGCACTTTCAGGAAAGAGAGCTACTAGTACCAAAGCTTTAGTAAACAAAAACAGGGGACTTAGGTGGATTCAGGGTATGGAATGAACTGAGCTTTTCTGCACTGAAGCCTTTATACAATGAAAGTGGCAGGTTAAAGTAATTATGTATTGTAAATTAATGCATTAATGGATTTATCAGAATCCAAAACAATTCTGACATGATTTGAAAATGTTTGAAAGAATTTTTTTTTTCCTAAGTGATAATTCTCAGACTTTAGTCCCTTGACGAATTATTCAAACTCCAGTACCACCTCCTTGAGAGCGCCACATTTCTTATGGAAACCAAAACTCGCAAATTTCCATTTCTATAAGATTCATATAGGACAAGGCATAAATATCATGTAGGACCACATCTACAGGAATTTTTTAATGGGATTCATTTGGGTTCCTATATGGGGTCTATATTCCCTGGGATGAGGTCTATATGGGGATTCAATTTGATATATGGAGCACAGTATATGTTATTTAAGCTTAAAATAAAAGGAATGAACTGCTTAAAATGTTGTGTTCCATGAATTATTAACCATTAATGACCAAAGTAAGGTGTTTGCAGGATGGTTTCTTAAGATTCTCTCTCTCTCACTATATATATATATGTGTGTGTGTGTGTGTGTGTGTGTGTGTGTGTGTGTGTGTGTGTAATTGCACAAAATACTCTAATGTTAAAACAAATAGAAAATACTCAATACTTTAAAGAAAACCTTTTAGGATTTTAACACTGCCAGAGCACCCTCTGTCATTTTCACTAACGTTCCAATAACAAGACATTATTTCCAATAAAATACAAGTAAAGTTCAAATAAGATTCTAAAAATCAAATAGGATCCTACAGGATAAGCTGAAATTCCAGTAGGATTTTTTGACAAGGGAAGGTTGGTGATGTCTGAGGTGCACTTTGTGCATTCAGTGTCTGTGTAATAATTACTGAATGGTCAGTAATGTAGACAAATGCCAGCCAAGGCAATAGATGCCATACAGGTTACAGACCACACACACACACACACACACACACACACACACACACACACACACTGAAACCTGAATGTAAAAAATGACATCACTATGAAAGTCTTTGGCATTTGGTAAGAAAAAGAGGATGGAAAACACAGATGTAAACACAGAGCAGTGGCAGCAGCTAGGTTCTGAAACATTTGGAGCGAAGGAACAATTTTATTATTATTATTATTATTATTATTATTATTTTATTTTTTTTTATTTATTTATTTATTTTTTTCATTGAAAATCAGACAAGTATACAACAGTTGAACAACTTGTGTATACCATACAAATAACATCTGAAAGTGCTAGAAGTTCAGTAGATGAAAAATAAAGAAGTAATAAGAAAATAAACCAAATAATAATAATAATAATAATAATAATAATAATAATAATAATAATAATAAAGAGCTACACTAGATATCTTGTAAAGCTTAAAATAACTATAAATTGTAACAGCTTTTTGTTAGAACATTCAGAGATTAAAGAAAGATATTGTTTGAGATTTATTGGCAGCCCTGAAGTTTTTTTTGTTGGCGAATTTTGATTTATGAATGTAAAATTTGGTTAAAATAATAATCCAACTGCTCAAACAAAATTGAGAGCTGACCTTTCTGTCATAGTCAGACAACGTAACAATACATTTCTCCAAAGTCTAATGAACTAAAGTTTTCCATCACTGCCTCGGTCTCTGACACGTCAAAGCACAAACTGCGCTCTCATTGGCTGAGATTCAGTTTCTCTGACGTAGGAATAGAACGCCGCTGCTAGGAGACAGTGATGGGCGGGGCATGCGGCGAGTTTTTTTTTAATCAACCAATCAGATAACTGTTCTGACAGCTGCTCCGCCTTCTTGTGCTTTATGCATTACGCACTGCATAGTGAGAGATCAGAGATCTTGTCTCTAGTATCTTGCTCAAACTTTTTCTGTCACTGGTTTCGTCTGTTTCTGAGGCTGAACAGCTGTATGGAAAGCATGTCAACCACGGCACCCTTCAGTCCAAGCAAAGTTCGAAAATCATTGGAAAATCAATGAAGAAAAAGAAAATTATACACAATGAGTCACATATCTTTGCCAAATGAGGCCATTCACCCATCTTATAATGATCATAAATAATAATAAATAAATAAACAAACAAACAAACAAATAAATAAATGAAATGAAAATGTTGAAAAAATATAAGAGTTTATTAGAATTGACTGGAAACTGATTTTAAAGCCTTAAAGTGAATATTATGGCCGCAGGTGAAATGGTGATAAATTTATTTATATAATTATAATTTATTTAATGTTATCAGAAAGCTAGGTGTCACGTGATGGTAAAGTAGAAGTGAATTGGATCCAGTAGACTATATGAAGCAGATTTTTTTCTGCATGAATGTGTTCCGCACTGAAGCTGGAGCTGCTGTGGAGTTGGACAGTATGATCGGGGAGCTGCTGGAGGAGTTCGAGGCCGTGGTGCAGGAAATGACCGCGCCGTCGGGGAGCGCGCGCGCCGCCTGCGAGCCCGGGCTGAGAGAAGAGAAACGGCGACCTGCCTAGTCGCTGCCTCACTGCCTGTCGCCGTAGCTCCTGTGCCTGCTGTCACTCACGAGGTAGTAGAGGAAGGGAAATTTTAATAAATAAATAAATAAAGGAACTCTTAGAGTGTTTACTAAGAGTGTTCTCACTCCTCTTCATCAGTGCCTTAGTAGGATATTTGTCACACTTGATGCCATGTACAGTATGATCTTGAGAAAAAGCACGTGTTGTCACTTTCACTTGTGAAATGTTGTGAAAAATCCCACATTTATTACTGTATCCTACGTTACGTTTCCTACCGAATCACCAGTCGTGATGACGGGGTACGGAGACGCCAACTCCCAAACTTAACACGGACCACCCTGTGTGTTTTTCTTTTTTCTTTTCTTTTTTCTTTTTTTTTTTGCATGCTTCGGGGGTTTCCTCCGGGTACTCCAGCTTCCTCCTCCAGTCCAAAGATGTGTAGGCTGATTGGCATTTCCAAATTTCCCATAATTGTGTGAATGTGTGTGAAATTGTGCCCTGTGATGGTTGGGCACCCCGTCCAGGGTGTGTCCCATGTTCCCTGGGATAGGCTCCAGGCTCCGTGTGACCCTGTGTAGGATAAGTGGTACAGAAAATGGATGGATGGATGGATGCAATGCAAAATCGCCTACTGTTCAAAAACCTGTATGTTGTATACAAATTAGGCTGTGTAGAAATGTACAGTGTAGGAGTTAATTCCACACTGGGGTTTTCCCACAGTGATGAATATACCTCCAGCCCACACAGACACCTTTCTATAACACTTACGTTAGGAAACAACTTTTTTTTTTGTCTTGAGCTTGGAGCATAGAGTCACACAACAAAGATACATCATTAACTCAGAATGGCATCCTACACTGCTGTCAAGGCAGATTTTTTTTGATTTGGAACATTAAAGCACTTTGTGTGTGTGCGTGTGTGTGTGTGTGTGTGTGTGTGTGTGTGTGTGTGTGTGTTTCTCAGCTAGTGAACCATCTCAGGCGAGCAGCTTGAATGCGAGTGTAGAAGAGCTCAACACCGCAGGCGTGATGACTTCACGGAAAGGTATTGCTGTTATATTTCAATCCTGATAACCATCACATTTACACAACAAAGCTGCAGGCATTACAGTGTGTGGTTGCCATTTTTGTTTAGTGCAATTTCATACTTTGATGGGACTTTCAGCTTTGTGCTACCTCTTGGTATCTCACCGACGTCCACCCATGCTTACGCCTCGCCTTTTAATTTCAGTAACTAGGTGTTTGAAGAGAGGGATTATTATAGAAGCTTTAAATGAATCAAGGTGTTTATCAGTGAAAGTCTTTTATCTTATTTTGTCAGGCAACCATACAAAAAAGGATAAGACTCTGAACAGTTCCACTTCAAACCACAGCAACACAGAGGCGCTGATCTATTTCAGGCTAACTGAGCTAATCTCTTAGATAGGCACATCTTTTTAAGAGGATGTTTACGATAAGATTTTTAAGCCCAATTCAAAGCCGATTGAACACGCAGCCGTGAATTTGTTTCTTTGCTCTGAAGTGTGGGATTAGATTTTATTTTCTATTCCCACCAGCCCCCCCAGGGACTGTCAGATCGCATTTCCTCCAGTAGAACAGTCCAGAGGAAATGCTTGGGCACTTCAGACATTCCAGAGCATTCCATCATCCACCCCTTCCTTCACTCTGACTCTCTTCCTTTTCCTCCAGCCAAACTCGGGGACACCTCTGACCTAGAGAGCTTTATTGAGAACCTGGACAAAGTGATTTCAGGTAAGGGAACAGTGTCACCATCTTTTATATAAAGTACACTTGTTTACACAACGTATACTCGAACTTAAGATCTGAGGGAGACGTGACTTATTATTAGTCTCTACTCCACAGACTCCAACTAATTTGCTATTATTTATTTGCCTACGCTATGCTATGTCTGCAATCTGATATTTCACAATGATTGTCTAAATTAGTGAATGATATTTCAAGCTGTACTAGCATTTATACAAAATTAGCACTGCAAGACTGATAGTATCGGCAGTATTTGCACTAGTTAGCTTTGTAGTGACCTAAAACTGTCTCTTATTTTGTCACTTATTATAACCACATGAATGCATTGATATTTTATTACATCACATTATTTCTAAACACTCAGCCTCAAGCCATCTTTGATTGAAAAAAAGTTCACTTAGAACAGAAAACCTGTTAAAGGATAAAGTGTACGATAAGAACGAAAGTGTTTTTCCTACTTCAGCATATTATTCAAAAATGCAAGGTCAGGTTTCCTAATGAAGAGCCATTTCCACATACCTTGTTGAACCTATGACGCTTACTCCAGAAAATACATGACGTCTATGTGATAAACAAAAACTAACGGTGTGAAGTCTGCATGATAAATTATATGGTGTACATATGTCCCCCAAATCAAACTTTAGAGTGCAATCTGTGCTAAAGTGTAGAGATAGAAATGAAATTTTAATTGCAGTGATAATAGCGCTGCTACTAAATTACCCCAGTGTCTGCCTATCAACAAAAGACCAGTGGTTTTACAAGGCCTGCTCTCAGCATGCCATGCTATCAGCAGGTTGTAGGGATAAGTGCAGATCATGAATCATAAGTCCCTAGACATCTGGGCACACTTTGAGCATGTTAATCCTTTCTGCCTGTCTCCCCTGTCGACCCGAGCTATGACAACTTTATCTTCTTGACAGAGATGTGAACAGACAGGACTCATGTAACTACAGGACAGGAGCCAAGACTATCAGCACGTACCAGCAAGAACACTGTCTCTTGACCGTAGGTACTTGTTTGTTTTAGGGGAAGAACCTGTCCTCTAAGTCCAACATCACATGATTTTTTTTTACAGACGACAAATTACAACAAGGCAAGTTAGCATGAGCGATCGTTAAACTTGTTAAAAGGCATCTGTTAGTTTATATTTGTTAGTACAAATGTTGTTTTTTTGTGTGAAATATATATTAATAGTCCACAATCCCATTGTATATGAATCAGGACAATACCTCAATCAGTAATAAGGCTGGATTATGAAGTTCTTTTAGTCTTTGCTTAGAAAAGTTGCTATATTCTGCCTACATTCATTTGTAATGATGCTGGCTCAATATCTCAAAAAACTATAACCCTCTTTCAACCCAATCCTCAAAGTGTTTTGACCTATGGCCTAAAAACTCTGTATTCATGAATACTAACTATATTCGTACTGTTAAATTATTTTCTGAATGCATAAATGCTCATGGCAGCTAATTGTAGTAGCTATCATTTTATATTGTTTACTAATATCTAAATATTCATGTTATTGCACATAGTATCTGTACTTGGACTGATATTGAGTGAGATTTTTTTTAAAGAAAAGGAAAATTTAGTAAAATAAAAAAAATATTTTTATTATGAGAACATTTTTACATTTTTTTGTGTTCATTTCTCAGTATCTCAATATGCCAGTCTATAAAAGACTCTGGTTTGCCTTTGGGTAAACGTAGCTGCAAACAAGGAAATTGTGGTTTTTGTCGTCAGCATAGACAGGAAGTACATCAGTTGCACTAGAAACAGTGCAGCTGATGGAGTTCATCAGACAGACGCAGGTGGGAGAGTATGGAACTGTACTGCTTGAATAAGCACAGATTGTGCAATAAGGAGGCAACAATGCCCAATTCTTTTGGTTGCAGTGGAAACTGAGCCGCAGTCATCACATAAAAAGAAGAAGCAGACTTGCAGAATTGCACCATCACCACTCTTAAGATATCAGCAGGAATGGAAGTGAGCAGTTGAAACACATGATGATTGTATCAGCCATAGATTTGTCTATATTTAGCGCCACCAAATCCACAAGATTTAAAAATTCAAGGATCAGATCATTTTGCATACGGAACATAATATCCAGGGGTGGAACATAATGAAATTCATGTACTCTTTTTACAGTACTTGAGTACATAACAGTACTTATTTGAATATAATTCAATTTATTTATCAAATCTTTATTAAAAGATTACCATTTCACCACACTCATTTTAGATCACTGTTAAAAAGTATGAAATAATAATGTATTTAACCCTGGAAGGCTGTAAGTCAGTTAAAATTCAGTATGTGCAAATTTTAAATAACTAAAATTTGAGACTGTGTCAAAATAAAGCAGCAGTGTCTGTGACAGTGGAGACAAATGAGCTTCCTTGGCCCAATTTATGAGGTATCTTCAGTTTTAAATGCTTCAGAAGAAACTAATTATACATAACATATAAGCTAAAACAAGTGGATATAATGACATTTCACAGCTCAACATTCAAAATGTGGAAACATGTACAGGTAAACTAGCAGCTAGCTGAGTGAGATAGACACACTAACAAGATCTTTTGAGGTTTTACAGGAAAGATGCTCTGCATTGAACCTAATATGTCACTTTGTTGGTTGATAGCAATTGCTTGTTGTGTTGCTACAGCCTATAGGTAATGCTCTGGATAATGTGTAAGGGGCATCTTTGATAGAACATTTATGAATAAGCATGAGCTAGCTATGGATAACAGTGATGGATAACTCACTTGGTTAGTTAAAACAAGAACAGAATAGAAAATAGAATATTTTTGGATTAGTTTTTTACTCTTTCCACCACAGCTAATAACATTGGGACAGTCGTGGCCTAATGGGGGGCAGTCGTAGCCTAATGGTCTGAGAGTCGGACTTGTAACCCGAAGGTGAACCTGATGGTCGTGGGTTCGAGTCTCGGGTCCGGCAGGGATTGTAGGTGGGGGGAGTGAATGACCAGTGCTCTCTGCCACCCTCNACAGGTGTGTGTGTGTTCACTACTGTGTGTGTGCACTTGGATGGGTTAAATGCAGAGCACAAATTCTGAGTATGGCTAACCACACTTGGCCACAAAGTCACTTCACTTCACTTCACTTCACATTGTTGGAGATCTGAATATGCAAACTGGCAGCTTTAGTTTTTAAAGCTAAGAAATAAGTCTTTGTACTTTGAAGTTGTTTAACTGAATGCTTGACACACTTCAGTAACCACTTTATTTTGGTCAGGGACATGGAGTATCCGGAGCCTATCCTCGTAACACTGGATGCAAGGCGTTTTGGGGGAAATGAAGAATCATGATCATGCAGTGTTAATGAAGGAACAGTAGGCAGAATGTTCATGCTGCTTGGTCTGATTGTTTGTTTAAAGACATTGTGTTCAGGGTGTTTTCTCCAACCCTTCCCCTAGGGGAAATGAAGTTGACTGCTGCAATTAAATCCGCATAAACATTATTCCGAGCTATACAGAAAGGGTGACATGACCCTAAGGCACACCCATTTCACTGTCTGTGTGATCAGTAACTTCCTTTTAAGGCTATATATCACTGCGGTTTTGGTTCCAACTGGGAAGTCCAGTACAAAGCAAAACTGATAGCATTGTATATGGAAGTTTGGAAGCTGTTAGAGGAAATAAAACCAAATGTAATGTAACTGGAAGTTCCTAGTTTGCATTAAGATAGAAATGCGACAGTTTTTCCACATGTAATACACACCATCTGGCCAACAGTCATAGGCATAGCTAAGATGTGGCCAGGGGTGGCTAATACCACCGTACCATAAAGCAGATGAAGCCCTCTGTGCTGAGCTTATTAATATTACCCAATGTCACTTTTCTTGTTGTAATAATAATAATAATAATAATAATAATAATAATGACTACAACATGATGCCTCTGGTTGTGTCAGGTGACACAGAAACAAAAATAAAACAAGACCATAGTATTCAGCGTTTCACAGTAGATGTGACGTGGTTGTCTTTTCTTTGACAGAGGGTCCCAGTGTAGAGGAAAATCTGGAAACGCTGTCTGTTGTTTTGGTCATGAATAGACCATAACCATTCATATTAAAATTCACACTCTGTTCCTCTACCCTTTAACATTGCAAATCCACTCTCAGGCATTAGACTTTTTTTTTTTTTTTGCCTAATCTGCATGTACAATAAGTCAGAAGAAGTATCATGGAGCATTTTCAATTGCCTAATTAAAATGACATGAAAATGGTCTGATTACAGCATTGAGTATCTCTGAAAGGGTTTATAAAAATGCAGTAGATGATGAGAGGATGAACATTCAGCGGGTCCACATTATTATTATTAATATAATTAATCTAGCACAGTTCAGTCATTTGCTTTCTCTTCATGCCTACTAATTAGAGTAATTAATTGGTGAGCGAGTTAATAAGCGAGCTGTGATAACTAAGTGAGCTGTGTCTTTAAGCTGGCTAATTAGGTTAGCTAGCTCTGGTATCAAACCTGACTAGGCAGTACTAACGCAGCTAATGAAATTATTCAGTCCAGCCAACAAAGTTGTGCTTTAAAAAAATGTGCAAATCATTGTGCTAATGTATGCCATGAATTTTGCAGTTACCATTGTATTTCTCAGGCTGTAAATGTGTAGATTGTATGAGTTAAGTCCACTTTGCTAGCTGTGTATGGGCTCTGCTGGTCAGTTTGCTTTCTGGGAGGCAGGGGTTCATGTACATGGGTACTTTCTAAAACAATACCAGGTACTCAACAATGGTGGAAGCAAAGCTGTCCATTGCTGTCTCATGGAAAAATAAATCTTCAGTAACCATCCTATCTTCAGTAACTATCCTAGGAACACTGGGCACAAGATGGGAATACACCCTGGGTAGAATGTCAGTCCAACAAAGGGTGCAATGCACACACATTCATACTTAGGGCAATGTAGAGTCACCAGTCCAAGTTTTTTGGGAGGTGGGAGGAAACTGGGGACCTTGAATTTTTTTTTTTGTTTAGTTTTCCTCAAACTGTTAATGTGAACATTGCCTAAATTTCAAATCTTAGGAGGTCCCAGTGCAAGATCATGAATTATATAAATATTGAGCTGTGCACAGAACCAGCGTGTGACATGTCATGGTTCAGCAGTCAAAACTGACTGCTCCTGAAACCTATTCAAGCATTTTACCTTTGATTTGGGTGTAACAGTAATCCTGTCCTAAGAGTAATCATAATCCTATTCTGTCATTGTTTATCACGACAGTTTATGTTCAGTTACCTAGCCGTGTCATGTTACCATGACTGGTAATCTGGTGAGTGTAATGACACGCGTCAGTTAGCCTACATTTTAAGACATGAAGTGAAGTGACTTGTGGCCAGGTATGGTGACCTATACTCGGAATTTGTGCTCTGCATTTAACCCATCCAAGTGCGTGCACACACCCGGAGCAGTGGGCAGCCTTTTTTGCTGCGGGTTCGGTGCCTTGCTCAAAGGTCTCACCTCAGTCGTGGTATCGAGGGTGGCAGAGAGACTTGACCTGAGACTCGAACCCACGACCTTCAGGTTCACCTTCAGGTTACAAGTCTGACTCTCTAACCATTAGGCCACAACTTCCCCCGTACATGATATACTTCATGACAAGCACTTAATTTGTCATAAATTGGGTTCCATCATGACATGTTATTCCAAGTTTATGGTGTCATAGCATTTATCGTCACATGAATGCTGAGAAGAATATCACTAGAGTACAGATGTAAATCATTTTTAGCTTGTGATATGTAAGAGAAAATCCTTAACAAAGCATAATTAAAATGAAATAATATTAAAACTAACAGACAGTTATGGCAAACAAAACATGGGTATTCTCTTTCTTATATCTTTCTTCTTTAGCTGTGTTACACAAAATGTTTCAAATGTTTTACATTTTAATGCACTGTAACTGAATTGGGTTTTGTAAGTAAAAAATTCAGGAATAAAAAGCTCAGAAAAGGAAATGAAAACGGATGGTTCACATTTACCTAACAACAACAACAACAATAATCTGTGCTGCAATCTTAAAAAGGGAAGTTATGAAAATTATATAATAGTTATCATGCCCTGATGTCCAGTGAAAAGAATGTTAACAACAATGTGTTCATAAAAATCTCTTTTGCTTGTTTTCTATTTCAGCAAACATAGCAAACATTTCACCTGAGCACTTTTTCATCCATGTACTCAAACTGCAGCACTTTAGAACGAGGTGTTACAGTTTAGCTTGATAGTGCTTACATGAATCCATGGGAACGTGTGTAAATTGAGTTTCATTGTGGTAAATAGAGTTTTGCATATTGAACTGCGGTGTTTTCACCTTGAGGTTAAATGTGCTTTGCGGTGAAACTTACGCTTAAAGAGTTTAGGAGACCTGCATTCTCAATGCAAGTGTGTTTAAGTCTCATTAGCTGTGAGTAAGGAATTCAATTTTCACAGTGCTTGCGATGTAAAGTTGTATTGTAGCTTTCAAAGTGGAATATACTGATTTCAAAGATATGTCTAAAAACATTATGCTTGAGCCAGAGTGAAAAATACTCCATATTTACTTCAGGGTGAAAAGAGGAAATAAAAGCTGAAGCTTCTCAACCAATGACAAAAGCAATGACAAAGATTCTATCACTATCTATCTTAGAAATAGAGTGGGTATAGACATAATGTTCAGTAAACTGTTAAAAAAACTTTTTCTTGACAAAAAAGGTTGCATAGGAGGGTCCCATTTTAGGGTCCCATACTAACGCCTGTATGGACTCTCAGTCTTAACATCAATCTTAACTTCGACGTCGTCAAATCACAATCAATATATACTTAAATTAAATGTTTTTACAGATTTAATAAGAACATAACACATTTTTTAAAAGAAATAACCACAGTACATCACTGTCATCAGCATTTTGGCTGTGTATTATATGAAATATGATCATTTTATTGGTGATTATTAAATGGGATAAAAGTAATCAATCAACAACTATAGTCTGTCCTCGATACATTCATCTATCTGGAGGCCTTGTCTAAAACAGAAAGCATGAGAAGCTCTTTTTAAAATGGCTTTCATGTCCATTGGCCTCATTAAAAATGAATCATTACCTTGTCTTTGATGTATACATTAAAGAACCAGCTCCTCTGTGCTCTAACATGAATAAAAACAGACTGATATGACACTAGTAAGGGCTGAAAGACACAAGTGCACCTTCAAGATTAACAAATGACCACCTGCTCTAGAGACTCAGAAAACTGAAGGAAACCTGCACAATTGTGGGAAAAAAAAAATTCTGACTCTAAATATCTGGCTACTATTTTACTACTGCCATCTCATGGTCAACTGTTGTTGATGCAGCTTTTTAGAAATGCTTTTGGACAGAATGGAGAGCCAGTTCTCAGGATGGAGTGAGACAAGCCATGCAAAATGGTAGCGTAGTATTATCTGGTCGATACTTTGTAAACTTCATTATTACCAAGGCGACGGTTTCACATCTTCACTGCGACACTTGACAATAATCCATGGCTTATAAAATAGCAAGTGTGTCAGCAAATAAAAGTCGGCTGCCATAATGAGATAATACTGACGGAAAAGGGGAACCCAAGTTAGCAATTACCTGACAATGACCATCCTTTAACTCAACAACCTTTCAATTCAGGGTAGACGGTGTGTGTCACCGTCCCCAGCCATCCCCTCAGTTGTATACTATCTCTCAGGGGAGACTATTGAAGCTCTGCAAATAGTACACAGCTGGATGTTCTTACCCAATGGCAATATCTATTCCCAGCAATCACAGCAATGCCATTTTCATCCCATTCACACATAGCACTAAATGTATAACATCCTATAAAAAATCAACTCCTTGCTGAGAGAAGAGCGTTCAAAAAACGCATATAAGTGGTTGTTTACTGTCTAGAAGTTAAACTGAAAAGACACTTATTTGATTTTTACCGTCTGAATCAAAGAAGTTACAGACAAGTAGTTATTTTAAGTTCTCCACTTCCAGAGGTGTGAATGTTTCAGTTAGTCTTCACACAAATAAAATGCAGTCTTACTTTAAATAGGATGATGCATGAACCCAAAGGCAATCATCCATCAATACCCCTCCTATACACAAAATGCAACATAAATAAGGGAAAGTGAGAACATGCTAACTACATTAGTCTTTTTTTTTTTGTTTTTTTTGAGAAAAAGGCCACATACACAGTTTATATACTGTAAACAGACCTTTGTGTTACATTGCTGGAGCTATACTATCATTTTACCACCTTCTCTTTAATAGTTGGTGCTTGGTTTTACAATGATTGTCCCCTACAGCATAAAATGCAATGATATTATAGAATGCATTTATTGTTCCTTTACGGTGCAGTAGCTGCGTCTGGGTCATTACCTACAGTAGGTAAGGTTAATGCGATTCAGCTGTGTCATTAGCTTTCCTTGCTTTATGGCATGCCTGCAGTTAGACCTCTTTAATGTGCACAATGTGGCACGTGCAATTAGTGTATATCTCCACTTGGTGCCTGATAGCCCATTCAAGGTGGAACGTGGCCTTGTGAATACAAAGCCACAGCTAATTATCTTTAAGAGAAAGATTGGAAGTTGATGAGAGACTCCAGGGAATTAGCTGAGAATGGAGAGAGAGAGCGAAAGAGAGAGAGAGAGGGAGCAAGCTCTGCATGCTTGTTAGATGTTTGTCTCACTCCTTAGGCTTCTTCAGGCCATCCATCACCTAGACAGAATCATTACTGTTCCAGTCAATGCAGCAGCTGGGCTCAATGTCCCTTAAGGAGCACTGCACCACACTACAGCACAATCCAGTCCAAGCAGCTTTGTTATTGTTTTATCATGCAGAAAATGGTCGCGCGCCTAATTAATACCGAAGCACTAGATTTCTTATTGCCTCCTCTTGGCTGCCTAGTGCTAGATTGTCCAAACAAAGTGTCTTTATTATCCATCTCTTCAGGCTGCAAGCCCCTCAGGTTGGCATGCAATGCACAGGATGGTTGTATTAAATTTGAAGGCTGGACACTGGCCTGATACAGCCACATAGAAGGATCAGTGTCACAGGTTTTTTTTTTAGGACATTATTTGTCTAAAAGCATTTTTGCACCATGCTGAAGCAGCAGCGTTTCAGTTTGAACATGTTCTCACTGCATAAAATGAGGAATTGAACACCAGCATGGAAAGGATCTGAATCATGCAGATTAAGGTGTATTTTCTCCAGTCTTCACAATGAAAACATCACAGATGAGCAGATATTTCATTTCTGATGCATGATTATGGATGCATTCAGCATATAAATACAAGCTTCCTTATCTGCTTTCCTCTATGCAGCCAGAGAATATTGGAATCTCTGTGTGTCTAAATATCTGTCGAGATCTGGAGGAACAGAAAATATATGTAGTCCAAATGCACTCTGTGCTGATTGATTCCTCCACTGGATGTAATATCTTACTGGAACATAAAAAAGGAACAGTAGTAGATCTGGGAAATGGTATGCAGAGACCTCATTTTTCTTCTTTATTTAATAGGATAGTCTCAAGGAAACCCATGTAGAATGAATAATGAATACTTAACATTTACGACGACAATGAACACATAGTATTATCAAGCTTAATGCAAGTCCTTGTCATATGGTTATATGCCATACAAAAAACCCTGTGAGATCCAAACATATGTAAGTATCCTGAAAAAAAAAAAACCCCAAACTGACATATACAGTGAAATACAGTGCAATCCACAAGTAATTACACAATAAACACTTTTTGTTGTTGTGGCTCTGTAGTCCAATGCAATATATTTGAAATGTAGCCATGACTATGAGGATGAATTGCAGCTTTAAATGGAGATTATGTACGTCAATAGATGAGCCATTTAAAAATCACAATGGTTTTTACACACAGTCCCACGTTTCAGGGGATAATTGGACAAATTAACGTAATACTCTTGAAAAACATTGATATGCATGGTACTTGTCTGCCAGATCTTTGCAGTCAAGAGCTGCCTGTCGTCTCTGACCCACACACATAATCAGACACTGGATATCTTCATTAGTGATGTTCTGTCAGGCGTATAATACAGTCATCCGTTTTGTTCTAGGAACATTTTGCCTTCAGGCTTGTCTTTAAGTAAATTTAAACCATCACATAACCTGTGCTGAATAATACATTGTTTAATTATTACTTTCGTATTTAGAACAATGTCAGGAATGATAAATATATACGAATATGCAATTTGTGTATGTTCTCCCCGTGCTTTGGGGGTTCTCTCCGGATACAGGCACCGGGTACTTGGCAATATAGTATATGTCCAAAAGTTACATCAATATTTGTTACATCAATATTGTGAGGAAAGTTATCCACATTAAGAGTAGTCTTCTGCATGTGCTTAAATTTCTTTTGTTTAGTTTTGCTAGATTTTCGTTCGCATCTTCGTAGACTCTGCCCCAAAAGTCATCACGGATCTGGTGACGGAAATTTGTGTTCGTGAACGAAAACTCGAGGAAAATTTCAGGGATAGAAAATATGGACTGAATGAGCAGGTAGTGTTTTTTTTTCTTTGCTGAAAAATGTTATATAAAAGCAAGAGACAGTTAAAAATTCAAAATAAAAAAGAATAACAGGATGATGTATGAATGAGAAGACAGCACACATTGAAGGAAATATTGAATAGGATTCTAGTGTATTGCCAAAATTACCAGCAAGTCAGTCACAGCAAGTTTGGTTTAATTGAACAATTAAACCAATTTCGTCAGCTAAAATAGCATATCCAGCATATCCGATCAGTTTGAATTTTACTTTGTTATATTGTGTGCCAATAGATAATTGTTCATAACTTAATGAAGCCACGAGATACTAAACACAGATTATTAAATTGTAATGTGTGCTTGGGATGTAGGCTAGTTTATCATGCTTTTAACTGACCATTTTGATTTGTCAAGTTAATAACATGTTGCCAGTAGTTATATCTGAGGTCTGAATGTCCTCACTATGATGCTCGACACTGAGTATGGCTGTGATGGCCACTTAATAACATTGCACTTTTGGGACTACTTATTTAAATTCCTACAAAATGAAATGAGACTAGACCTTATCGAAAGACCAATCGAAGGTTGGTTCAACTAGTTCAGATAGTAGAAAAAAAAAATCATGCTAATTTGTTATCTGTGCTGACCTTCTCATGCTAGACAATATCCTTAGGGCAATAGCTATCCGTCTGCATTTGAAGATAAGCCATAAGTGTGGTACTTTATGATGAACACCCCTGGCGCTACCTCTGCTGGACTAAGCAAATACTTGTGTAACATGAGGTGTCTCCTTTGCTTCCCTAGAAGGTTAATTTGAAAAAACATGTTGAGGCAGGTTTCACTAATTTGCTAACATTAACTGCTTATATTTAACCAAGTTAGCCTGTTTTCTTTGCTAATGCCAGGTTAGACTAGCTTCGATTCAGTTAGATAATGTAAATATTGTTACTGGTTATATTACATGAATTTTACTTCTGATGAATTCATTAGCAAACTCCGTAGTGCTAGTCAACGTATACTGGTCGCTTGAATGTGTCTGACTTACTACAAAAGTCCTTTTTGACATATCCACGAAATTTTGTTTTTAGGTCTTCTAACAGTTTTAGATAAGTAAACTTAATTTCATCAGTTAATCACATTTGCGTTTTACGTTGTTAATGCTTAGTACATTTAAAATTAGCAAGGTTTTTATTTTGTTAGCTGGATACTTCCACTTTTAGTTGAGTTGTCAGTGCATTCTCAGTGCATTTTCCACCCCTGCATATTACCTAACACACTGTTATTTCCTTTTAAAGGGAGAGAGAGATTATCAACCTTAAACAATTTAAATTTTAAACCTTTAATGGTTTAATGAGGATCAAAGTTTTTCGTTCATAGCGTGGAGTTAGCCAGGCAGCTGGATATTTGAGATGGCATGCGGACATGGGCCCATTTTCAAATAGTAATATATTCATAGATTCTGATATTTTTTAATAAGATTGGTGATGTAGAGATGTTCCCAGACACAGTTAAAAATGTTCAAATTCATTGTACTAAAACTGAGAGTCCATTACTTAAGGACTGCAGTGCGTATGATGGTATTACTGTAATAGTGATGTGACTGTGAGGGTATGTGTGTGTATGCTTCACTGCAATGAGTTCTTAGTATATTAAAAGTATTTAGTTGATTAACATTTCTCTTTGTATGCACTAGACCTCGCTAGTTGTCCCAAGAGCTCATATTTCCTGTTTATATCTTAGTGTCTGATCATCATAATTCATTTGGCATTTACCCGGCCACCTTTCTTTCCTCGTTACTTTCAAACAGGATGAAGAGATACCGAGACAATAAATAGTGAATTACATGATTAAGTGGATTGCCACCAGTGTATTGCAAAGAAAATGTCTATTACACATAAATGTACATAACTGCAACATAATGATGAGAACAACTCGAGTCTCTTCTTAACCAAACCACTGTTTTTACACTTTAAAAAAGAAGCACTAACAATTGATGGGGTTTTCGTTTTGATTCAAAATGGTACAGAAGATGCTACACAGATTAGCAGAGTAGAAAATATCACTTCACTTCAATCGGTTACCAAGAGTTTGGTTATTAATCTGCTAAGACAAGGCAAAATCCTAAAAGAATCCATTTTAAAGCTTGGGGCCAAAGCGAAACAAAATGCAAAGAAAATGGAGGTAATAATGAACAGCTCAGTAATGAAACAGTGTTTTGTCAGAGACAAAGAGATGAGAAATTGTTTTGATATAGCTTTGAGAGCATGCCAGTGCAACTGCCTTGACAACAATCATGCTAGAAAAACATCCAGTTTCACAGTTCTGCCTAGTCCTCCAGGGTAGCACAGTGAGCTACAGCTCTCAATGTGGGGATTAGATGCTTCATCAAATTCGCTCAAACCCTTTTCGATCAAACCTTTAGGCAAGCTGCCATTGCCTAGAGTTGAGGGGGGTGTCCTTCCTTCCTCAGAGTCTACGCCTATGTTTACACGCACATCACTATTCTGATATTAACTGGAATTTGACAATATTCAAATTAGTATTGAGTGATGTAAATGCCGACTGCCTGATTCAGATTAAGAAAATATTCCGATTCCCCAAATTCTGATTCCCAATCCTGTAATATACCTGTTTTAATCAGAAATTTGTTGCATGTAAACACCTTATCCAGAAAATCCACTGAAAGGAGATAGATGCACATTCCTCATTAAATTAGTGTGAAAAAGTAGTAATAAAACTAAGAACTGACCATCCTCTATATCCAACGGCAGCATCTCAAATCTCCCGGGGAAATAACAGCGCGAAAGGAAAAGCGTACGTGTAGAGCGGCATACTTTCAGCAACCACGTATACAGGAATATTCCGATGCCTGTACGTATATAAACACCGTATTCAGAATATGGCTCCAACCCGTTATTTCTGGAATTTGCCTTACGTACATTTACATCAGATATAGTACCAGACGGGTTTAAAACGAGAGAGAATTATAGCTGTTTTCACATGCTGCTCCTGTGCAGAAAAAAAACAACTCTGAGCTGAGTCTTGCTGTGAACCAGGGTTTCATATGAAATTGGTGATGCTCTTTGTGTCACTACGTTCTCTTAACAACAATATACACTACCACAAATAAACAGATCCAGTGACACCCACTCACACTGTTGCTGTATGAGGTGCAATAACTCATGTGTGCAAACAGGTCATTGTATCAGCAGGGAGCTGTATGAATAGAGTGTGCTATGCAGCAGGGAGTAGGACTGGCAGACTTTGTGAAGCTTAATGTGGCTATTACAGCTGGGACCTAAAAATAACCTTAGCATAAATGACACTGGTTATTTTAAACAAATGAACCTGGACAGAGAGCTAAAAGACAAGAGTAAAATGATTAACCAACCAATTATAGATAAACATATGTAAAGAATAATGCAAAATCTACAATTACTTTCTGTTCGGCAGGGATCCCGACTGTTCCGATGCTTCTAATCTGAAATATTTAATTCTAAAGACGATCACGCAGCGTATGATATTTATTCTAGGAAGTATTTGACCTCCATGCTCTGACCAACTGCTGTTTGCTTGAAGGTATTAGAATGAGACGAAGCATCTAATCCCCATGTTGTGAGGACCCTGAAGGAGAGCTACATTCTAATTGGCCACCTGCCATGACTCAGTTGGTCAAACGAAATGATGCCGAAGCTTCACCTTGTGGTCTTTATATGAACTTTCTGCTCATTAAAAGAATTTGAACAGTCTGAGTAGTAAATCTTGCTCTCTAATCTAGTCACCACACAGAAGTGGGTTGGCTCCTCTTTTTAAGTGTTGACTTCTATTCAAGGATCTTCCTTTCCTCAAAGTGATTAAATGAGTGGTTGATGTTTGAGGTTCGAGTGTCAAACGACGTCAGGTGTCCCGATTAACCCGTCCCACCATTTTTCCCACCATTTCTCAGCATTCTCAAAAGTTTTTTGCATACATTTTAGTTCATATAAAATAAAAGTAGTCTTGTACAATAAGAGAGCACAGTGCATACCCGAATGGAGATGGTGAGGATTGGAGACTTGGCGAAGAGATTGTGAACACGTCTCATCGAACTTTGTGGCCAAATTTATCCAGATTAGAAATCATGTCCCGAAAATTCTTTTCATTTAAGTTCTCAATAATGATACATCTTGTCCTTCTACAACTAATTGGTGTACAAAGACAAGTATTTTATTGACTGAGAACCCCATGCTCAGCTTGATTTCACTAACTTGCTCTGCAGTATAGTACTGTGTTTACCCCACATCTCCACCAATGACTACCAATGAGCTCAAATTGGTTAAAACCACTGACTCAAACATGCGTGCCTTTAATACAAATTCCTGTCTTTGGACCACTGACTTCCTTCCTTCTTTTTCTTTGATCTTGGCTGCCAGAGCTGCCAGGATGTTTTCCTCTCTGTTTGGTATGGGAGGGAGAACAGCATTTGACGGTATAAACAGGTTGTTTTGACAGTTTGACCAGAAACTAACACAATCTGATGCAATGAAATCGAGTAGAATAAATCAGAGGAAGCCTGGATGAGAAATAATGTGTTTTTGCAACATGTCTTCTCCAGTTTTATGATTTAATTTGGCACATGGCACAATCAGCATGTATACATCTGGTATACATAAATAAATATTAAATATATTTATACATAAATATACATATAGAGCTGTTAAAAAGACAATTGGTGTGGCCTGGGATTATAATGTTGAGAATTTGACTAGTACAAACACTAATTCTTCTGGATATTGATGCTTTTAATCTAGTAGTAATGGTCATTAATATGTTGAGATCAATGGGAGTATAATCTTCATAAAAGCCCTATACATATATGTATGTATGCCCATATTTATATATATATATATATATTTAAAGAAACACAGGTCTACACTGAACTAATGTTATTCAGTGTAAACAGGCCACCATCTCCTGCTGGGAGGAACCTTACAAAGTCAGTGGATTCATGTCAGTTAGTTCAGTTGAATATTAAGCTATTTTTTTTTCTTTTACATGTAAAATAATATATTTATTTTTGTAATTCTTAAGCAAAATTAGACATATATAACTTTTTTTTTTAAAAGAACAAAAAGTGCTATTTTGCAGAGGCGCAGCTCAAACTCTACTGGTGAAAATCATCAACATGGTAAAGAAGCCCTCCTTGTCCCACCCCAAAGACACAATGTTCAACAAAAAATAGGGTAAATGTGGTGTGTGTGTGTGTGTGTGTGTGTGTGTGTGTGTGTGTGGCGCGCACGCACATACATATGCACACATACAGACGCGCAGTTGTGTGTAAGTGTGCGTTTCATGAAGATAGTTCATTTTGTCATAAAATATGCAATTTTCTCTTAACAAAACACTCACAGTAAAGTCTGTATCTTCAGTCTTGTCTCATGACAGAGTCGGGATCAGACAAATTATTATTATTGGAAATAAGGAAAAAAAGGTAAAACCATGTATGAGTATATGCAACTGAAAAAGCTGGTCTGGATTGCTTCAATTCTCTACACATTTTCAATATGTCTCTTTCTATTTTCCATGAATCCAATCGTTCAGGCCAAATAAGTTCCAGGCACGCTCATGTCACTGAAAGATAAAAAGGACGAAACTAAAAATCAAGCTCTCGTGTAAGGCATTGATGAGAAACGAGCAACATATATTATGCAGATGTCATCTGAGAGGCCATTGTTTTGAAATGGGTTTCCCACACGAGAACGAAATGGGAAATAAAAAGCACTTTTCTTCATTTTTGTTAATTATTCAAAAAAAGTGTTGCCAATAACTGCCCAGTCTTCTTAAAAAGGTTGTCCCCCCATTTTTAAAATGATTATTAGAAAAAAATACTGCTCGAATTGCTCGTCCAATTGGAAGGGAACATGGAGTAGTTCACAACCAAATCGAATCGGTGTTCAGAAAGCAACTGCCTGTGACAAAATGTCTATTCAAAATCTTTCTTTTTTTTGTCTTCCATAACTGTGATATTCGTACAAAACCCAATACTCTTCTGCACCCTCCTTAAAGCTATACACGGGTGGTGGAGTGTGAGTGGGCCAGACCAGCTGTGCCAAAGCCGGCTGTGAAGGTGTTATATGGGTGCAGGTTGGGCATGGGCACCAGCGAGTTGGGGATCATGGTGATGGTGTTGGGCGTCATGAGAGGGATGTCATCAGGAGAACGGCGCAGAGTCAGCGCGTAGTCGGGAAGCGCGGTGAGAGGCAGTGCCTCTCCAGCTGGTGTGGCGTCGCACTGATTCACTTGCAGTGATGCAATCTCATCCTCGACACTGGTGCCATTGACATTGGCGTTGGCGTTTGCACGAGGTGGGCTGCCTTGTGGCCGCTGCTCCTGTCGGCGCTTGTCCTTGCGGTAGTAAAGTGCAGCGAAGGCGAGCACATTGAGAAAGAGCAGAGATGCACCCACGGCGATGGTGACACTCAACTCGGTTGAGTAGTCACGTGCATTCTCGACGAGCAATGGCCCGGTCTCATCATTATCCGCGCTGTTCCGCCGTTCTGTGCCACTGTCGCTGTTGTAGGCTGGTGACATAGGTGGCCGCTTGGTGTTGAAAGGCCAGGCCTTGCCATTTGGCCGCTTGGTGGCCAGTGAGTTCTGAGTGGTCTCGGGGGGTGGCACTCGTGTAGTGGTTGACGTGTAGTGGAACATGTCATGCAGGTTATACAGGTGTGGCACCAGATGCTTCCAGAAGGCCACCTTAGTAGCACGGTAGTGGTCACGAACTCGTGGCTTCAACCCAATGTGCAAGTACAGCTGGTCCTGAGGGTTGTATTTGGACCAGGCCACTTCCTCAAAGCGGTTGGCTTTTGTGTGGATGAACTTGGTGTCCTGAGGTACCGGCTTGTTGGGGTCTCTGTGAACACACACATAATATTTATTAGACTTAGGAGTTTGGGCTAGGTGTCTCTTGAATTTAGAGAATATCTTAATTCATGCACTTGTGTGCCATGCAGTAATGTTTTATTTAATAAACTTGAGCTTGAATATAAATAAGTAACAACAAGGCTATGAATTTTTTTTCAATAAAATGATTTGCAGTTGGAACAAATAAGAGCCAAAAGCTGAGGGATTTATTTCATTCTCTGCACTAAAGTCAACATTAACTTCCTTTTAATGATTAAATCCTTCAGAGGATTAATTTTGTCCAGAATGGTCAAAGTGTGAAAACGTGAGAATATAAATCTGAAATATAAATTAAATGAAATAATTTAGTTAGAACGAGATAATGTAATTACGTCCGGTTCGTCATGACCAAAAAGTCCTTTCCTCTGCCCCGAAAATCCTTTGGGAGTGTTTCCCATGTTAGTTAATCGCTATATGGCCAAAAGTATGTGGACACCTGAGCATAACAGCCACTGACCTCAACCTCAAGTGACCTCAACCCCACAGAACACCCTTGGGATGAACTGGAACACAAATTCTGTCCCAGGCCTTCTTGCTGGCCATCGGTGCCCAACCTGTTGAGCTCTTGTGGGTGAATAGACACAAACCCCCACAGCCACGTTCTAAAATCTAGTGAAAAACCTTCCCAGAAGAGTGGAGGCTGTTGTAGCAACAAAGGGGGAGACCAACTCCATATTAATGCCCCACCAAAACCTTACCTTACAAGTTACCAGTCCACAGGTGTATAGGAAATCCGGTATATCACATAAAATTGTAGTTATAATATAAAGTTTCATACTTAGACATGACCATTTATAGCTAAACCTGTCTGTTGCTTTGGCGATTTTTCATTAAGCATAAAAACAGTGCATCATAGGAGCAAAATGTCCATCGGCTACTCCCTTCGAATATGACTGCCCTTTGAAGTATATGCTTTTGTGAATAAACACATGATTCACATCTGAAATTGCTGGTATGTGGTTTTTAAACACTTAAAATGTATGTTCATTTTCACATGTGAATTTGTCACATATAGTGGATGTGTGTGTGTTTTTTAAAAAACATTTTGGTGCTTATATTTTCCATATGTGGTGGTATTTATCACATATTATTCACATGACATTTGTGCACAATGTGCAATTTCAAGGCATGACCTTGTAATAACGTAATATAATAACATAAGCTGAAATGCACTTTCACACGTTTTTCACATGTAATCACATATTACTCACATAATCACATGTGAAAAACATATGACCACGTGTGAATTTATGTTATTTTGCCTTGAGTGGTCTTCCATTGACGCTCCCTCTATAGGGTCCATCACAACACTAGAAAGCACAGCAGCTATTTGATTTCATTGACAGATTTCATATGGATCCTTAGTGTTAGAAATAACCAACTGGCTGACTGAACGAACAGCAAATATATTTTCTGCCTCTGTCACTAGACTCTATGTTATGTTTAGTGATAGTGTAATAAATGCGGAGACTTTTACACGGACGCCACAATCATTTCGAATATGCAGGAGGTTCAATCTAGCTACAGATATCATGCTTATACAGAGAGCAAAAGGAAATGTGCAGAAGGTCAATGATGACTATATACAAAATGACACAGAGTTCACAGGTTGTGCTCTGCAGCCATGTACACAGACCATTTCTCCCTTGGCACAGTTTCCAGACATAAACACTACAAACTAAAAGATTCATCCTTTAGAGTGTAGTACTTGCATACAGTTCCAATTTTTTTTTACACCTGCTAAGACACATTTTCTAAAATCATATCCATGTTTCCAAAACACATATCCACAAGCTCAATCTCAATTCATCAACATGCAACACTCTCCGAGAAAAGCACACAGTTGACGCAAAAAAAAAAAACGTTAACTTTTCTCGTAGTCAAACTTTGCCTTCAGAAACACCAATCGAATGCAAAGGCACTATTGACTATGAATGAGACGCCACTGATGTAAAACATGGTTATCAAATTTATATAAAAGTGAAGAACACGAAATTGGATTTCGGGAAAGAATACAACCATTAGAGATAGAGAATAAAAGTGCGGATTTATTATGTCTCAGTTTAAACAGATACCGCGGTAGTCGGTCGACGGAGAGTTAAGACATAATTTTCATAATTTTCATAAAAAGACAAAACTGGACGTACTACGTGGGCTACAGATAGTCTTCTCTATATGTCCTGATTATCGTAGAAGCAGCTCAGCTTTGGCTGTATGCTTTGTCTGGCTTTCCACAAATTGATATAATCGACATAATCGATAACTGTTGCACGTCTTCAGTGATGTGGTGTCTTGCAACTTTTCTTCCACTTCACTGACCACATCCTCTCTTCCTCTGCCTCTGCCTCTCCCTTTGGACCTTCTGCCTGATTGTTTTCCATTTCACCAAACATAGCAAACAGCTCACTTGAGTACTATTTCACGTATGTACCCAGACTGCAGCACTTTAGAGCTAGGTGCTACAGTTTAGCTTGACAGTGCTTACTATACTCCTTGAGAACGATGTGGAAATTGAGTTTCATTGTGCTAAAGAGAGTTTTGTGTTCTGAATTACAATGTTTTCAGCTTCACAATATAAGGTTAATTGCGATTGTGATAAAGCATGTTTATGAGATTTGTATTTTGTGTGTATCAGGCAAATACTGACTGAAGATATCCTAAAAAATTGAAAGTTTTCCTTCGGGTAACTGAAGAAAAGGTTTCTGGAATTATTTTCAGAGTATCACAATTTTTACAGTGTATGATTTTAAGTACTTGGGGTCAACAGTCCAGAGTAATGGAGAGTGTGGGAAAGAGGTGAAGAAGCGAGTGCAGGCAGGTT
>CM074951.1:7592285-7622030 GCA_037577455.1 Pangasius macronema
GTATTGAGGGTGGCAGAGAGCGCTGGTCATTCACTCCCCCCACCTACAATCCCTGCTGGACCTGAGACTCGAACCCAGCACCTTCGGGTTTACCTTCGGGTTACAAGTCCGACTCTCAGACCATTAGGCCACGACTGCCCCCTTTCTTGAAGAAAGTCATGCCATGAACAGATCAGGTGCTCCTGATGTTTGGCTTGGAAAGATGAAACGTGTTTATGAAATGTTGCAGCCAAATCCTTGAGACTGAAGGGGTGTTTAGGCTTCTCTTAAATAACAGTATTTGGGTTTTCAGGTGATCAAATTAGACATATGTTTTTGTGGTGTATGTTGGACGATACTAATTTGTCATCAGTATGTGTACTATGGTGGTTAGTATGTGTACATGTATACTCTGTATTTGCATGGTTTTGACCAGGTTATTTGGTTTTGGGTAACACTAAAACATCCAGATGTCAATTATAATCTGTAACTACATAGAGTACAAGGACACAAGCTATATCTAGGAAGGTTTCTTACATTTCCTACATATGAAATTGAACATGGTCAATACTAGGAGACATATAATATTAGAAACTAAAGGAGCAGAAAACATCAGAACAGGGCATAGATTAATTAAATATTTATATCACAGAGATTACGTACATGCCCATTTGTTCCCATAGTAAAAAAAAAAACAAAAACAAAAAACGACTGACCCACTTAGTGGGAAATTTCTTCAGTAACCGCTTTGTCAGTATCCTGGTCATGGTTGGGTGGATCCGGAGCCTATCCCAGGAACACTGGGAACGAGGTGGGAATACACCCTATGGGATGCCAGTCCATTGCAGAGCACCATGCACACACACATTTGCACACACTGGGACAATTTAAGTGTAGGCAATGCACCAACTGGCATGTTTTGGGGATGAAACCGGAAAACCCAGATGAAATCCATGAAAAGCAGACATGGAAAGAACATGCAAAATTCCACACTGACAGTAGCCCATGTTGATGATATGAATGAAAATGCTGATATGAGTTTGTAATGCTGACGAGTCTAAACTCACACACTGCGTTTCCACACACACACACACACACACCCCTTTCAAATAAACCTTAGTTATTAAGTAGTTATAATTAGTTACCCCATTACCCTGTAGCGAACGATACATCACTTGTCATGTACTACCAAAACAAACACCTGGTGCTTATCAGACTTCTGTACAGTCAGACTTCTCTTCCAGTCAGTCTCGATCCTTTTCCCTTCTCCCACCTGTCAACATTTCCTGCTCAAAGCCACAACTTCCTCCATACGCCATAACAGTGTGACCTAAATATCACCCTCTAGTGCACGAAGGCACCGATCAACATACCAAACCTAAGATTGTTATCTTCATCCCTGCTTCAGTGATCAGTGGAAGCCAAGCTGTCTGTATGCCTGCTACATGAACATAATGCATTATTAATTTCAATTGTCATTTTCTATCACTCTTCTGCCTGTAGGTTTGACAGGCAAAATATCTGTGCATGGTGCCTCCAGTGTATTCAGTATGCCAAGTTTAAAGAAAACCCAATGCATCTCCCTCATGTCTGCTTGAAAAAAAAATGAGCAGAAGCTTTTAGAGTAAATACGAATTAATAAATCAGTATGTTTCGGGGTGTTCTTCAGGTAGCAGCTTGTTTTTGATAAAGCAACAGTGGTGCAGGCTCTTGGCTAATTGCTTTGGAGAAACAGCACAGTGTGCATTGACAACGAGTGCGCTGATAGAAAGTGGACCGTATTAATCATGACACTAAAACATGGGGTGCCTCAAGCGGACGAGCTTGATGGACACACTAACACCTTCTCGCCTCCAGGGGTCACCGTTTCCGCATCCACACTGGAGGAGGCTGGAGCTCGGGTGCAAGGTGGCCTCCAATTCCCTTTCCGCGGCACTATTGATTTACTAACTGTATTAACATATGGCATTCCAGACCAAGCACAGGTCTCCTTCCTGTCATGTAGCTTGGGTGTGAGTGGAGTGGAGAAGAAGAGGGGATACAGTATGAAGTGCAGTGAAGTGCCACAGCATGGCATGATGACATCTCATCCCCACCTCCTTCATGCTCACATTCGGAGTTTAATCAACAGAAACAAGGCACGAGCCCCACTAAGCATCCAATCAACTTTGGAAAGATGATTCATCTGTGTGGAAATATGGCACGGTGGTGTGTTTTATAAGCCTGGGGGATTTTTTCCTGCAACTCATCAATGATGTGGGCACCTGTTTGCTTGCAGCAACACAAAAAAAAGAGAGTAGGAAAAAAAATCAGCCAAGAAAATGACAAATTTTCATTTCTAGTTTGTTGCTGTTAATTTTTTTTTTCTGGCCAGGACTTTAAATTGATATTGCTGAAGTGAAATCCTCCAGTGAGACTGGATATCAGTGGTGTGGCCCATAAATAACACATTTTATTAGGCTAGGAATGACCCCCGATGAATATTGGCCGATAGGCTATGATGACTTTGTAGCCGAATATCAGTAATTAAGTTTCAAAGGAGCAGGCGGCCGCGGTAAGGTCATATTGATCCCCCGCCGTGCAACATGCCAGAGAGCAGGACGTCAATGAAGGCTGCAGCTTCAATGACTTTATGAATTCTTGCAGCAGAGCCTTTGTGCCCGAGCCGCAGCCTGAACCAGTGGCAATCTCGGTTGGAAGGAAAGTGCACCATGTCAAAATACACCACATATTCTTGCCTGTAATAATCAGTCTAACAGACTGTGCAATGACTGCATGCGTAGTGCAACGTGCGCAGTGTTTTTGGAGAGCTGGTCAGGCTGAGCTCGGGTCAGCAACGACGTCCTTGTCATGACAGTTGCTTGGGGAGAGCTGCAGCGAGACGCAGAGATAGGGATCTTTGAAGTGTAGGAGTATTTTTCACGTGTAGGCTTTTCTGTGTGGATCACGCTTTAGGTGTGGTGCCGTAAGCGAAGATGAATAATTCACCACCTCCCTGTTGAATCAATGCAGCATCTTGGCCTAATCTGATTTTTGGCATTAGGAAGCAGTGCGCATGGCTTATCTAATTATGTGCATGCACATGCCAGGTGATTGCGGCAGTGTCAATAGTGAAGCGGAAGTGGACTGAGTGTGAGAGGGTGTGTATGAGTGGAGCAAGGCCCTGATAGCATTCTGTCAGACAACCTACTAGCCCTCATTTTCACTTTGCTACTTAGCAACGAGTGGTGTGTGGGTGTGACATTCAAATCCGCCGATGCAGTGTGATTTTTGATCTCATTTCGGTCCAAAAAAATGCCTGTGCATTACTGCCTCCTAAGACCCCTTCTTAGCAGAGAACCAGGGATAAGAAGGCATTTTTGTGACTTCAAGCATAGCATTATAAGCACCCCATTTCTTACAACACTGTTTTGTGGGTGTTCACTATTTGTGTCACTTCACATAAGCACTTGACTTCTTTCCAATACTCATTAAAAACAGCAGACTTAATTAATTTTTAATTGTCACCTTTCTATTTTAACCAATGTTTAAATCCGCAACAGCTATGAGGCATACCCATTCGTTTTTTTTTTTACATGCTAATAAGTGAAACAAAACAACATCAATCCAAAAGTATCCAAGTCCATTATAACATTACTGTATCAAAATAAGAAAATTTATACATAACCCTCAGCAATATCAGTGATGTTAGCATAGCAATAGCATTATCTGTCAATGGTGTATGCCTCTCCCAAATCTTTGCCACACTTTCACTTTCTTTGTCACATAATGCTTTTCTGATGCTTATTCAGGCCCATCAAAAGAGCCCATAACTCTATATATTCGTACATATATAACTGTAATAATGTGCAGATGTTTATCATCGTTAGAGCTGATGTGAAGCAGATTAATTAGATAAAGCTTTCAGGCACAGGGCTTTAATTCTGCTGTGAATATGTAGCGATTTGTTAAAGAGATCAAGTTTTGCAGAGAAACTAATATTTCAACCCATTAAACAACACGTGTTTGCTATTTGCTATAATTAGGACAATCTTAGACAAGTTAAGATAGTTGTTAGGTTTTACAAGGCTTCTTTAAGGATTCATTCGATAAGTAAATGTTCTTAGATTCAAAAAAGCAGGACAGGAAAACACTCTGTTGTATGGTTTTACATAGAACATTTAAAGATTCTCCCAGAGGGACAACTGAATGGGTTATAAATTTTCAAAGAGTGTATGTAGAGATTCAGTAGCAGTCTCCATATGAAGAGAGAAGTTTGTAATGTTTTGGAAACAACCTATTAAAATATTTTATATACTCTTTTAACTGTAAGTCTAGACTACACAATATACTTCCATATGTTTGAGGGTATGGCCTTGGCTAGAGGATTTCCCTTGGGTGAGTGAGGCTTCCGGCTGGTGACAAGGAAGCCGAGCTGATTGCCCACAATCTGCTGCTTGAGAGCCAGTTGGACAACCTGGCAGTGAAAAGAGCTGTCCTAGAGCGAGTTGGATGGTCCCCCACTGGACAAAGCTGATTTCACTGGGAGCTGATTGCGGAAGAAGGGGACCAGGCCTTTGCCCTTGCTCAGAGGCTCAACTCCTTCAGAGATTGTTGAATGAGTGGAGCTGGAGCAGTACATGGAACAGCCATGTGTGTTCAGTGTCACCAGCCTAAATTTATGGATGATGCAATCCAGAGAACCTCATATGTGCACTCACATGCCTGTGGAACACAAGCTCCATCACCTCCACTTCATGGAACAAGAAGCCCACTGCAGGACTGGCCAGCAGATATCAGCAGATGGAAGAGATGATGGTGCCTGCATGTCACCCGTCTAAATCCTCCCACCCTACTGTCTCTTACTCTTTGCCCCTTTCTTCTTCAGGCTGCCACAGCTGATCCCAAGAGAGCTGGGATGGGACCTGGGCAGGTCTGTTTGCAGAGAGCTGGGGCACTTCTGGGAAGACTGCCCCAAATGCAAGTGGGTCAGACGCTCCATTTTTCAGCGATCATGCAGCCATCCACCAACCAGGAAGCGTCATAGAGAGTGCCAGGGGCTATACATCAGGCCTTGGTGGACTGTGGTTGCCCACAGACTCTGATCCACCAATGCTTGACAAGGCACTGGAAAAGTGTTGGGAGGTAAATGTGAGATGTATTCACCAGGATGAGTGCACATCTCTGTTGGTGCCAATCAAAATTGAATATAAGGGCAAAAAGCATAAAATAAAGGTGGCAGTTAGTCTCTACCTTTCTGACCCAGTCATTTGGGAAACAAATTGGATGGAATTTATTTAGTTAGCAGTGGACTTAGGACTGGGTGTGTCCTGACAAGTAGGGCAGGGTGAGCTGTGTGTGGCCTTAGCAGTTGGCTCTTAAAGTGAACGAGAGGAACTGATTTGAATAACCAAACCTCTTAATACTGTATTCAGTCAATCCCAGCCTTTTTTTTGCATTGCACCACTTTGTGCCTAGTGTTAGTGATCTTTTCTTCTTCCTAATTAATAGCAATGGAAGCCATATTTATGTAAATAGAAACACAACCTCTCCGCATGTTTTTGGACTGCTGTGTGTACTTACATTGTTTCTCACTGAATAATAATATAATGCAATTACGATTTTAATAAAAAAAATAAACTTGAAAAAGGAAAATGGTTATGTCTAGATTCAGCCATGTCACATGACATACACCAATCAAAAATCTGGTAGTTGATTGGCATCTGTGATTTCCTCGAATATCCAATCAAGCATGACTTCATTCTCACTATTCACGCCTAGTGATCCCAGGAGACCTGGTTTCCTGTGGAGGGCAACCCCCTAAAAAGTTCCTCTGTCAGTGCGTACCGGCACAAGACGACTGATAGAAATGAATATGAGATGGTGCTAGAAAGTCAAATACAATTAAATGTGGCTTTTTCAATTCATCCTTCCTTGCTTCATAGTATTTCAATGACCATGGCCCCAGTGATCACCCTATCTGAAAGGACATGCTCAAAGAACCTGAGGTATCCTTGTCATTGCGGGGTCTCTGAATGCCTTTTCATTTCAAGGAAACAGAAGTGAATACTCTATTCTAACGACGTCTGATCACACCTGAACACATGTAAAACAACACATGCTTGTGTGATTGAGCAGAAACCTTGAAAGTTTCTCTGTTGATGGAGCAAAACTTGTCCAATTCACAGTTGCATGCTTTTTAATTTGAAACAAACAACACCATGACTTCAGAACATCACAATGCCTCCATGTCAATGAAATAAGCATGACAAAGTGGGAGTGACAACACTACAATATTACATTTGTAGCATATGTTGTAGCAAATCTCCAGACATTTTTTGGAATCCATCCCTTTAGAAGCTGCTTGTAGCTCTGATGTTACTGGACCATAGATCATTGGACCATGGACCATAGAAGGGGACTGACAGAGGACAGTTGCTAGATATTTTTCCACTCTTCATTATAGTCCCTAATGATTGATCAGATTAGGTGAAAGACATTTACCATGTATTATCATATCTCTCCACAAGTCAGCTAGCATCACTATTTGGCACTTTCCTACCTGGCAGTGATGATAACAAATTTGTTATTGCACATTTTGTTGTTGTTGTTTTTTTTTTTTCCATTGCCAAGTGCTATACTATAACTATAGCTATACTGCCTCTGCTGATGTATGATCTGTACCAAACAGGGAAGTATAAGTGGAGGTAGTAATGGTGCAAACCAGTGATTGCACACAAGCAATCATCACTAAATTGTCCTGATAATTGTCCTCTTATTGGAATGGCTTCTCCACCAGAAAGAACGGCACAGTAATCTTCAGTGTATCAATTTCCTGTTCTCTTTTCAAATGTCCTTTCTGCCAGCAGCTTTAGGAGGCATTATCTCAATTACATCATTTGTTTACCCACAGTATTGCTTTCTTCTTGCTGATATAAATTTGTACTTTCTGTCCATCATCCATATAAGATCTATCATGTTCACATTCAAATTCAAAATATTTTCTTATATACTGTGTTTGCTTTCTATACCTTAACCAGTGCAATATACACCTGATCAAATGGCTTTTAACTAAGTCGGGATCTTTTACAAACTCCGAAACAAAAAAACCAACATAAAATGTCCGTAAACTATTCTAAATGTGAGGTGACTTATATGAAAATGCTGGCAGACTGGCCTTATTTAGGTGTTAGCCACATTTACTGAAGCACAACAAACTTGTGTTTTATTCTCAGTAGAATCCCTATGATGTAGACAAAAATCCTGTGCAACACATAACAGCAAACAAGACTGCAACAAATGCTGGCTAGGCAAGAAAAGAAATGTCTACAGAAAAAGCTAGTTGAGTAAAAATAACAGCACTTACCCAGTATATTGGTTTTGACAATCAGCCATTATTGACCATTGACAACGAGGCATTCATACGCAATGAAAACAATTATAGCTACTTTACTTACTGCTGTACAGAAGCAATTTTCCAGTGAATTGAATCAAATCCTGCTCTTCTCCACTGCAAACCTACTCAATCCAAGCTAACTAATGTAGCTAGCTAATGTACTTCATTTAAATTCAATGTTATCGGGATCAGTATCAATATCAGTATTGATGAGTACAAAAAAAATCATGTACCCATACGTGGTCTGAAAATAATCATATGCATCCCTAGTGTTTTATCGCTCCTGCCCATCAGTAGGTAGTTCCTCACAACCTCCAGAGAACTTCCACATTCACAGGTGGACTTATGCAACAGGAAATAGATACAGTACAAAAATAAGACTAGTATACGATTAGGTCAGGATTAGTAAACGTACTGTGGAATGCCGCATACAAAAGCTGCCTTTACAAGATTAACATAGTAACATAACACCAATGTCAGATCGAGGGTCTAGTTATATCTGAGTCACACTGTAACAAGCCACTTTGTTAGCTTAGCCTAAGCTAATTAGAATATTGGCGGCAACTCTCCTATCAGTAGCTGGGCTTAAATAAGAGGCTATTGAAAATAGAGAGGGGTGCAGTTACACAAACCATACATGAGCCTTTTTTTAAACCGCAGTGGGACTGGCAGTGGTCTCTGCTGAGACAAAGCCAGAAGACGAAGGATGTAATTAGCTCCAATCCTGGGAAAGAACAGGTTGGCCTTGTGTAATGGGGTCAGCTGATGCTTGAGTGTGGTCTCCTCTTTGTCTGAGTGCACTGGCTTGCAAAAATTCCCCTCATTAAGATGCAGCAGTGTCTTGATGTTTTTTTTTTTTTTTTTTTTTTTTAAATTTGACCAACCTTTACATCTTTAAAGCTTTACATCATGTGAAAGATGTGATTTGAGCCAGAATAAGACAAAGTAGAAGATGTATATTACAGTGTTAAGCGAAGGCGTTGTTAATTGAATTTTCAGCCAAGCAAATACACTCAAAGTATGACACATTCCACAAAGGAAAAAAAATAACTACACAAGACTGGAGCCAGAAGATGGAAAGATTAAAGTTAAGGCGCTAATGATGTGTAAATGAATAGGATAAGTAAAATTGCCAGTGCTGTTTTGACAGTGTAACCTGAATGCCTAAATTAATGCTAACTGATGCGTGATGCATGCGTGGACAGGTTCTCCTACTCTGCACATAAGCAATACTCAGATCACCAGTCATTTCACAAAGTATTATCTGGATTCATGTCAGTAAGAAAATCCAGAACAACAGTATTCCTTTTGCTAACTACCCTGGCTCAGAACAGCATGGGTAGTGTTCTTCTGTAGGCAAAAGCTACTGAAAAGAAAGGAATGATGGTGGAAAATAGTGTGAAAACAGCTGGATGGGAATACAGTAGTAACACAACCAGCTCTGTGAAAGAGAGGAGGAGAGGTTTTTATTATAAGGCTAAAAGTGTGGTTGGAAAAGAATTAAAAAAATTTAAAAAATCAAAAATTCAAAGTGGGTTGAAATACACAATCCCTGCATGGCTGATTCAGTGAGGAGAAAATACAGGGTGTTCCAAAGTCTCCATATATAGATGAAATTAACACTTTTTACAAAACCTCCTGTACATGATTGCCATTTCTTTGTAAACACACATGGAGTTGTCTCTCCCAACTTTGGCTCCCGGTCTGGCAACAGTGTTGTGTGTGATGTGCATGCCATGTTTCATGTGTCCATCGCAACCTCGTGACAGCTTCCTGATCCAGCCATGAGAATGATTTCAATATCCCCCCGAGACATTTGGGACACCCTGTAGACTACTCCCTATTTCCAATCAATCATGTACATGAATTGAATATACAATATTTGGTTCTCGTATCAAGAATCCATTAGGATAAGTGACTAGAATACAGTAGGTCTATCTGTTACTTTTTTCAATCCTGATTTCTCTGTAAAATATTGTACCTTCTACTGCAAATGGGAATTTTCATGCCCTTTTACTGTTGCAATGACCCAAGATGCCTATAAGCAAAAAGTGGAAATTAGGTTTGGGGAATGATACGTGCTGTTGACATGCACTCACACTGGTTTATATAACGGAACTAATGTATCACACATATCAGATTTATAGCAATGGCAGGATCTGGGTCATCTCATTATGAAACATCTGGCATGAACAGATCTGTTGATTGTGGCAAATCTTTTGCCTGCTTGGGGGCAAATGCCAACTGCTCCACTGGGTCCCTGGGCAAGGTGTGATGAGGTCAGCAGGGTCAACAAGCAGGTTGGGTTAGAGGTCATTATAAGTTCTTCACAGAACTGAGATCTGCTTCTGAAATATTTAATCTTCAGTATTGTCTGAGCTCTGCTGCCCTCTAATAGTCCACACATGACCCCCTAAACTAAAGTAATGTCATGGAAACAAGATATGGTCACCAAGCCAGGACTGTTATTCCATGACTACGTGTTAATAATCTTCTAAATGTCCAATAGGAAGGCAGCCAAAATTTCATTTTCATCCTCTCCCCCCCAAAAAAAAAAAAAAAAAAGTTATGGAGGAGTATTTCTGTTGGTAAGTCTAGTGTGTTCCCTGCAATACATTCTCATAAAAATATGTTTTTCACGATGCTGCTCTTGTGGCCAGAATCTGAAATTAAAATATGAAATGTGGAGTGCCCTTAAGCTTTGTGACTTTGCCCAGACAGATGTTTGTCTGGAAGCTTTTCAGAGCCTTTTTCAGATTTTTTTTTTTAGCAATCCAACTGAAAAACTTATACTCCATCTTATTTCCCACTTCACCTTTTGTGTATTCTCATCATTCGGAGAATGATTTATAAATGTCACGCAATTCCATTTTATTATGAATGGCAAAACAGCAAAATTTATACAACCAGAGGCATTAGCGATCAATGTTTTTGCTAGCAACAGTGGTCATCAAATTAGATTTGTTTTGTTAGACCTGATTACAAGATCTGCTCATACAAATCCATAATGCTTTTGCTCTGGGCAATACTGAGCCAAGGAAGAGGGGAAAAAAGTCAAGTCAGCTGGGGAGCTAGTGATCGACTGCAGAGAGCTGAGCTGATCAATATTGCCACGGGCCAGAATGTAATGTGGTTGCTGGAAAATTTTCTCTTTTCACCCCTTGTCCCAATCAGTACATGATTGCAGTATATATTCCCACACATGATTTAGACTATATATTCACACATAGAACAAACACATACACAGTTATAGTCAATGCTGTAAGGCCATATTACCTGACCCTGACCTTGATGATATATGAATCCAACAACACCGACAGCACCAAATTGAACATTTGGCCCTGTATACTTTAGTTTCTTAGAATTACTAAACAGCAGCACTCACCCAGTCTTGGCGAAGTTAGTCCAGTAGGTCATAACCACAGCACTGAGCATGACATCATTCTTAGAGAAGTTGCAGGGGAACAGGTCAGTAGGCCCGATCATGGGGATACCAAAGACATATGGTACTTCGTCTCCATGTGCCGCGTCTGACCAGGCAGGTTTCATCAAACTCTGGCAGTGGTGGTAGAAGGCATAGAAATAGGTGGGCGAGCCATAGCGAGCGTGCAGGTCAGCCGTCACCACCGATGGTTCCACCCACTGGTGGTCAGTGAAGAGTGCGACGAGGGTCTTGCGGCGTGTTTCTGGGTTGTCTCGGTCAGCCCAGTCCGTGTACATAAACTTGATAGTCTCCCTCAGGGTGTCCTTCCCCTCTGGGTATCCATATAGGCTGTCTACAAAGTCAGACACAGAGAAGTCGAAGTCGTTGCCTGAGACGCCATCTTCAGAGTCCACTACATTTTCCACAAAGCGCAGGCCCTCACCCTGGTTCACGCCCAGCATAATGTCATAATTGAGGAACTCGCCCTGCTCCATGAGGATCTCTGGGTCATCGGGGATCACATCACCATCAATCACTGGCCCGAAGGCCACATGATAGCGTGCAGGCTGGATGTCCTGCTCTACTAGCTCACGGGCGTTCTTCTTCCGCAGGCAGTGCACCATGTCCATGGTATCCAGCACATTACAGCCAACCTTCTCTGCGAGCAGACGCGTATATTTCACAGGCTGGTAGTTGACAGCCCAGCTGGATAGCGCTGAGCCGCTCTGGATGATGGCGCGATGGAACAGACCTGCAAAAAAGAGGAGACATAAACAAACTTTAAAATACACTGAGCAATCAGTGACTGTGACAAGAACTTTTCTTCTTTAATTCTCAGTCTAAAGCTAATCTTTTTGTCCTATGGTACTTGTTCATAGAAAGTGGAGCATGATTAAATATAATCTTTTAACAAACACATGGACAGATGGCCTTGTATAGCAATGCATTTATATAACAGGCAACATCTGCTATGTTCATGTATACTACCAAGAGTTTCTCAGGTGGAAGGGGTGGTGGGCTAGAGTTCATTACGTGGATATCACACAAAGCTTCCGATCACTGGTTGTGGTGTTCCATCACAGTATGCACACCCACCCCCTTGCTAAAGCAAAGTAGTATTAGCTCTTTGCGTAGGTACAGAACAGTATGACTTTCCATAGCAAGCACCAATTCTGATGGAGGGTCAAGTCTCTCTAGCACTTGGCTGCTCAGTAGTACTACTAACCGCTCCTCCACCATAACAGTTCTGCAGCAAACGGAACCAAAGCTGTCTGCCTACACACGCACTGCTATTGGGAGGCTATAAATACAGAGGGGATTGGGCACATACGCCTGTATTACTACTGTACAATGGCTCTTGTACACCTCAGAAATGATCAAGAGATATGTGCCTGCACACATTTTGCTGCCCAAAATAGCCTGGGCTCTGAAATAAGGTGCACTTTTGCTGCAGCAATGCACTTTTTTCAGTTTAGTCTCTTAAAGGATTACTGGCTCAGCCTCCTCAGGGCAATCTCCTACCTGATTGCACAATTGATCTGAAGACCTGCATGCGCCACACTGCCCCAGTGCACACTGACAATGTTTGCCAACCACTTAGGCCTCCTCATTTGCAGTGAGATAACGTTTTACAAGCCAAATGGTGGAGAAAGAAAGGACCAGTGCAAATATTTATCAGTTTGCACAGTGTACACTTTTAATGAAGTTTCGTTTTTGCACCAAATTCCCTGTGCTGAGGAGGTAGAGAAAAAATAAATCCATACTGCATTTTGCTTCCTCTACAATGCTGCTAACACTCCTAAAGGATGATACAGTTTGGATCAGAGACTGAATGTGTGTGTTTGTGTCTGTGTGTGTGTGTGTGTGTTTAAGCACACAGGCATAAAGCTATGAGAATACACTCGTAAGAGAGTGGGTTGCGGGGCACTTTGCTTTTTGGAGCAGCTCCATGAATGAAGCTCTGGGCAGGACAGAGGCCAGACTCCCCGAGTGTGCCGAGCAGATGTCAAGGATATCGTCAAGCTCTCTGAAGCATTAGCACAGTATGTGCAAGATGAAAGACGGCCACCTTGGGGCCAAGAAAGTGGCAAATCTGTCCCTGCCCTCGCTCTTCATATACTGACATGACGTTCTTTGTGTTCTGCTGGAAGCCCTGTGCAACATCATGGAAGTGTTAAGCCTTTGATTGCAGCATCTTTCACACTATCTTGTAAATCTAAGCCAAACCCTCTATGTTTTACCTGCCTCCAAGAAAAATAAATTACCTTCATTGCCCCTTCCCTGCATCCATTGGCCAGCCAAATGTCCAGAGGCAGTAAGAGCCATATTTGACTCACAATATTGCTGGCTACATCCCTATCCCCTGTGTAACCATGTCTGTTTCTGCTATGGAGGAGCGTCAACACTGCCTCAGTGACTCTCTGATTGATTGAAGTAATTACTCCAGGCAAGGGTCACCTCGCCGAAGTACAGCAGATATAAATGACTTGCTGATTGAGAAATTGCCCTGCAAATAATGCACTTTGTGCTTTTAATTGTATGCCCAGCTTTATCAATACTACATTATCTTAACTTGCACTTTACATTTACAAACCCTAAGGCTTATTATCCTATAACTGAACCCTTAAGAAAAGGTTCCTCGATTAATTTTTGGATAGTTAAGTGTTCTTAAGTTCCTAAAGAAGGACTTCTTGGAACAGTCTCTTATAGAAAAACTCTGTTATGTTATACTTTTTTTTTCATTTTTGTTTTTTTGTATCATAACAACTCAGAGGACTACAGTGAGACTGACTGAAAATGCTTTGTGTCTGCAAAAAAATTTTCTTTTTTTCCCCTCTGTGTTTCCATAGATCACTAGATCAGAGGTTCTAGTTATTTATTATAAATAAATTCCCCCCTCAGTACAGATTATTAAAAAACTAGGCACACTGCTTAAATATGTTCAATAATAATTTGGCTACTATAGTTTTTCAATCAGAAAAATTCTGACTGTTCTTCCCTTGAAGCTCTTTTTTTTTTTTAAATTCTCATTAGATTTGACACTATTTATAGGCATAATAACTTAGAATATAATGTGTTTTGGTTTCCACCACTGTCATAAAATGAGAAATTCGCAGACCCCTGGGTGTCCCCGAACCCCTTTTAACTTTACTGAGTAAACCTAAGACGAAACATTTTCATCAGTGATCTTTTACCCATAATGAAAATTAAACAATAACTAAGTAATAATTTACCCTTCTGTTCAAAATATATGATGAAACGCAATGACATTTTCCCTGATGAATAAAAATGAGATGAAAATGTCAGATCACAAAGTGAAACTTTGTGCACACATTTTGCAAAGACGATTATGAAAAGGACATAAACGCCTGCTTTGTGCTATACGCTAGGCCATGTGGAGGAAGGAGCAAGGCAAGGGGATGCCACTGTAATTGTATGCATGAACAGATCTATTTTATTCAGATCTCTGTATGCTAACGTTAAAGGTTTGTCATTGGGGAAAGATGCTGTCAGACTTCTAACTTGTATGGTTCCACATGTTTCTTTTGTGTAGTGTATATCTTGTTTGGTTAAGATAATAAAATCTAGCTAGAACTTTCTTACATTGACCCCCACTGACATTAATGATCTTAGTACACTTTTAATGTGAATGTTAGTGTAATAAATGTGCTCACAAGAATAGCTATTAAATATGTAAAATCCAAATTAGCTGTTATAATGAACACTTGGCACTGTTATTGTGTTTGCATGGTATAAACACCAGATAGAGCGGCCTTCAGGCTCTGTTTGACATGGGTGCCGAGTGCATAAACCTGCAGGCCTATCCATCAGCGAGTAGCTTTGCTGGCAGATTGAGGTCATGGTGAATTATGACAGGAGCTGGGAGATAATCACTCATTTGGCCTAGCTAAAATGCTGTTGCATGCCTGGCCTTTGTCGACCTCGGCCGCTTGCCTCCTCCTCTCAAGACACTAGTTAACCGGTTGCATAGCAGATGCTGTGATTGGCTGATGACACAACCTTCACTACAGATACAAACCAGTGACCTTGCACCATGTGTATCCTCACATCGCATGTGGGCTATGCACTGCTACACATCATCAACTGAGAGCGCACTGATTATCAACACACTCCTATAATTACTGGCCTGCGCTTCAAGTGACAGGACACAAAAACTCTTTTTCTTAATTACAGCAATCAGTAGGTGTGAAAAATTATATTGGCTTTTGAAAAAACGTCTACTTATGCTAATTTCCATTTTGTATTTTATGTCTGGATTAGCACCAATCCCTGCAGATCAACACAGAGCAGTTGCATGAACTCTCAGAAAACAGGGAACTAAAAGATGCCTTTCCTTGATGCTGTGGTTGTATCCTCAGGAGTGCATGTGTACCTTTAGTGTGTATCCTTTACTTAGTAAGGTGCATGTAGTATGCTTCGAAGCACTTTTAAAGCTAATTAATGGTACAAGAGCCACCGTTCAGGGTCAGTATTGCACCGTAAATCATTATAAAGTTAAACTATTCACATTACCATGAAATAGATAGACACTAAAGGTACAAAATATGTACCCTTGAAGGTACCACCCCACTGACAAGGAAAGTTGTAGTTTAGTACCCTTTTTTCTAAGAATGTAAGGCTGAATTGAGCAAAAAGCAGAGTTGACAGCAAACCCCTAGTCTCAGAGAAGCTCTCAGGAGCTCCTGTCTTCATAAGCTTCTCTCTAGTGTCCACTGGCTGCTTCACACACTAGCACATTTGCACTCTCGCTACTGATGATGGGATTTTAGCCTTGCAGCACACTGGGCTCATCCCCCTGAGCCATCTCTCTAGTGTGGATGCGAAATCCCTCAAGTCTCTCTGACTGCCATAGAGGACTGGGATCCCACAGCGGGATCATCTCTTGCTCTGCCCGATGTGTCATTATCATCACGTTTTTCTTGCTCTTGCAATCCAGATTCTCCTCTTAGCCTTGTTTTACACTGCAAGGCTTTGGCAATGGCTCCTGCTCATGCAACAGCTCCACTTCCTTTTGTTTAAGAGGCCAAGGAAGGAAGCAGTGGGGATGTAGACCATCCAACCAAAAGAATACGTCTCTGTCTTGGCTCTTACCTTTGACTAAGAATCCTGTCTCCATAGTTACGAGACATATGGCAAAAACTCATGCCAGGTGCAGTCAAGCAGCTACCTGCTGCAGTTTTATGTTCAATTTTTTTTTCTCCTCCGAGACAGCAGCACAGAGGCTCCTATTATGCAGCAAATTGTCTCCAGGGCCAGGCATGATTTCTGGAATGTCACAAATGTCCTATCTATAGATTAGGCTGTAGAATAGCTGTAAATCGATTCCTGTGCAATCACAAAGGGCAAACCTTGCACCCCCCCATTCCTATCCTCAAGCTACAGCAATCCCAGGAGTTATAATAGAATATCACACACTTGTTTTCCCTTCAGCCTATGAAGTGAGCTAAGGGATCCTAGTGCCTGGTGCTGTTTTACCACGTTAGTGTACTGGATCATAAACAATAGAATGACATGAGATGCCATCAGCCGGGTCAATACACTGCTGAATCACATCTCTGAGAGCATTTTACCCTCCCTCCCCTCAGTACTGCATCTTAGCATATAGATTAAGCAAATTACTGTCAAGGTGCAGCTTTCATTTGTACTATTTAATTACGTCTCTTATTTACCATTATTTTAATTAGAAAAATCTCAGCAGAAACACTCACCGGCTACTGTAATAGGAACACCTGTACTCCTGCACATTCATGCATTTATCTAATCAGCCAATCATGTGGCAGCAGTGCAATGCATAAAATCATGCAGATGCAGGTCAAGAGCTTCAGTTAAAGTTCACATCAGATGTGTGATCTCTGGGACTTTGTTTGTGGCATGGATATTGGTACCAGATGTGCTGGTTTGAGTATTTCAGAAACCGCTGATCTCAAGGGATTCTCACACACAACAGTCTCTAGAATTTGCACAGAATGGTGCGAAAAACAAACAAACAACCAAAAAACATCCAGTAAGCGACAGTTCTGTTGTTCTGTTCTCACTTATAGGTTCACGATGACAGGATGGCTACAGTAATTCAAATAACAAATCTTTACAGCTGTGGTGAGCAGAAAAACATCTCAGAATACACAACTCTTCAAACTTTGAATCAGATGGCCTACAATAATAGAAGTTTTTTGGGTTCAATTCCTGTCACCCAAGAACAAGGCTACAGTGGGCACAGGCTCACCCAAACCAGATAGTTGAAGACTGGAAAAACATTGTCTGTTTTTATGTGTTTTGTACTGCTGCGACATGATTGGCTGGTTAGATAATCGCATGTTCCTAAGTGGTTGGTTAGTGTATCGTATGTGTATTACAGTCCTTACACAATTACTACCAAAAAGACTTCCTCACATGCAGTTATATATATACATGTATATTTATATATATATACCAAAGGGTGCAAGTTATAGAAAATAAAATATGAGCAGCTGGTGGCACAGCAGGTATTGTTGGTGACTCACAGCCCCTGAGCCCAGGATTCAAGTCTGAACTCTGGTTACTATCTGTATGGATTTTTGCATATTCTCCCAGTTATTCTGAAGGTAAATTATGCACTAGCACTCCAACTCAAGACCTGGTTGAAGATGAGCAGTAGCCAGGGGCTGGGAGAAAGAGTGAGAGATCAAGAGAAAGTGCACAAATAAAGCTATATTCACCAACCATGGAGGATGGATGGCTGAGAATGAACCAATCGACAGCATCCGGGCTGCTGGATCGATGTGTCTCTCAGACAGGACAAGCACAATATCTTCCGCTAATCACGGTACGACACCCCGCACGTACTCTAAAGTGCTCATCAGTCACATGACCTCCACTCTGCCGACACTGCTGTACTGTACTAATCTTCCAACAAGCCTCCAGTTCAATCACTGCTCTTTCCAATCCACGTCTATCTTACAGCTCCCTCCATCATACCTCCTTCTTCTTAACACATTGTCCTTTTTTAGTAATTTTTTTTTTACTATTTCTTTAAGATGCTCTGTGTATCCTGACAGTTCCTTCATCCTTTCCTAAACCTTACTACTATTACTACTACTACTACTACTACTACTACTGCTACTACTACTACTATGTTTTTTGGTACTCATTGATACCAATTCTGTTACTGATACTGATACCTACTTAGTAAACTACTTGGTATACTTCCTATAATACTCAGTACTGTAATACTTGGTATACTACTACTACTACTACTACTACTACTACTACTACTGCTACTTCTAATAATAATCTTCAATCTCAATGTCCTTTATATGAAAGATTAGATAGTCAAAACAAGGTATTTATGATGAGGATTTAAGTTGGTATCTCAACAGAATACATTTTTGATACAGGATTTCCTGAATATGTGCCTTTTCAGTTCATTCATTCATCATGATACATTACGACATTCGACATTATAAAAGTACAATGATTGAAACTTAATAAAGACACAGTGTTTGCATGATACATTCAGACTCTTAGAAGCATATAATGAAACAAAACATGTGCATTAGAATGTAACAAACTTAAACATGGCTAATTAAACTTTAACCCTCTGGCCAACAAGAGCTAATGTGTACTGGTTTGCCAGGTCTCAGCAAAAGTTCAGCGTGAACTACATGTCAAAAACAGCTAACTACATCTCCATCTCAAAAATTAGCCCCAAAAAGTTGGACATTGGGAGGGAGACAGAGAGAGAGAGAGAGAGAAACTGTGTGTGTGTGTGTGTGTGTGTGTGTGTGTGTTAGTCCCGGCTAGTATGAATGATACTATATGCCATATGTTACAGCCCTATGAATTAGATATACCTATAGATATATCTATGAGAATTATGATAAATCATGCAGAGTCCCAATGCTAACCCTAGGCCAAGTTAAACATGAATGTTTCATGCTAGAATTTATGAAAAACATCTTCCACCAGTTGAGCTGTGAATGATTCTCGCAAGCTAACAATAGGCTGAGTGAGGTGCTTGGGAAGGGCTATACTGCTTCAGGATATCTTTCATGTGGTGGCTCTGATGCCTTCCTTTCACTCTATTTATTTCTCTCTCCTTCCAATTTGACAATTTTGCCCTCTCTGCATTGCCAGACCTACACACAGAAGGCTTTGAGAACCTTTTTTTTTCATTCACAGCACAAGTAAACATCCCTAACATCCCGTTTGTTCGAATTTTCTCTCTGCACTGCAAAAAACAGGTTAACAGTCACACACCACCCAACACAACCAACAAGACGCCAGTGAGCTGTAACTCGTGCCGATTCAGAGACGAGAGGAATAATGAGTTATTATTGTGTTATCGCTGTTTATCTCAGTGCCATGCCTGCGTAAGCCTCTCCACTAATCTCATTAGATTCAACACCCGTTAAAGTGTTTTTCTGATTCCTCGTCCATGCACTTTGCAGCCAAATGGGTTCACTCCAGTGCTTTGAGTATAAACGATTCCCTGCATTTACATGGCATTCATGAGAAGGATATTTTGAAAAACACCACCACCAACTACAAAATAACAACCTCCCACTGATCAAGGCTAACTGAACTCAAGGGTACACTATTTTTGGAATCACAGAGCCTACCATTGGAAAATCAATCGGAGAGAAAGCGGTAATTTGGTATACTCTTAATAGCATGAAAAGCATAATATTTGTAATTAACTTTTTGTAAAGGGGGATCTATAGTTATACACAAATACATGCTATTCAACCATGAAATGTGAAAGGACAGATCACTTCTATTCCTGGCTCCACTTTGACTCTGACAGCCAGCCTGGATGGCCAAGATACAGTTTCAGCTGCCAGGAGCTTGTGTGGACAAGGCAGTTAAATTTGTGAGAAAAATCAGCAGAAGCAGACCCTTAGGGGGTCTTCAAAGAACCTAACGTCCAGCAGTGACCATGGTGCTCTAGCATGCTGAGAGCAAGATTTAGATAGAAAGAAGGAGAGAGAGAGAGAGAGAGAGCGACGAGTACACTCCTCCCAATTTCCAATGACATCATGTCCATAAGATCTCAGTATCTTATACTACATTATAGGAAGGAAAGGCCCTGTGTAGCTTAAAAACACGAATCGAACACTGTGGGTTTAACGGTTCTGCCTCTGAGCTTTTAAAGATTTCTATCTCATTAGGTTTTAGAGAGCCTAGCCAGTGTAGAAGTCTGAAAAAAAATAAAAAATCAAGCGCACACACATGCAGACCCGTAGATTAAAACACATCTTCGGGCAGACCAACTCCTACTCTTCCACAATGAGAGGCAGAGAAATACCTTAAGGCCATTTCTAAGATATGCTTTCTCTCTCTCCTTCCTCTTTTCCACACGCTCTCCTCATTAAGCACAAAATACAGCTCATGCTGTCTGTACAGTTCTTATGCTCCTTCACAGCTTTAAATAATGTTGCCAAAATGCATTAAAACAGGAAAACACGAGCAGAAAGAAATAACAGCTGATGGTTAAAATAACTTCTGGAACATCGCATGTAATCTGCCAACCCCTTTTTTTTGGACCGCCAGTCTAAGTATACTGTCTTGCTGATTTCAGGAACAGGGCATCAATATTGACTTGATGGTCATGTTTGAGCAAGCATTAACAGGTAAATGTTTGACTACGCGAGGCAGACATCTCTTTTCATGCGTCCTTGTGACAGCCGTGTCGGCCTGGGACATGGATGGCTCTGTCTGAGGCCAGTTCCAAGACCCTGGCCTGTGCGATAACAGGCCCCGCAGTAGAACAACACATATGCTCGTGCTAATTCAAACAGACACGCTGTGTAAACAGGGGCCTAAAATAGTACCCTACTGCCTTTGCTCATTTGAACGCAGTAAAGACTGAAATGGAACCATGAAGGCAGAAATGTATTCCTACCGCATCAAGGAATAATCATGTTCTTTAAAGCAGCTGCATTTCTTTGTGGGAGTATGTGATGATGATGATGATGTGTGTGTGAGTGGGTGTAAGTAAGACAAGCTGTCAGATGGCAGACGTTAACGCTCTATAACTCCGCTGTGACAGATCATGCTTCCTCTTGGCTAGTCAGTCAGTCAGTATGTGGTACTGTACTGCATGGTGTAAATTTTGTAACTAATTTAGATTTAATTTTAGTCTTCTGATGAAGATGAGTTTTAGGCATATTTTAGTCATTTGGTGATTATTGTTAGTATTAGTCTAGATATTGTTATGAAATCGATTTTAGTAAACTAAAATGAAAGCTGAGGTAGTGGCTGCTCAGTGGTTAGGGCTCTGGGCTACCAATCAGAAAGACATGAGTCTGAAGCCCAGCATTACCAGCTGCCACTGAGAAAGGCCCTTAAAACCCTCTCAGCGCCAGGGGTGATATATCATGGCTGACTGACTCTAGCTTCCTAACAATATGTGAAAAAAAAACAAACTCCTCATATAGTTATGTGCATAGCACATCTTAATGTTGTTGTTGTTGTTCTTTTGGCTGCTCCTGTTAGGGGTCACCACAGCAGATCACTGGTTCGCATTTTGGATTTGGCACAGTGTTTATGCTGGATGCATTTCATGACTCAACCTTCCCCAATTTTATCCAAGCTTGGGACTGGCACTGGGAGTGCACCGTCTTTACATCCCCAGTGGCTGGGGTCGGTTCCCTGGGCAGGAATCGATCCCAGGATGCGGCACCGAGGGCTAACCACTAGTCCTCCAGGGACCCTGCATAGCATATCTTAATGATTTTCCTTATATAATCGTCTTGGCAGAGTTTCATCTTTGTCCAGTCAACTAGCTATATATATATAGAGAGAGTGATGATTTGCTATGGCGACCCCTGAAGGGAAAAGCCAAAAGAAGAAGATATATATATATATAAAGCTAGTTGACTGGACAAAGATGAAACTCTGCCAAGATGATTATATAAGGAAAATCATTATATTATAATATTATTCATTTTATTTTGGCATATTTTGCCATATTTTTGGGTGTTAACTACTATTTACTTATTATTTAGTCAGTGCCAGTAAACAACAATCTTTCAAACAATTATCATCTTAATTTTATCAACAAACTTAACACTGGTATGGCACTGCGTATAAGCCAGTCAGGCCCTGACTTGATTGGGTCTGATATGTCATATCAATATGCTAATTACAGAGGTAAATCCAGTTCCCAGCCATAATCCCCTCACCTCTGTAATTATAACACAACTATTATTTACTCTGCATCATAATTGCAGCCAACATGCCATAAAAATCTTGTCACATCAGCCAGGATTGGGAAGTAAATTGTATGTTTGTGAACTGAGCTACATTCTGGGTGAACAGAAAGCAATAGTGGTTCTAATTCTACAAAATTCCACGGATTTACATAATTAAATCAAATGTAGAGGAGTAGTACAGTTATGCTTTAAATGAAAATGCTGTATTAAAGAATTCTCACAGCATTAACAACATCACAGGCCAAGGTAACAAAATGATTTAATGCTTAGTGTGATATTTCACCCTGTTCCACACATGCAGTGATGTTCTTATCTTGATGAGTCATTATACTTCAGCAAAGTAAGTTTGCTGCCACACAATACTATTTTGCATTGCTCAGTACAAGCTACTGAGAACTGTTCTATTTATTGAGTACTTAAAAGCAGATCTGAGGAAGTGAAGACAACACGGTGTTCTGTGATGCTGGAACGCTAAGCGTTAAACACTGCAGCTTTGAAACGTTATGTTGTTGTAACTTGTGTACGATTTCATGTGCCTTCACAAGCAAAGCCATATGCAGTCTCTTCATACGGCATATGGCGCCAGGGATGAACCTGAATGGGCCTTAGAGAAACGCTGACCCCCTGACTATAAGCGCAGGAGTCCAGCAGCCAATGGAAACTTGGCTTCCGTTACAAAGAGGCGACAACAATCTGGTCGTGGTAAGATAATGGGCTTAACACCTTAAAGGAATAGTTCCGAGATTACTATAGGGTATAGTCTGTATTAGGGATGTATGAATATGAATATGAATATGATACAGTAATACAATGAAACAATAATGCAAATACAATTATGAATTGGAGGCACAATTATTAGTTTTTTACCCACAGGGCACCTGGCTGAGGCTAGAGGTGTAAGTCAGGATCTCATGGACAGCAAAAAAACAAAAAAGTCACGTGAGCGAGAGGTTTTAACCTTCATCTGTGCGTGAGCAGATGTGCAGCTCAAATAAGACAGCGTTCGTGTTAATGGTGGTCATTAGTAACTGCCTGCTCTGGGTCATGGTGGTTTAAATTAGGATAATAGTTTGTTTATATTTTGAGAAATCGAACCAACTAAACTCATTAGAAAATGAGGGGCAGGTACAAACTGGAATAATAACTGCATGGCACATCTCTCGAGTGACAGGGTGAGGAACTGTCAAAGCCAGAATTCACACACCTTGTTAACAGTGCATTTCTAACTCTGCTAGTGTTTCTGTGGCCAGAGGGTGATAGAGTTCATATTGAATTTAAAAAAAAAAGGCCACTTTGGGTTTAAATCTGAATACAGATGAAGATCCAAATAGCATATCAACAGATATAGATCCAGATAGGAGCACTGCATTACATCACTGGTGTGAATGTTATAGCACTTAATGTTATAGCTTTGCCGGGAAACAACCATTAATGATTACTCTTCTTACTAAAAGTTGAAAGGATTAGTGCAATGTTCGGCTTTACAGACACAGATATTGATGTATAATGCAGTACAGTATTGTGGACGCAAATGCATGAGCCTTGCTATATCATTTATCAGAATTTTCTGTAGATTTGGCCAAACCATGCTGGCTTTTGAGGACAGAGAGACAAATGGGGAGGCTGTACGCTTCTAAAATCCAGTTTAGCCTCCCTGAAGTGATGATGTGTCAATCTTTGACATTTTCCGGCACCTTAGGCAGGCGAGCTGGTGCCAGACTTCAACTCCTTCTGATTAAATCAGCCAGGGCATGTGAGGGGCTCAAATCCCAGACTCTAATTAACCTGCTTCTGTCCACAGTCACTGCAACCAGGCTACCAGTTAACCCACGAACTGCCAATAAGTACATGCACATTAACTAAAAAAATTTATATTTCACAGGCAACAAAAACTATCACCTAAACTGGACGATATGGGCCATTTGAGCAACATTCTGGCATGGTGCTACACATGTCAATCTCTAGTTTTAAAATGCTTTAGATGACCAGTAAAATGTAAAAGATCTTTAAAGTGTTGACACTGATTACTTAGTAAGGGTGTAACACAATGGCACTATCTGTATATGCCCTGTATACTATCTGTCTATGCCCCTGTGAACACTGTACAAAAATTAAGGGGTAGAAATACCAGCGCTGTCAGTGAATTTTATTTCTGACAGGTCCTTAACTTCAGCTAGTGATGTGCATGGGTCTATTTCACTCAAGAAGTTATTATTCTGGTTTGTACTTGTCCTCAATTCTTTCATTTTGTTGGTTTTATTTCCCAAAATAGAAACAAACTACTAGCCTAATTTAAACCACCAGCCTGACTAGGCAGTTACAAAGGATGAACGAATCCTGTAAATCCATCAGTCTTTCTTTGTCCCATAATCGTTACATCTGACCTCTCGCTCAAACCTACATTAAAGTAAAAAACTTCTTCTAACGCGATATTTTTTTGTGTCCCAGTTGATCCCAATCCCACAGCTCCATTCTCAACCAGATGCCCTGTGAAATATCAAGCTTTCTTAAAAAAAAAAAAAAAAAAAAAAAAGAGCTTCCAATTTATGTCTGTATTTGTATCTGTTTAGAATACATTATCTGTTCAATCTGAATAATGTATTCGTATTTGGTTATATCCCTTTTGCTGAGGTAACATGAAATGCCTGATATTGGAGGTAAAATTTGTGCAGGAATAATCAACATGACAAACTGATATAGCAATAAACATCCTCTCATCTGCAGACAGAGAGCGAACACTGCTTGGGTAGCACAAGGGGTTTGGGCCGACATGGAGGTGGAGGAGGAACCTTAAGATACAACGGGGATGCAGGAAAATGATATGCCCTCTCAACTTTAAAAATTAGGATGGTAAAAATAAAAATGTAAAAAAATAGGATGTTAAGACCAAATTCTAATAACATGGGAGTTTAGGAAACCTACAGAACACAAGGACTACATAAGAACTCACGGATAAGTGATATACACATATATAAGCAATTATTTGGGCTGATAAATCTCTTCCTCGAGACATTTGTATCTTCCATGCGGTTGCAGAGCTGCGTTTCCCTCCATACACTAAGCCAATACAACTGGGTATGAGAGATATGAGCAACCACAAATAATGACAAGGATTTAATTAAGTATACATGTCTTTATTGGTTTGCTGGTTCATTGGCCATGAAGGGTGATACTGTGACCTTTCTTGTTACAGTAAAAACAGAAATCTGGAAAAAAAAAACCAAAAAATGTAAGCAACTGAAAATAATAATTAAATTGTTGATGGTCTCTTCAGCCATTTTTACAGTTTGCCTTTTAATTAAAATATCTTGTATGTTTCGTGGAGGGTGGTTATTGCTCTAAGGAGCCAAGAAATGCAAAAAAAATAATTCTCTTTTTTCCCTTGGTGAAAATATTAAAGAGTTAGGTATTTTTTTGCGTCGCTGTTTATAGCATTTCTCCTACAACAGAAACCTTTCACTAAGATCCATACAAGCCAATAAATCAATGCACAAATTCCTTTTCCTTAATGCCAGGATGATTCCACTCACCAAGCTGCCTTGTCAAGAAACACAAGATCTGCTGTTTTAAGCTATACACAGTGAATGGACCTTAGTGAGTTGTAATCTGACAGTGTTTGTCCATCTTCACCACCGGGTGAGCGTTTGACAGAACCATAGTGACAGGGCAGCATATTATATTATCGTCCATGTTTTGAAGAACTGTCATCTCCAGGTATTCATAGTGAATAACATTTTGATGAACTGACTATATAAATTACAGCCGATGGACTGTAATTTGGATCTCAATCAGAGAGTTAATCAGGACCAGACTGACACGGTGATGGACGTTTAATGAATACTCATTGCCTTGGTTTGGCTTTTTATGTATTATGTGTTTTAAGTCAGGCAGAAAATCCATGCTGACATTTTTGATACCTCTGGATATTGTGTCATATTTCGAGTGTAATGCAGTGCCATGACTACACCACAAGGCAATAACCGGGGCAAAATGCCACTCAGATTACTCAGATACTCACTCCTGATTGCTGGAATTTAAAACTTTTACTTAGACTCTTTTTTGTGTGTCGAAAACTTAACAGGAAGATGCAAAGAAGCACATTATCTTAAGGGCTTCAATAACATTGTGAATTCGACATAAACCCTAGCTGCAGCTATTAAAGCCTGGTGCTTGAGCCTGCCGTGCAGAGACGTTGGAGCTTAGCTTCGGGGCGTGAAGTTTTTTTTTTTATTCGGCGGTGAGTCCCATCTACTCTGAGGGGAGGATGAAAGACATTCAATAGTTGCCTTTCTGCCTCACTTATCACACGGGAGATTATCAGTCTCACATATACATTTGCAACCGGAAGGCAGGAGGATAGGATAAGAAAATAGTGCTGGTGGGATGGGACCCATAAATGATTACAGCTCAGAGAGAGCTGGGAGTTTTTGTTTGCTTTCCTTTCCCCTCCTTTCCCCTGATAGTATGCTTTTTGGCTCTTTATTTTTTATTTTTTTTGGTTTTCATACCTCCTGTCCTCTCTCCGTGTTTATAGCAGCCACTGGGCACACATCTGTAGCTGTATAGATTTCCCAAGAGTCTGCATTCAAACAGGGGTGGAGAGCATGAACAGCTGAGCAGCTCAGCTCAGGGGAACGCAAACTCATGCCAGGCTAGACCGAATGCCCTTGCAGACAGAGAGAGAGATGGGAAGAGGGAGAGATTGATGGGGAGATTCATCATGCTTAACACCTCTGGGGCTGGACTAGATAAAGGTATGGGCAGGTGAGCTTTCTATGTGATTATCCGCCCATCCAATGCTCTCATTAGTATGGCAGAGCATGAAAACAACACCCAGCTCCCACCTGGCTATAACAATTATCCACCTAAACCCCAGCCGTGGCCGGTTGATTCCCAATAAAGCTGACGGCTGGGAACACCAGGTAATAAGGCTAATTGCCTTTCAGTGAGCTCTTTGACCTCCTGATATTTCAGCCTAAAACATTTTTTTTTCCCGAGCTATCAGCTAAACTGGCACATATGCCGCTGATCCTGTGGTGTTGCGATCACACATTCTGAGCACCCGCTCTGGTATGCCCCTTTTGGTCAGTTTGCATCTGAGTTTTATCAGCTGTGACACTGAGAAATTGACTTTGCTCTGGCTCTCATCAAATTGCGGTGCTGTTGTGGCAATGCTCGAGCGACTCCGCTCACCGTGCGCCTGGAGTAAGCTGTGAAAAAAAATGCTCTGACCTTGCTGCCAAGGAGTCACGGAGGGAGCAAGTGTTGTTTTTGGTCAGAGCCTATTATCTTTAGATCGGAGCTACTGTGCGACTTGATACCGAACAGGAGTGTATCGATGCTGACACGGACACAGCTAAGCTGGCAAAACTCTCGGCGGAGTGGTAAAGAAGACGCCAACCTTTTCACTTCCATTTGGGGTTGAGGTGCGTTTATTTCAGTGGTCTTTGAGCAAAATTATAGTTAGACGTGCATGTCATGATAGACACCAGTGGGAGAGTTTTTCCATGCACTTGCACTGTTCTCCATCAAGAAGCAGCCTCCTAATGAGGATTCTATTAACAGACATGGGACCATGCCGGCAATAAGGCAGACGGAGAGGGCTGGGTAACGACGCTAGCAGTTAGCTAACAGATGTTCCTTCTGCAGAGAAGCTGGTCGTGGCTAATGAAGCCTTTACTGATTCAGAGGATTCCTGTGATGCTCAGAGGAGCACCTACGTGTGTCTATCTGACTGAGACAGCTAGTTCTTCTGCTCAGTGTGTGACTGATAAACAAATGTATGAAAAAAAAATAGTCCATATCTAATGGCCTGCTGCTCTCTGTAGGAAGGTTCCTGGCTCTTGCACTCCAGACACCAGCTGTAGCTGCATATACAGATACAAGGCCGAGCTGCATTTGAGCATTAATTACTCACAGTGGCATGTAATGAGATGGGGCTGTCCACAGATATTTTGGAGAGCAGAAGGTCAAAAAGAGGACACATTCCACCCTGTGCAACAGTCATGCCACTACTCAAGCAACTCAAACACATTATTCCTTCAACGATGCAGTTTTAACCTGTTTCCAGCAATGCTATTTGTCTGGATCAAATCTGTCACATGAGATCAGTGGCTCCATAAGAAATCAAATCAAAAATGAATCTTCTAGATAAAATGTAATGGCATTCTGATCTTTCATCAACACTTCTACTTCTTATGTTTACAATGTGCTGTGTTATAGCGAGACATTTTTAGTGAGAATGTGTCTTATTAATGTGTCTAAGAAGTTTGTTAGTGCTTCCTTTGTGAGAAAATAATTTCCCAACTGGGACAATGAAGTTTCTAACTAACTATGTAAGTACGTGCTGTCTCTTGGTGTAGCATATGGATCTGTTAATTTTCACAGATTGCATCACTTCGAATTCAGAATCCGTTTAAACACACATCACATACACTCCTAAAATAGGATTATTCAACAGTTCTTGCATTAATTATGCATTATGTGCTTTCTAAAGAGTTGTACTTGGAGGCCTCTGTGGTAGTGAAAACCTTTATTTCTCCACAAGCTAAAGAGCTTTTTAAAGGTTGTAGATTTAACTATTTTTTTTAAAGAATGAGGCCCTTAACATTCATTATGCTTATCTATATTCCAAAAACAGTAAAGAAAAAACAACTGTCACAAACCGTTTGGCTCATTATACACCTTGATAAGATCAAGATCAGCAGCTTGTTACAATCTGAACAGCTTGCTTGGTAGATCACCTGAATTGGGGGTTTTCAAAAAACATGTTCTGTGTCATTTTGTGTGTGATACTGAGTTAATGTTATATCTAAGAAATGCAGATATAGAGGGAAAGAAATCATTGTGCAGAAGTCTTAGGTACACGCAAAGAAACAGTAAACAGTAATAAATGGATCNAGCCGCAGTTCTTCTGGAGACTTTGACTGTCACACTTGCTTCTTATTTTTGCAGCAAAACCCAGCAGCCTTCATTATAGCCTTTGTCTGAAAAGTGTCTCTTACATAACATGCTGCTTGCTTTACTGACATACAAATATTTTTCTGTAACATTTAATTTTGTGCTGGAAAACTAATGTTTGGAAATTTAAAATGTTTTTGTACTGAATCAATAATGTAGAAGTCATACAATAAAAATCTATAACAAAGTTTGTAGTTAAAAAAACAGGGTGCCTAAGACTTTTGCATAGTACTGTATATATATATATAATCCCTGGCCCCTCCACATGCCAAAGTGTTCTTGGGCAAGACACCGAACCCCGAGTTGCTCCTGATAGTCTAGCGCCTGTGTAAGTGTGTGTGAATGGATGAATGAGAAACAGTATAATGTGCTTTGTAGAACTGCTAAAGTTAAAAGGTGCTATATAAGTGCAGATCGTCAAACGGCGGCTGGCTATGTGGACATGTTGCAGCAGGCATCCCTCTTGACTGAGGGCCCTCGTCTGTGTGACTGGGTCTTTCAAACAGGACAATTCAGGACGAAGGACTTCTTCCAGGACAGTAACGTTGAACTTCTGGACCATCCTGCATGTTCCCCTGATCTAAATCCCCTTTGAGAATGGTTGGGGATGGATGGCAAGGGAAGTTTACAAAAACGGACGTCAGTTCCAGACTGTGGATGCCCTTCATGAAACCATCTTCACCACATGGAGCAACGTTCCCACCAGCCTCCTGGAAGCAGTTGCATCAAGCATGCCGAAACGAGTGTTTGAAGTTATCACCAAGAACGGTGGAGCTACTCACTACTGAGTCCTT
>CM074951.1:7622130-7636501 GCA_037577455.1 Pangasius macronema
AAGCATGCCGAAACGAGTGTTTGAAGTTATCACCAAGAACGGTGGAGCTACTCACTACTGAGTCCTTTTTTTTTTTGGCACTTTTAGTTCTGTTGTGGGTATTTTTGGGCTATGATCTTAAACTTTTGATCACCTGATGAACAGCCTGTTTCAGTTTAAATGCAGTTTTTAATAAATTAAAAAAAAATCTAAAAAAAATCCGTAACTGTTTCAAGCTAACTGCTACAAGGTAATAGCCAGTGAAACACCAAAGCAATCACATGAAGGAAACAGTAACTGGATGAGAAGTACAGACATTTTAGGTTATAAAAGGTTAAAGATGAACGTGTGTGGCTTTGGCAGTGGAATATTACATTCCAAATAACAGTCATTGTTTTCAGTTGTTATTATTCCCACATGAGAACTGTCCCCCACATCGTTACATTAATAGCATGGGCCAAAGAGAAATTAGCTGCTGATCTCAATAGAATGCCCATTAGCTGCCTGATATGATCTGTAAATGTTCAAATATACAGAAGAGAGCTTCCATATTCCAAGTTAGCAATACGTGAGTTTTGCATGATGGATGATAATGTTTGTAAAATGTGACAGGTGTTTACTAAACTATACCACATCTGTAACCACTCACCTGAGCAGAATTGTGACAGCTATGCATCAATTTAGAAAATCATATGGTCCAAACATTCTGTTATTTTTTTTAATTGGAAAGTTTATCTCATCATATTGTTGAGGCATGCTTATAGCAACATTTTCGATGCATTATTTTCCATCCATCCATCCATCCATCCATCCATCCATTTATTTATTAGTAAATAGAGAAAGAAAGGTCATGAGGTGTCACGTGTTCCCGAAGATTCTTTTAACATGCCTGAAGAAACAGAGTTACTCCCAAGTACTCCACACACCATGCATTCTTTAAACATCTCCAGGCTTTTAGAATGTAGTATATAATATAATATACTATAACATAATATAAAGTATTTAATATCTCACTTCCAAAAACACTTGCAACAACAACCCAAGGAAGGGTTCTGCTATTTGATCCACTTTGTTTTTGACTAATAAGACAATATAAAAGATGTTTCCTAGAGTTTAGCTGCTCTAGAACAATTCATACTGTATGTTTAATTAGTGAGTGTTCTGGAAAAAAAATCCATATCTCCAATTGGAGAGTGTTCTGTAACAATCCATATATTCAGCGGAGGAATATTCTGGAACAGCGTAACATTGTGGAACAAGGCTATCCTGGAAGGAGCTCCATATATACCCCTCTACATACATTTAATTTAGCATTGTTCTGGACGATTGTTCTAGTGCAGCCATATTTATAATTGCGAATTGTTCTAGACCACGCCATACATGTCATTGTTCTGGATATTTAATTGTTACAACTTTATCTCCTTTCCCAAGCTAGAAATCTTCTGCAACACTGCACACTCGGGGGCTTAAGATTTACGCTTTTGTCAAGCAGGCATTGCACTGGCGTTTTTGTATACTTTTTGCTATTCAGCATGTTTATGAAAGTTCTTTCCATTTGGGATTTACTTGTGCACTAACAGCTCTCTCTGCAACGAACATAGCATTCATTTTGCACAATGCTGGTGTGCAGCAAAAGCAACCGCCCTGTTTTTGCTTTATAGCAGCCATGTTCCTCAGGTTTTAATAGTCCAGATGGTATACCCTCCACAGGTCGCAACACATCAGAGCTGCTCCACATGACACGATTTAGTCTACCGTGTGCACCACAGAAACCCACAGCTCAAGAAATTGGCTTATTTATTTATTTATATATTTATTTATATATTTATTTATTTAAATGGTTGGGGGAAAAAAAACGCCCCCTTTTTCGGTCCCTACTCTAATTATTTTCATCAGGCTGAGATGATGTCGCAAAACAGAGGGGTCCTTGTTTCCATGAATATTTGTTAATCATAAGCAATGGCCAATAATGAGAAAGAAATATCATCCCTTTTCTGTGAGGGAGCTGAAGAGCACTTGAGTGAAAATAGCATGAGAAAAGAACGGCTCAGGTAATTTTAATGACAATGATGAACGGGGAGAAAAGAAAGGAAGAGAGAACGCAAGAGAGAGACGGCGTGCACAAGAGAGAACGAGAGATACAGAGAAGGAGAGAAACAACAGCTCGTTCAGTGTGAATTTAAAAGTGGAGCTGAGTGCCAAAGCCCACGTCTCTAGGTGCAGCTCTACAGTGTGAGAACACAATGTGATTCAGGCTGATGATTTGTTTGATGGAAGTTTCTTCTGCATGTAAGAAAACAGGGCTGAGACCAAAGGGAGAGAGAGAAGGTCATGACGGTATGCAGCTCTTGCTAGGGAGAAAAGAATATTCAACGTGCCCTAGTTTCATCAGCCGAATCCCCACAAGCGTCCTCACAACATCTAGTCCACTGTTAGTGAAACAGATTACACATGTGAACTCATTCACAGGCTGCTAAGCAATGTCATGTCGTCCTGAACGTATCTCTGCGTCTCCTTGGCTTTGTACTTGCGTTCTTCACGGTGACAATAACGTTGAATCTAATCTAAAATCTGTACAGTATCGATTATACCACAGCATTGCTTGGATTCCTGAAGCTTCTGAAGGTGTGGATTAACAGCTCTGATAGCAGTTCCGACTGTAATTCAAAAGATTTATAAGGTTTATATTAACATGCTCGTTCTAATAGATAGATGGATGTGCTTTGTAAAGATCAATAATGTTTCCACCATGGGAGATTTTTCAGAGCGGAGGAATTTACGCTTTCTTGTTTGTTGTTTAAAAAGCACAAACTGATGTTCGCAATCATTGGAAAACTGCTGTGGTAAAAGAGGAATAAAACACTTGTAAACACAGGATTATTTTCCTATAACAGCATGTCCCGCCTTGTTTTATTCCTTACATAGTTGTGAGTCTAGGTGGTAGGAGTAGTGTTAGATCCTCAAAACTGTATCATAGTTCCATTTGTATTGTTTTAATACTGATCCTTAATGTTTGACACAGAGGGATGGATAGTGTTGGGTTCTTTTAACTAACCAGATCTAACCAGAACCGTCTTACTTTGGTCATGTTTGATGTTATCAGATGCAGACAAAGAGCTGGTTGACACGAAGGCCGAGGCAAAGGAGGAGGGGGGGATTGGAAGGGGAGGAATGGGGCATTCAGCTGTCACGCTCTTAGTGTCTGGGCTTCCTGTGCAGGTGGGCAATGAGGAGTGCCAGCTCTCTTGCTCACAACACAGGCGACTATGCATCCAGCCATAATGGCTGCTTTTCACAGAAGCTGCTCTCTCACATGGGACATGAGAAAGGGAGATAGAGAGAAGTGTGGAGGAGGCTGCAGAATGAGCGCGGTGAGGAAAGGTGCCGCCTCAGAAGAAACCACAGCAATGTGTACTCCAGCACCGAATGTGGGCTACGAGCAACGCACTGTAAAGCGATAAGCTCCAGCGGCAAACCTATTCGAAGACAACCACAAATTAACGCTCACATAAAACAAGCAAGGGGAATAATATCGGAGCAATAAATACGGCTATTGAATTACTGCAATAATACGCCATGCATTCCCTCAGCTCTTCTTCAATATAGGTGATTACTCAATTTGTAAACTGAAGATGACACTGCAGAATAATCCATTCATGGCTCATTCAAAACCATTTATAACCTCTGGCAGCTGCTTTCATAGTTTTGCTGCTGTTATATCTTGTCCTTGTAAGGTTTGATTATCTGTAGCCATGTGCCAGTGTTTCTCACTGCTTTCTCGTGTTATAAAGCACTGAACCGACGTGACCAGCTGTCCAGCAAAGCACTCAGCCAGTAGAAAAATTATTATTGTATGTTCTGAAAACCTTGAGAATGTTCACAAACGTTTGCCTAAAATTGCTGCCAAAACCAGCATGCCTTAGAATCTAATAAATGAGTGATTCATGGATACAACTAGAGTGTCTATCTCTAAGGAAATATGGTTTTAGGGACAACTTAGGCATCTGTTTTACTGTCGGGGCAAGCATAATTTAAATAAATAACAGCAGCATAGGAGTATGGTGTTGGTTGATGGTGAGCCAATTTTTTATTGTTTTATATCAAATTAGCGCACCTGTTCTGGCATGAGTGAAATGGTTCAACAGGGGACGTGAAACCAGCACAGTAGTACTTTTGCACCCTCTCTGCTCCAAAAGTTTAATATTACCCCCTCTTGGGACTCTGCTTTACAGCAGATTGAACAACTTTTTAAAAAAAAAACTTCTTTCAACAAACTTTTCTTACAAACAGATTTAGTGGCTGTTCATAATTTGTTCACAAAAACACAACAACACAACATGTCATTAAGCATGGCTCATCCTGTACTTAACAGGCATAATAAAATGTCTCAGAAAAGTAATTAAATACCATTACCAAATGTATTGTTCTGGCAGAGATGAGTCCTTGAGAGACATGAGTGAACACCCACAGAAACACGTGAGGGAAAAAAATAGTTCTTTCAGCTAATTTCACATATACAGCGTTTAGTCTGTTTAAATAGAACCCTGGAGTTTTAATTCATTGGTGTGGCTTGTTAGAGTACGAGAGAACACAGTAATTCTATTTGAGTAAGTAAATAAATACACCCCCCCCAAAAAAAACCAACCCAGAGACTGTGATCTAGGTTAGGGCGTGATCTAGGTGAGTTCCGAGTGAACTCTAGCGATTCAACTACAGTGAGAAAGCAACACCAAATCCATATTCAAAAAGTAAACCATTACAATGTGCTGTGTAATATGGGTTGCCAGAACCTTTTTCCCCCTCGTTTTCTCGGGATACAAGTGAGAAGATGAGGGTTAACAGTCTTGCTCAAATGTTTTCAACCCCATGCCCTCTTACACACCCCACTGTTCATAAAGCACAGTCAATGTTTAAGGGAAACGTGAGAAGTCGCTTAGATATAACCCAACTATAACTCTTGAGAATATTTTAATTCGAATCCCACCAATTTTGAAATTATGCTACTTGCTAGGTTGCTGCCTGCACCAATGGTCATGAAAAAAACAAACAAAAAACAAACAAAAAAACAAACAAAAAAACCTGCCATGCTGATGCCATGTGGCGATGATGCAATCGTATGCCAAGGTGTGTCCTTGCATTATGGCCATGAAAATAGGCCCTCAATCAGTATAAATATAAAAAAAAGAAGAAGAAGAAGTGAGGTGATCAGTGGACAATCAGTGGACAGTCTCTTTTTTTGTCTTAAACTGTTTTTGCCTATCATGGGTAGCCAAGAGACTTGGACTTTTGCAAACTGAATTTGACTGGTCAAGTCGGAGCACTGGAATAAGCAACCTGAATACAATTTTTTTTGGATAGCTGAAAACTGAATTACTGAAAAAAAAAAGAAAAGAATTTGAATATATACTTGCCGGCCTCCTTAACAAGAACACCCTTAACCCCTGACCAAGCATTGTTCCAATATTCAACTCTCCAGTTGTGGCGAGTGTGTGCACACTGAAGCCTCAGATTCCTACCTCAAGGTTTGATATGTTGAGCGCTCAATTCTACGACTTAATTTGGGTTTAAATTGAATTATTATTTAAAAGATTCAAATCTTTATGTATCTTTTTTGCTTGCATATTAAAGCAATTTCTACCAACTGACCTAAGTCTAGCATCTGCGGTTTTACTACTCTATGACACATTGATCATGTTATTTATTGTCCCAACAGGTTGAAAGATCTCCATGAAGACATTACAAACAGGTAGCCTGGATGTACATTATTCCTTGCGCATGAATTCTGTGTGTTTCCTGTTGTAGGACAACCTGTACAGCTCACACATGGTTTAATAATTAGGTTATAAGATTAGTTAATGTGTGAGAACACTAAAAATTGTTGTTTCAGTAATAGGACTGGGAAAGTGGCTGCTTCCTGCTCTTTGTATTATGCTTTATAGACTCGAGCGGCTGCAGCAAGGGTGCTGCAGAGTAATGGCTACAGTCTCTGAATGAACTATACTCCCACAGACTGGCAATCTGTCATTGTGCTGTTTCTGTGGAAGCTGAGCTTTGAGCTACACTACGTCCAGGATATATGGTTCTTCTTTACACCTTACTGCTTAGTTTTCTATCAATCATCACGGCCTGTTCTTCATGAATTATGAGGTGTGACACAAACAGAGTGTTTAAATACGGTGACGGCCAACATCTTCACCTTCTATTGATACTTCACTGATATTTTTGGCGTACAAAAACTAATTCTCTTATCCTTAAGGTACTTTTAATTATCATTGACTCTTTGGGGCAAAATTAAAAATGTTTACAGAAAGCAGAAAAGTACAATTTTTTTTTTGTAACACAAGACTTTATGTGCTTGGATACATTTTTCTAATAAACTGGGAAAAAAATCTCCCCTTTTGTATGTCTGTCTGTCTTCATAGCAATTATTTATAATTTTAAGAAATTAGTTGAAGAAATAATGTCAATGAGATATCCAGTGCATAAAAAAAATCTTATTAAATGAAACTATCTGGTCAAATTTATCAAATATGTCTCACTCTGAGTCAAATACGAGACCTATTATTAAACCTTTTTCTAGACATTTTCTTCTTTCAAACTTCAAATTTGAAATTTTCTTGTTCAATTTAAAGCATGAAATAAGAAAAAAGAAGTCTAGAAATAGAATTCAACATATTTTGCATTTATGATAATATCATAAGAAATATTAACTAGCCAACATATCTTCACTTGCTATCTTTGCAATGAAGTACCAGGATTGGAACAGTCTGCCAGAGAGGATAGTAAGAAGCGGGGTGGAGGTATGTAAATGAGTGAGTGGAAAAGGTGCTTTTAAAGCGGCCCACGTGCAAAACAAAGACTGGGTTAGAGGTCTAATCCAACTGATGTAATTACCTGAATTTTCAGATGATGCCAGAATCCACCACACGTAACATGGCTGCTCTCTGTAGACTTCTAGCACGCAGAACAGCCTTTTTGGTTAGGCATCATTTTAAAAAAATGTAGCTATGGAATACTTTACCAAACTTCAATGCAAACAGGACTATGTAACAGAACTATATACACACTCACCAGGCACTTTATTAGGAACACCATAATAATACTGGTTAGAACTCCATTTGCTCTCAGAGCAGCCTCAAATTTTCATGGTATGGATTCCACAAGATGTTGGACCAGAATCTCAAAGGAATGTTTCCACATTTGTCAGCTGCATGTGCGTGCTGCAAATCTCCCATTTTACCACATCCCAAAGGTGTTTTATTGGTTTCAGATAGTGTGACAGGTGAATAAGTACACTGGACTTGTCAATGAAATGTCAATGTTCATGGAATTAGTTTGAGATGACTTGGTCACATGGTCAACAACACAATATATTCAAAAAATAAGCAAAAAATTGGTATTAAGTGGCCCAATATGTGCCAAAACTTTCCCTAGACCATTATACCACCACCAACTGCCTGAACTGTTGACACAAGGTACGATGGGTTCAAGCTGTTTAGGTCAAATTCTGACCTTAGTATCTGAAAGTCACAGATTCCAATCTTCAACTGTCTAGTTTTGCTAAGGCTGTGCCCGCTGTAGCTTCAGATTTCTGTTCTTGGGTGACAGAAGTGGGACCTGATGTGGTCTTCTGCTGTTGTAACCCATCCGCCTCAAGGTTTAACATGTGCTTTCTGACTTTTGATTGGCTGTACACCTGCTCATTCATGGAATTATCCAATTAACCAATCGTGTAGCAGCAGTGCAATGTATAAAATCATGCTGTTAATGTTCACATCAAACATCAGCATGGAGATGATAGTTGCCATGGGGATGGTTGGTGCCAGACGGGCTGGTTTCAGTATTTCAGAAACCGCTGATCCCCTGCAATTTTCACACACACAACAGTTTCTAGAGTTTCCAACACGTTGTGGAATACATACCACCAAGAATTGAGGCTATTCTAAGAGCCTCAAGAGTTCTAAGAGTCCTACCCATTAGTAGTAATCATGCTGTTCTTAATAAAGTGGCCAGACATAAATTTGTTCTGATTCATATTTGTATTTTTTTTTCACTTTATCACCTATAATTAATTGTACATACAATTTGTTTTATGTTTCTTTTGTCCATCGTAAGTACTGCTGGGATAGGATAGGATAAGATTTCTGGGCATATGTCTGTTAAGTAATGTTGCTGGAGGATGTCTGCAGTAATCATGATCGACTCGCATTGGATAAGCAATCTCTGAATAAAACATGGGATTGTCTTTATGATGTATTCATGGTAATGAAGTATGCACTGATGATTCCATGTGTACTACATACACCTCACTTTAATACAATCTGATTGTTTTGACCTTTACCAAAAGCTCTTGCTTCCTGGAGCATTTTTTTTTTTACTGAACATACACCTCTTTTTGGCCTAATGGTCTGAGAGTCGGACTTGTAACCCGAAGATGAACCCGAAGGTCGTGGGTTCGAGTCTCGGTTCCGGCAGGGATTGTAGGTGGGGGGAGTGAATGACCAGCACTCTCTGCCACCCTCAATACCACGACTGAGGTGAGACCCTTGNGTGTGTGTGTGTGTTCACTACTGTGTGTGTGCACTTGGACAGGTTAAATGCAGAGTACAAATTCCGAGTATGGGTCACCACACTTGGCCACAAAGTCACTTCACTTCTGCACTTAATGCTATCTGGGGTTATTTCTACTAGGGATTTTTTAGAAGATAAAGTACGGCCTAATCTTTCCAGATGGGTGCATGTGCAGTCCAGAAATAATTTCTGACATGACAGATTTGGACAGGAATAAAATCTCAGAGATACTCCAGTAATAATCACATTAGTCCACATAAGAATAGACCACTCTAAATAGGATCTTATGATGCTTTATTAATGATCAATTCCTGTCATAAAAACCTAATCAGGGCCAGGGGCTGCAAATTAGCTATAAGTAGAAGCTCTTTGTACATTACTGTTGCATTGCATGTAAGAATGTTTACCTCTACTGTCCCTGTTAAATAAATGAACAATAAACAATAAATTATGGAGTAAAAAGCTGGAAGGCATTACTTTGCAGGCTGACACAAGAATACGTTTATGGCAACACAGCTCTGGATAAGTCTGACATGTCTGAGATGAGGGTATTCAACAATAGATTTTTCTCTTAGCCGCTGCCAGAGAATATGATATTTCCACAAGTTCTATTCAATACAATAATCAGTTGCTATACAGGGAGTGCTTGATTCACTTTTTTTTTTTTCTTGCCGTGATATCGGCTGACATTTACTGGCGGCACAGCTGCAGCGATAGAAGGCTGTTATGATACCTGCATAATAGAGTATGATCTCAAAATGTTTACTCTGGCTGCAGCCATCTATAACCTGCCCTGGCCTTAGTCCTGCGGGTTTCTTTTCAGAAGAAGTGGACCAGAACAGAGAATGCCAGATCATTAGAATTTCCATAGGGCAAACACAGGCCTTAGAGAAGAAGTACTGATGCATTTTGTCTCCTCCACATGCAGTTTTTCGTGCAATACATTTTAGCCTACTTTTAATGGGGTCATACAAGCAGTCAATAGCACCAGAATTGGGAAAAAATACAGCCCTGGGCTCAAAGATTACCCTTACCATTGTATGTGTGTGTGTGTGTGTGTGTGTGTGTGTGTGTGTGTGTGTGTGTGTGTGTTCACAACCCATTGCACGCTTAAGGTCAATCACAAGATCCAGGCACATGTAGCTTCAATTTAAACATGACATTATAGCCTGGATCATGAAGCTCACCTCCACTTACGTAAGGTATGGTTGAAATACAGAGACTATATTGTGGAATTTACTGCTGAAAGCACCGGTTCACTAAAAATGTACACTGTCAGGTGTAAAAATACCACTGATACAATTTCCCACTGCTCTGTTAGAGCTTTCTTAATCAGCTCCTGTACAAAAGTTTAGCCAGATACATGGCAATGCTTCTGCATGTCCCAATAACACGGGAAATAATTAAGAAAAGCAACGTGGCAGCCTGAATGATAATGGAAAGGTGATGCTTGAAGGCAGGCTCCCGAAGAATATGCGTTTTCAAGAAGGGGAGTATAAAATGTCCCAACTTTATGACATGCGTTAGTGAAAACTGAGGGAATGATGCCAGGTTCCTTGCAGTGGCCTCAAAACAATAAATGCATATAATCTCACTTAGGAGCTGGGTGGAAGCTATAACCCATGGGGAGATGTTTCCAGAACTGCCATTGTAGCCTCTCCATCTGTCTTTTTGCAAATATTGTAAACCAAACAATCATGTCTTTATAGCACAAAACATGCTATCTTGAGTTATGTTCCTTATGTGTTGTATGTGGTACTCTTGGTTGTTTTGCTAGATCATAATGTATTCCCATGCCCCATTGTGTTTCATGACATTTCCATCTGACATACCAAACTCTGTCTTTAGATTGGCTGTGCTTTAACAGGAGGCTCATTTTCTTAATGACATTAAAGTGCTTCAAAGCACAAAGCTCACTGCACTCATGGCATCCTCCTAATAAAACCAGCCCAGTTCAAGCAGGCACATTTATGGTCCTCAATAACCCTAAAGTCTTAATAAAATGAAAGCTGACATGGTCACATGGACTCCTCCAACCACTAGGCCTTCTGTTCTTAATGTATGAGGCATTCCATTAAAAGGGGGACACCTCCTCACAAGCAGAGCTTTTAGGCTGATTAGTTACTGGAAAGGGGAAAAAATAGCAACGACCTTCACTGGCAATGCTGGTAGCCCACATCCTCCCTGACCTAATAAGCATGTACATCTAAACCTGCTGGTATTTAGTATTCCAGAGGTGTGTGCTGGAGCCATCTCTCATTCAACATCATAATCGTTATGAAGAGAGTGGAAGAAAAAAGCTAATATCTGTGCTCAATTAGAGCAAGCCATGATGCCAAATGGATAGTAACATATGAGACGTCTAATGTCCTGGAGAAGTGCTCTCTCTCATTCTCTCTCCTTCCATTTTGTCATTGATGTTTGGAAAATGGAAAAAAGAGAAAGGAGACACACTGTTCTCAGACTGTATGGTTGTATCTGTTTGAATCCCATTAAAGCAGTAAGTCACAAAAGACCCTCCAGTTCCTGCCACTAATGACCAATTTTTGCCTGGTTCCTCTCACCAGGGCAATGTGATTACAATGCCAAGAAAGAGCTGAGCTCAAACCCAGAACCTTGTGCTCTTCTTTGTCTTATCTTGTTCTTTGCATAAAAGTTCCACATATGCATTAAAAAAAACTACTCTGGATTAGTACCCTCAGACTAGAATTTCGACAAAGGATGAAGAGTCACACGTTGTGGTGGCCTGCAAGCAGGAAACAGCGGGTTACCTGTGCTGAGGAGCCACACTGTGTGGAGGAGACAGGTCACAGTGGCCTCATTAACACCATCATGCACACACACATTGGACAAACAAGCAGCGCCCTCAATCTCACACAACCCACATGGCTCTGCGTGACTGAACCTGCCTCTCTGTTTGCTGATTTGACCCATGGTATTTGCTGCTGATGGGTTTCAGATAAAAGTGTACTCCTGTGCATTGGGGTGAAAGTAAATGTGGTAGCTCTTGATCACTGGATTGTTGATGCTTTTACCAGCCATTTAGCTCTGTTTTAGTTGGTATTTATTGATAATATGAACTGTAACTTAAAAATAAGTGCCTTCCATAAACCCAACATTACCTTACAATGTAAGAACGTTGAACAAAGAATGTTGTAGCTTACATTTTTAATGGCACTTGTTTTTAGATGCTGTACATTTCATAAAAGAGCCTTTTCTACTTAGAAAGCATAGAATTACCAAACAGAAGCAGGAGGGTCAAGGTGCTGTAAGAAAAAGGATGATTTAAGCTGAGTGGTAGAAGAAAAGGAAGAATAGCCTCTGCTATTGTATGATAGTCTAATTAAGAAGTAAGAGACCAAGTAAAAATCAGAATCAGCAGTCTGTAAAAGTTTGCAAGAGAATCTACTTCCAGTCAAAGCCCATAATAATCAACACTCGGTTGCCAGTTAAATAGCTACACACACCTTGTGTCTACATTCACTGGCTATTTTATCAGGTAAACCTAGTATACAGGCACAATTTAAAGGTATAGTTGCTATAATTTTAATTTCCTCTATACCCCATTCATTGGAAAGGGACCACCATGGGACTACCACAGATATTACTTGGGTAGTACAACATTCTCATTACAGTAGAGACATTGACAAGGCATGGGGCTTTTTTTCGTTTTGCTAAGTTGAGAAACCTCCACCAACCAAATCTCTCTGGCTAATTGTGTCTCTGAGGCCAGAAGCTACAGTCAGACTGTGCATGCAAAAATCTCAATGAAGACCTACATGGAAGCTCAGTAAGACTGTTATGCTGAATCTAGCTGAGAATAGATCATCACCCCAATAATATATGATCAGCATTGGTCCTTTTTTGGTGATTTCCATTGATACAAATGGTATAGAGCTGACAGAAGGTACACAGCAACAGTCAAATACTGGATACCTACAAAGTGACCTATATGGTCAAACAACCAATGAGTGTAAATACAGATGTACCCAATTATAGACATACCTAATTAACTGCCAAATAAGTGGACAAGCGGACCACTGACCACTTCTGACTGGATTTCGTACATAATTTTGGCTGCAGGAAGAGTGTCGCACATGTATTACATCAGTCTTCTGTTACACTTGTTTTCAGGTGGAAATGTCCCGCAAATCATATTTCATGTACCTGTATAGGCTGTTTCAAAAGTTTTGATTATGTGGTCTGCTAATGAAACACATAAATGAATGGGAATGAGACGACGTAAGAAGCTACAGAAAGCAGTTTACATATATGCTAAGACAATGATGCAGTCGATTAAGTGGTCCTTCATTACTGTCCGAGATGCATCAAGATGCTTTTGCATTCATACTACAAATGCTCTCACGGTGCGATCGGATCAGAACCTATGAGATACACTGGACCCCATTAATGCCTCTACTTAGCACTATTCACTTACAAAGGACCTCATTTAATCTCTTATGTAACATATGCCCCCTCATGTGATCTATTTTCCATTTTTCCTGAGTGAATCAGGTTTATATAACATTTAAATGACAGTAGTGCAGCAATTATATTTGACACTGTCCAACAGTTTCAATGCTGGTAAATGGCAAAAATCTGATATACAGTATACACAAAGTAGAAATTACTAGCTAGTTTTCAGCTCACAAGTGTCAAGTACTCATGAAAATCGATACCTTTTGCATTTTAAAGCCTCATTCCATGTTTGTTCATTCTATGAATTTATGACACACTTCAAACGTTCAAAGCAATACACATTACATGACTTATTATGCTAACTAGAACCTATGCTAAAGTTATAGCAGCAGAGTCTTTGCTTGCTAAAAGGTTAGAAAGTGCACACTACAGGCATTCACTTGCTTGGTATTCCCCTCAGCTGCTTTGGCCCTGTTTGGCAGACCACTTCATGTCCCATCCTTCAATTGATGACTAAGATCACAGCTTTAAGGATGAACGTTGAGATGTCTGATTGATATTGGTAGCACTCACCACTAGAGCCCCTTTTCATGACAGAGGGCTTCCTGTTTCAATTTCCCAGGATCTCACAAATTTATACGGAACCTCTTTTTTTTTTTATCTCATCATGCCAAGAAGGGCACCCATTTCTATTCAAGGGAAATATCAGCATCAGTAATATCCAATTTACTGAAAAGGGAAAGCGAGCGGGTTCGAGGTGGCTGTATAGTACCACGCTACATGAAGCATGGCCTGGTGGTGTATGAATAAAAAAATTATGGCTAGAAAATAATAAAATAGATGGAATATAAATCCAAAAGCAGTCATATTCATTTAAGGAAATCAAGGCAATTAGTAATGCTTTGATGCAAAATGCAGTGGAGGAGCACAGAAAATGTTTCATAATAAGAAGCAAAGTGAAATTGCTGAAATGACCTCATTTCAGTTTGAGCCTCCATCTTCTTTCAAAATAGAAATACAGAGATTGTGGATTACTTTGTTTTTTCTTTAAAGCAGCTGCTGGCAATCAATAGTTATCAGGTCAAGTGGTAGTTATCTGAACATGTACAATGGATGAAAACCAGGAGAGCCTTTTAAAATGTTTTATAACTGAACTATTATAATTTGCAGCCCAAATTTTAAACTACACACTAGTCTTATATTGTACATGCTGCAGCTTTTATTCTGTTTAAACAGGTAGGCCTGAAATCTTGAGCTATCAGTCATGCTGACTACAGCCCAATAACCATAAGATGGCATCTGCGAGAGAAGGGCTTAAAGAGCAAAAAACATCTTCAAAAGTCACGTCTCCTCCCACACCACAAACTTTCCCATTTGGAATTTGCAAGGGAGCACCAAACAT
>CM074951.1:7643381-7667415 GCA_037577455.1 Pangasius macronema
CTACTGTGTGTGCACTTGGATGGGTTAAATGCAGAGCACAAATTCCGAGTATGGGTCACCATACTTGGCCACAAAAGTGCCAAAACCCGGTATGTGCCAGCAGCTCAGGATTCTAAATGATTCGATTTGTCCAATTAAGATATCAGTAATTTTTAGTGAGAGAATTAACTGACTGGCTGACATAACTAACAGTGACACATACATGAATATATAACCCATGGTCTGTGCATCCTGCTGTTTAAATACCATCAGCTGTTGTACATAAAATGGAGCTGAATGTCATTAGAGAGCTTCTATATCTTTCATGGTTTAGCTGTGTCTCCGACTCTGCATGGTTGCGTAATAAAGCCATAGAGTGGGAATCTATTATCACTGGCCTCACTCAGGAAGTGGAGTGGTGGCACAAACAAGTGGGGAGGAGAAGAGGAAGAGGAGGAAGTTGCAGATGATGATGATGCAACGAAGAAGCAGGACTGGGCCATTGCCTGTCTTTCTCTCTGCCTTTCTATCTTCCAATTGCCCTCACTGCGGGTGCCAGATAACAAGGCTGTCTGTGTGTCCCAACTATCTTCCACCCCTCTCAATGCACCAGGAAAAAAGGCCACACAATCAAAGCCTTGAGAGTCTTGCAAAAATCCTCCCCCCCCTCAGCTCAAAGAAGGAGTGCCAGGCCCCCCTACTCCCACCCCGGGTGTCTGAATGGAAGATTCTGGGGTGTGGATGGAGAAAAAGAGGGCTTGAAGGCCATCCTCCAAACATCCGCATAAAGAAGCAGTGTGTCAGTTTCTCTCATGAACACTATCACCCCTGCAGTCCATCTCTCCCTAAGGGATCTATTCACTGTTCCCACACACTATCCACCCATGCCCCCCCCCTCCCAAGAAAGAAACTCTCTCCCGCTCCCTGTCAGAAAAATCATGGCATTCCGAAAAATACGAGGCTGGTCTGAAAAGAAAAGGGGGCAGGCAGGGGAGGAGATTGTGCCAGTGAAAAGATTCAACGGCCATTTATATCACGAAGCAGCTTCTCTGTCACTCTCTCTTTCTCGGGGCACTCAATAATGTGACTACGGAGTTCAAAGAAAGACAGTGCTGTATTTTTTTTTTTTTAGCTTTGAATACTGAGGCCTATTCACTACACACTTCTTCTGTGTTTCCGGTAGTAGAACAAAAAGGAGGCCATAGATTTGGAAAAACGACATAGCTATGTTGTGAGACACTAGGAATGACAAGCACACTGAGATTTTCTGTGCAGCAAAGTCTGTTTATTGTCAGATGGTTGGAATGGACTACATATGTGGCATTTCAATCATGTTTGTTTCAAGTTTTCGGAAATTCCAAATGTCGCTAGATGAATGCGTCTTCATATCCATCTGCCTCCAAGATTCTGGCTTGAAGCTATGCTTTTAAAATGACATATTCCACGGAGTAAGCTGTGAATTCATGGTAAAGCCTACATATGGTAACTGGCGTGAAATAACATATTATATGACTTCATGTGCAGTGTAATCTCATGCCAGGAGGCATATCTTAATTGGTTTTAAATGAGATCCAATAAGAATGCCTTTGGAGACCAGTACGCTTTAAACTCAATGAAGCTGGGCTGCATGCCTCTAGTTCAGTAAGTCGCCCCATGCTCAAAATTTGAATTGCTTTCTCCAATCAGTCTGCGAAATGAACTGCAAATGAGGCTGACCCCAATTTACCACATGTACACCACCACGACATAGTTTAAATATCTACTTCATCCTTCTTAGCAGCATAGACACGGGCCAGTCTGCAAACTGCCATCAGCGCAGCCGGCTTATCATCAACAGAAGATGATAAACTAAACAGCTCTGGAAATTTGGAGGCGATAAAAACAGATTTCCTCTTAGAAAAGCGTGTGGTGAGTAGTGGAGTAATATCAGGGTGAACAGGGAGGGGGCAGCTGACAGCCTTTCCCGTCTTTGACGGTAGCTCTTAATCTGATTACACGATTGGATCTCTTTGGACAGTCCAACCTCACCGCCTCCACAAACCACTGGAGCCAGCTACAAAAGAGCAATTTGCATGGTACACTCTCCTTCCTAATGGAATACATTCCAATCGATCACACACAATACTAAGTGGTTTGGTGGATGGGGAGGAGGGTGCAACGAGGAGACTTGGGACCAGCTCTTAAAGACAGTGAAATGCGTTTGCTCCACAACAAATTGAATGAAGGCCAGAAATATTCATGTTTCTTCCACACCACTCAAGTGAAGTGGATGTTGCGGACATCAGCATTGTGTTTAATCAAAGCAAATTGTGAGAAGGGAACGGGCACGCAAGACGATAAATCAGAGCGTTTTTCAAAGTGCACCTGACCTCAGGTGGCAGCCGCTATCTCGCTTCCTGATAATGAGGAGATTCTAAGGCATATTAATCTTTGAAGTTTTCAGATGTAGTACAAGGGCAAGTTAGCGTCCAACCTCACTTAGACAGCCTGCTAACTTTTCTCATTTTTATCCTCACTTTTTATGCCATAGATTATTAATGATTTGCATCAGTTCAGGGAAAAGGCCAATGGGGTTCCTTTGTCTTAACTATTTCCTGTTCATTGCTGTCTGTGTTTTTGAGAATTTGAGAAATTGCAGCATTTCCTGAATCACAAAGCTCGTCTGCCTCCTACATCACTGACGAGGTGATAAAAGGGCACTAGCTTGCTGCACTTCACCTAGGGGAGAAGCGCAGAAGGGAACTACGCCTCGGCTGTCCTGCTCTGAAGTAGATTAGAGGGGAAGTTTCTGCCTCCCAGCACGCCGCAGTGTGTTTGAATGCTCAAGCAATGGGGAAGTATGGATATTAATCACAGGGACGAGTGCATGCTTAGGAGATGGATGGGGTGTGAGTGCAGTGATGTCACCCTGACGAATGGCTTGGCAATGTTGGCGGAGACTTGCACATCGCCTCTCATTTCAATTAGTTCCTCAGCGCTACTAGCAGCTCTCACCTCTAGCACAGTGTAAAAACATGTCTGTGTTTGCACACTCACACACACGCACGCGCGGTGTGTGTGTGTGTGTGTGTGTGTGTGTGTGTGTGTGTGTGTGTGTGTGTGTGTGTGTGTGTGTGACAGTTTCCCCCATCCTCTCTCTCAGTCCTCAAGTTGAGGAACAAACACACCTCTATCAAACCAAACTGACAGTACTGACAGTACTGCTTTCTAAAAGCGGAGCGTTGATCCATGAGCATTGCTCTTTGAATTAATCACTTGCTTTACTGGCACAGCAGTTTGCAGGCTTCCCTCGACCACTGCAACTCATTACACAGTGAATATCAGCTCTCACCCAAAGACTGTCACTCACCACCCACATGATTAACTCAAGTTTCAAGCACATTCTTGTCATTAGAGTACATTTTCTTGTCATTTGTCTGAAAGACATGTGAGCAAATTGCTCATGCTTTGCTCAGCAGTAATATATATAGCTGGGTATTAAAGGAAAGCAGCAGCACAGGAAGCCAATGACATCTTAGCAGACTGACCACACTTTATACTGGATCTATGTGCTATATTCTTGCTCAACATAAGAGCCTCAGCCTGCTCCACCAAGCTCAAGATCCTTCAAGGGCCTGTGCAGTAGCTGAGCTTAACATACAGAACCAGGCTAACTGCTCAAATAAGGCAGAAGAACGTACAGATGTCTTAAAGGACAAGGAGTATGACATAATAATGTTATTACACTAACAGTTGTAGATCCTTGATTACTGTGTCATGCAAATAACCTCAAAATATGCTTTAACGTCTAAAGCATCGCAGATGCTTCTCATTCTTGTTCATTCTTTTTTATTCAATATTCTTATTTAAAAGTGATCATTACTCTTACCTCCAATTTATGAAAACCATTTTGTTGGGGCTTTAAAGCTAACATAAAAGGTTTCTTGACCCTTTTCATTGGTTTCCAGTACATAAAATGTATTAAGGATGACTTTTCGCTTCACTGATGTGTATGAAATGGCTTTAGAGTAAAAGTGGAGCTGCTTTTGTCATCATCTAACTGAACACCACTTTTCATTCTGGTTTCCGTCTTGTGTTTTGCTCATTATAGAACAGTTAGCTCTGGTCCACTAATCTGATTGCTGAGTGACGTTCTAAGAGTGCTTATATTTCCTATAACTGCACTGAGATGTTTCACTGCGTGCATCACTCCGCTCATCTGTGTTAAATTTCCCCACATTAATTTCCACTTCCTAGTTCGAAATGTAGTGTGAGTGACATCATCAGAGTACACGGCAAACGATACTTTTCAGGGACTTTTCAGTTTGACTTAAAATTTGAAAGCTCGTCAGAAGATGAAGATGAAAACTAAGAAACAACGCCAATTTTAATGGAAGCACCTTTAACAGCAATGCACAAATCAATGTGAGCTAGCTAGCCAGCTAGCCGATGCGCCATAAAGTGAGCGTAGCTTCTTTGGGATCTATTTCCACTAGTGGACAGAAATAAACATTTGACCATATTGTTACTCTATATTAATTTATTGTTTATAGAACTATTGTATAAAAGCAATATCGCACTCATATGTGGTTATACTGAATGTCAGCATGGCTGTGATTACCTGCGGCATTTGGCCTGCAGGTTCATTCCTACAGCCAAATCATAGTTGTGCCGATATTCAGTATTCATATTATAACCGACTCTTGCTTGTGCGATATTGCTTAATTTTGTTCACCTGTTCCCTGTTTCACCCTGATTAATTTTAAACCCTATGTGCGTCTCTGTATGCGTATTCGCAAAGTCTTGTCTATTCTATCATACATTTCTGAGCATTCTTCCCTTGTGTATAGTCTCTTGGTTTCTTGGTCCACCCTGAAACATATTAAACATGTTTATATTGAAATATTTGCGATGTTCTTTGCTAATTTGCTGGTTGTTGCTTAATTTTCATTGTTCAAGTGAGAAATTGGTGGTTGTTTGTTGCTCTGACGTCATAGGTGGACATTGCTAGGACAGTTACAATGGCGTTTATAAGAGAAAAAACCTCAACAATCTGAAACTGAGGATTTCAGTCAGATTTCAACTGAGGAACAGTCAGATTTCACTGCTAGCACCTAAAAACAACAAAAAAGAGCTTCCTTTCTCATCATTTTCAGCGAAGTTAAATGTCCCATCAATGAGAAATCCATGGGAGAAGTAGTGGAGACAGGAAAGGTTGGAGTCAAATGTTCAGAGTGCAATGTGTGGGGGTGCCAGGGTAGTGTAGGGGGAAAAATCGTGATAAAGTGCCTTCTGGCGTGCCCTTACAGTGATGACGTGCCCTGATTGCTGCCCTTCAAATGGGAAAAAAATGTGATAAAATGCCCACTAGGGTGCCCCTATGTGCAAGAAAACATGACAAAGTGTCCTCTAGGGTGCCCTTCCACTGGAGAATACTTGTGCCTTATCGGGTTCTGCTACGTGTAAGGAAAGAAGATGAAGTGCCCTAATGGGTGCCCTTCCAGTGGACAAATCACGATGAGTTGCCCTAAAAGATCTCATGCATGCAAGAAAATGATATGAAGTGCCTTCCAGGTGCTTCTATGTGTGAGAAAATATGCCCTCTATGGGCAACACTGTGTTATACTGCAATAAGCAAGCCAGTAGTGGCGACAAAAAAACTCCCTGAGACGACACAAGGAAGAAACCATGGGAGAAACCAGCCTCAAAGAGAACCCATCCTCTTCTGGATGACACTGGATAGTGGGATTATAAATCATCATCATTACTGCTTTGCTTTGAATGATTGCAGACTATGGCATCACACCTTAACCTCCAGATCTTTTTTCCGTCTCTTGCGAGTACAGATGCTCTGAAAAAGAACATCATCTGAATGGCTCATTGCTCTGAAGCCCGACTGGCACTATAGTCCAATTTCCATTGGGAACCACCGCCAAAAAAGCTGCTGAGGTGATTCCTCTGTTTTTTTTTTTTTTTTCATTCAGATTTAATCTATTGCCTCTTTGTTCAGGAAGAAAAAAAAAAGGTTAGATCTCTCTTTCTGTTTCATCTTTTGCTGCCTGCAGCCCCACAGGAAAGCATGGTGCTTGGTGTCTTTTGCCAGGAGATGTGAGGCTGTGCCAGGGCCCCTGTTTGTTTGCCTTTCTTTCCATCTCCATCTCGCAGAAATCTGCCTGACAGTCCGGCAGTGCTGCCTTCCCCCCCAGGGATTCAACATCAGATAAAATGTCACCGCAGCTTTTGTTTCCACCTGCCCCTTGGCCGCCTGTGCACCTGAAAGACTACGCAGAATAGAGGCCAGTTCCTGCTCCGAATCACTTCTAGCTGCTTTTATTGAATATGCAAATGTTTTTAGATTGGGCTCCTTAACAATTTTAGTCACTAGTATGGCACTAGCACCTAACTGGGAAGCAAAACAAGCTAATCCCATCTTTTTCTGCGTCATAGATTCGCTAGATTCAGCAGTATATGCTGTAATCATAATGCTACTCTGATTCTTACACTACAGATTAAACACAAGTGCTTCTCTCTCCATATTTTATCAATCTCTCTCTACTCCAAACCAAAGCAAAATGCTGACTTGTTCTTCTACTGCAAGTATTCCCTCATATTTTGCTGCTCTAATTCAGAGATAATACATTACCATCGTACAAAAATATACTGCATATGGGATGAAAGGGTATGAAAATTTTGAACCAATATGACATATTTTTTCTGTGTATCACAATATATGATCCCATAATCTCAATATTATATAGGAATATTTGTTTTTGTCTTGTAAGTTGGCTAGTTTTGTTTGGGCCTCTATTCTCAGGTTTTGGAGAGAACCCTACTTCCTTTTCTCACTATTAATGATTCACTAGTAGGCGAGACCAGAAGATTTCTGTTAAATATTTCTCATACATGCTTCAAGTATAAAGGAATATAGACAGAATATGTAAATCATAATTTTCCTTCTTTCCTCCTAGCTAAAGGAGCTGACTGGTAGCTGGTAGGTCTATGGGGTTGGTAGCTTGACCATCAAAAAAAATTTTTTTTTTTTATTCATTTAATTGTACTTTAACCCTAAACTAATCTGTTTGTTTGGGAGACTGTAGTTCACTCTTCACAAAGCTTTTACAGGCTTGTACGAGCAGTCAGATATGAAACTGGTGCGATAAAGGAAGGTCACATTCATTATGATGAATATGAACAATGCATTTTTAACGATGCATTTAGAGCAATGCATTTACAGAGATACCTAATTCATCCTTAGTAACTGCCTGGTCAGGGTCAAGGTGGTTTAAATTAAGCTATCAGTTTGTTAAAGTCTTAAACATTCGACAGGAAAAAATGCCAGACGTGTGCACCTAAAAATAACATACTGGTATAACAAAAAGGAACAGTATGAGATTATATGTAATGACATTCTTACTTTCAACTGTCAAACTTTCAACTGTTTCAGAAGTTTGAAACGTTAATTATGGCACGATTGTGCATAATTTCTTTTTATCTTTATATCCATTGACGTACCTTGTACAGAGAAACAACTGTCTGTTTTATTTATGTGAAAAGCTTCTCTTTTTTGCCATGTTGACAAAAAGAATATGCTGTTGGTCAAATGCAACAACAATTTTTGGATACCAACTGAAATGTTAAAATGCTTTAAAGGATTTTTTTTCAGGTATGTCTACGCCAGTAGGGCTGTCAGTCATCTCATGTGGTGCAGTCAGATGAGATTTCTGACAGCTCTACACCACTCTTTCAGCCCTACATCCTGGGCAAAGCTTTCATTTAATTCCATTTTTATTGAGACATATTCATCATTGAAGAGGAGCTTCAAATATTGAATTATTTGATTTCCTGTCACAGTGTCATACTTCAAGTGCACATGATTCACCTGCCACCAGATCCAGTTGTCCCAATATGAGAAGGAGCAGCATTACATTGAAAAGAAGGACCTCAAGCTATTGCATATAAATGAGACTCCTCAGCCCTGTGCCTACCAATTTGAAACACTTTTGAAAGTGGACCAGCTGAAGTAAGGATTTGAGGTCTTTGAGTGCATAAGGGTCACAGGTAGATAATGGAAGCTCAGAGAAAGAAGGCTCCACTGAAAATTCTCTAGCTCCCTCTCTCTCTTATGTAGATGTCATCTCATTTATGTCTCCTCTCAGTTGTGTTGAAGGTTGACTTAGTCTGACAGGGTTCTAGTGTTGAGGCAGAAATGAGGTGGGAGACCAAAAGGAAGTGGGCTCATTATTCCAAGTGCACTACATCAGGCCAGTGACAGTCTTTTGATGATATTCTTGTGATCTTGTGAATATTGGATTTGTGCATGCATTAGGCCTATTTGTGCCTGATATTCACAATGTTGAGACATGCAGGAATGCCCTGGAATCAACGCCTCGTCTTATATGGTTGGGAATAATCAAATAATCCATATTTAATATTCAATCATGAGTAATTTCAGTGAGCAGGTGCTGCATTGGCTGTTCCTGGTTGACCATTTGGAACATGGCCACACTAATTTAGATAAATATTAATCCAGCTCTAGAAATTGTCTAATTCTCGAGCCGAGATTGGGACTCTTGTGGTAGGACATGGCTCAATTCCTGTGTTATCTCTGACTTCTCTAAATATCTATGGCTGACATACCACAGAAGTGCAATTGGGCCTTTGAGTGGTAAGCATATTTAAACTAATTAATCCATGAGTAGAATTAGTCCTGGTTGTGAGTTTCATAATTACAACCCTTTCATTCACTGATGAGGTAGCTCCCTGTCCAGAAAGATGTTAATGCAGTAAATGCAGGTATGCTGGTTCTTTTTTTTTTCTTTCTTTTTTAATCAGGACACCTCCAGTCATAAATGACCATAAAAGAAAAAAAAACCCTACTGGGACAATGTCTTTCACAATTACTACAAATATTTTATCTTGGAATCTAATAAGACATTCAGAGCACATCCACTGATGACTACTACTTGTTAGAACCTAATGTAGTCTCCACCTATGGATTACCAGTTTAATACTAGTTTAGTAGTACTTTTGCCATTTCAAAGAACAAATTCCTTATTAAAGGTCAACATATTCATCAAAAACTGCGCAACTCTGAAACCAATTAAAAAAAACTTCAGTTTCCATCTTCCTCAAGTGTGTGAGGTTTATTTGCTCTTGATTTGAACCATTCACTGAAATTGCCATTATAATCCTGACCACAGTCACATTAGGAAATGCAAATAAGGCTTTGCATCAAAATGCAAATTCATTCAGTTAAGGCAGCTCAGCCAGAATTCATAATTTAGTGTGGAAAAAATTGCATGTCTGCAGCTGCATCTTTCCAGCTTCCAGTTCCATGCTCATGCACCTTCACTGGAGAGATTACTAAGATAATATAACATGTTCTTGAATCCAGTACTCAGCTGTTTAAGAATGTTTCCACTAACATTGTGCGCTTAAGTTACTCAGCATCAAGTAATGTTGTACCATTGTTAAAAAAAAAAAAAATTTTACAACCGGTTAGCCAAAAACACTTGTTGGACTGAAGGCTTACTGGGTAAGCATTTAACATGACTTAGCTAACCTGCAGCTTTTAAAGCAGTGGCTGTTGCCATTATCAGCCAACCTCTAAAGTGCTGCAAAATCTTCTATCAGATGAAGAAATTGGTCTAAGTACAAGTTCACCCTAGGATAGTCTTTCTGCTTTTTCATGAAACCTACCTATATCTTCTTTGAGATCCTCTTCAGCTTGTAAAAAAGAACAATCTGTAGTGCATTTTACACATTTGTCCACAAATCCAAAGCCAACCACACCATTTTTTTCTAGCTGAAATCACCCGGTTGGATAAAACCAGCTGTTTCAATATCTCAATCTGATAAATTTTAACTCCACAAATGCAGGCATGTTCAGTCTTGCAGGGTTTGTGCGATGTTCTGAAAAACATGGAATAGCTACGATAAATTGCACTAGGTGTGATTGAGTGCGTGTGATGAACTGGTGTCCCATCCAGGGTGTTTTCCTGCCTTGTGCACTGTGTTCTTGAGGCTCTGGATCCATGAATGAATGCTCCATACAGAGTACAGAAATTGCATGAAGTCACCAACTTATTCTAACTTGGACACAGTGGCTGTAATATTAATATAATTTAAGAAAAAAAATTATATTCATTTGAGCATTTGAGAAAAATATAGTTTTATGATTGCCCAGTTTTTGTAGAATATTAATATAGAAGGTCTTGCTACAGGTGAGATCCACTGACATACCTTGTGTCTGATTTAATTAGTATGAGTATTGATATGTGTTAATGAGAAACTGCAACAATGTGCAATACGTTTGCGGGAAGGCACCTCATTATTAACACAAACTTATTGCTGAAGAGGCTAGGTAAGCTGATCACGATAAAGAGGTGGTGGATCCAAACTATTTATACTCATAGAATTAGCACCTTTGACTGCAAAGCGTAATGCTGCTACTCTAAAAACATTTGTGTTCGTTCGTATGTGTGTGCAAACAAGCCTTCACCCGCAACTAGCTCTCATTTACCTGAGCATGGAGCCATGCAGGGCTTAAGAGGCTAATCCCTCTTTTTCTTAAATTTCTGTGAAATATCATCCACTGCAGGCTTGCCGCATTAGTTTTCAGGAGGACGCATCAGGGGCTAATTGTTAAAAATTGAGTTATCGGACTGCATGACCTTCAAGAGCCCCAGAGGACTAGAGGCAAATACAAATATCTTCCCAATGGTATTTCCGGTACTCAGAAGAATCCTCTGTCTCTTCAGTGTCATAATATTGTTGCAATAACTGAAGATCCAAGATTAGTGAATATCATGCCAGTTAGCTCAACTGATAAAGACATGGCTTGGGAAGAAAAAGTAGCCCAGCTGCTGTTTGGCCTCAGACCACCCAGACTGTTCTGGTGTTCTTAATGAGGTAGCTTTTCACACACTGGTGGTTTCGTTGGTGTGCTCCTATAACCCCCCCTTGATTACATGACTGCCTTTTTTTTCTTTCCACTGCACACATTTATGGGGAATTTATTGGTGAACAAATTCTAAATCAGAGTTATGATGCAACGAGGCATCTTATAATACTACTCTGCCATTGTAACTAATACTGGTAGGGAATGTAGATATTGGTGAAGTATAAAGTTGCAAAAAGAAAATGTAAGAAGTTATAAGTATAATCTGCTATATTCCCATTCACTGTAGGAATACAGACTAAAGTCTGTATGCTGAACAATGTGTGAACTTTGTTGAACTTTGACCAGTGGAAGTCAATGTGGAGGATATCAGAGAACAGTACAAAAAGTTCGAGGAGTCTTTTTTTGTGAGGAGCTGCTGTGTTGGCGTGCAGAGGAATCAGACCGAATGGAAGAGCAGAAAAAGCAGAACATGGAGATACAATTGAGGGAATGAGTAAGTAGGCAAGAAAAGGAGGAACTGTCAAGAGATACCATGATATACTTACCACAGAAAAATAGAGGAACAGAAAGGGTAAGAAACAGAAAAAGACAGAGAGATGTAGAGATACCTGTAGACTATACTGTAGATGTGTACTTTGTTGATAAGCAGAGAGGCAGAGAGAGAAAGAGAAGGAGAAGTGGTGAGAGAAGTTAGTTTGGGGGGGTAGAGTGTGAGAGTGTGAGAGAGAGTGAGAGCGAGAGAGAGAGAGAGAGAGAGAGAGAGAGAGAGAGAATAAGCAGAGAGATTGGGGAGGGGAAACAGGAGGAGTAAGGCAATCATCAAGGTATCTGAGAATACTCCATCAATAAGCTGGTACAAATAAAAGAGAGAAAGACAATGTCGCAGACAATGTGGGAGGCACAAGGTGGGTCTTGAACTGCACCCTAGAACCGAGAACCTGTGAAATAGCTTCTTAGCTGTGATTTGATTCAGTATACTGCTGCATGTCCTTCTGAAGCAGGACGTAAGAGTGATGTGACTTAAACAACAGCCAGTAGCGTTTGAGATACGCCACACCTCTATTGGTAGCTTAGAGAACTAGCTTAAAAAGAACAGAATTCAATTTGCACTGGAGCTCCACATTTAAACATCAAAACGCAAAAAATATTCCAAAAGAACAGTCCCTAATAAAAACGGCATATGGACCAATTAACAGATGAATCCATAATAATTGACAACAGTTTTTTTTGAGCTCTCCACTTAAAAGATGCTCTGACTAGACGTCCTCACAGAATAATGAGATTTTTCTTGTTCATTAATGTGACATAAAGTCTGTCAATGTGTGTATGACTTAACTATAATTAAATAAGTCTATAACATCAGTTAACTATATTTATTATTGCCACTGGAAAATTTTGGCCGAAAAATGGCACGTTTGGTTTTTGGTTGAAGGAGAAACAAGACAGAAAATTTTGCCTAGGATTACATTCATGGCATTTGGCAGATGCCCTTATCCAGAGCGACTTACATTTTTTATCTTATGTATACAACTTGTATACAACTGAGCAGTTGAGGGTTAAGGGCCTTGCTCAAGGACCCAGCAGCGGCAGCTTGGCGGCGTTGGGGATCGAACTCATGACCTTCCAACCAGTAGCCCAACGTCCTAACCCTGAGCTACCTCTGCCCTCAGACCGAATGGAAGAGCAGAAAAATCTTGACTTTACAAATAATTTTGATGCTAATTATAATTGGACAGTGATTTAAAACGCTGTGTATTTGCCTTGCTCTCCTGCAATGGTCAAAAACCATTCAGATTTTAGGAGAGACATCAGACAAGTGATTTGTGAAAGGATTAGATCATAACTTACTGTTGTGCTTCTTACTGTACACCATCATCCCACACTCTGCTGTATTATAAGCCTGCAGCTTTTTCTATTTTCCAGTTAATAATAGGCAGTAATATGACACTTGTTTTATTCAGGAGAATGGGGGCAGGATGGGGTTTCTGTAATTTTTGCAATTTTTTAACTTTTTTGTAAGCTTTTTTTTATTTACATGTGAGAGATCAGAGATATCTTATCTAATCTGCAAAGAATTAGCATGGTTTGTATTCCAGCCAAACAGGAACACACCCAACACTACTTATATAATCAGTTGGTTGTAGTGATTAGTTTTGGTCGCACTGAAACCCTGCAGCCATACCAGCCCTTTGTGAATAAGATTGCCTTGCCCTAGAGAGCAGTACAACTTTCTTCCCCCATGCCATTCTGAACACCTTGCTCTTAAAAAGACATCCCCTGTGCCAGTCCCTTTGCCCATAAGCCTCTTATCACATGCTTACACAGCTTAAGCAGCATTATTATCTTCCCAGACAGCTGCCCATCCGCCGACTTTCCATTATGTTATACAGCATCTACAGGCTAATGTTGCTTTAATTGAATTGCCCACGTGCGCAGATCCATTTGGGCAGTCAAATGTCAAGACACACATATGTGGCAGGGTGACTGGAGTGCTTCCTAGAAAGCAAGCAAGCAAAAAGAAAACAGAAAGACTGAAAGCAAGAAAGCGAAGAAAGAAAGAAAAAAGATTGAAAGCATGCAATCCATCAAAAAAAAAAAGATGAAATAAAACCAAGAAAAAGAAGCACATGCAAGCTAACAAACCAAGGCAAAGCTAACAGAAGAAAGAAAGAACTAAAGAACGAAAGAAAATATATAAAGATAAATATATAAATAAACGGCAGCACGTATGCAAACACACAAGCAAGAAAGAAACAAGGAAAAGAAAGAAAGTAAAAAGAAAACCAATAAGAGAGGAAGGAGAGAGGTCAAAAGGAAAGAGAAGAGAGAAGAGATGGGAAGAAAGAAGATGATCAGGTGTTAAGTCCCGCAGGGTTTGGCTATACAGCAACGCATTTTTGACAGCATTCCAATCGTACCACTGAATAATCTTCATACTTCAAATGATGAGTCCACCACAGGGTTAATCCTGAAGGTCACGGGAGCTGCGCTGAGTAAAGGACAAGGAGTATGTGGTAGGAGCAATATTCCATCTTTCTCAGCTATCCACATTATCAGTTTTACCAGCCTGTCCTTCAGCTATGGATTGGGCAATTTAGAGGTTAAATTATGTTCCATAAATTCCTCAACTGATTTTCATAATTTATTTAAAAAATAACAATTAAAAAACAATACAAAATGTCAAAAAAATCTGCTTCAGCTAAATTAATGGTATGCTAAAACAGCCTGTTCAAATAAGCACCTTATTTGAATATTATTAATTAAGAATTGTACATAGATGCTGCCCTTGTCTAACCTCAGATATGTGCTTTATAGCTGTGACAACTTCCCCATGGATGTGATGCACTAATCAATCACACTGGAGCTCTAGGAGAATAAGGTTTGACAGACACTTCCTCCAACAGAATGTCAAAGGATACACTGCAGTCAAATCCAGCAACGCATTCAAATGCATCAGCACATTAACCCCTTATCATTATTCATGAGTCAACTGCACTTGTCTACGCCCTGGACAAAGCCCAATCCATGGAGCTATTTACGAGAGCAACTGTGGATATTTTCGCACTGCCGTGGGGTAAACTCTCTGTGGACACTGCTGGTGATTAGATCCACAAATGTCTGACCTGCACATAAAAGAACGCAGCATGGGTACCAAACAAACTCATAACAAGTGTACATAGGGAAAATTGGTATTGCCTGAGGCTACAGATGCCATATATGGGGGGGGAAAGCAAAAATGTATGATCATAAGCAAATATTCTATGAAAGTAAATATAATTGAACCTCAGGGAGTTTGTGTCTGAAGACCGAATGTTTGCTTGTAGACTAAGCTTCAGAGATATTTTTCTTTAACTGCCACATAAATTATGTACATTCGACAGTGATCAGTTTTAAATTACAGGATTCTGAGAGAAATGCTTTGGATTCTCTATCTGGATCATTATTATTTAGAATTTTGTTGCTAACAGCAAGTTAAAAGCCAGACTGGAATATAACAATGTGGCATATGCAAATCTTATTTTGATAATGTTCTCTATCACTGCCTTGTAGACCTCAGAGGGATCCTAGCTACTAGTTTGTGAACCACCACAGGGGATGAAAAGTCTGGACATGGACATGGTAAATACCAAGTTCAAACCAAGTTCAGTTCCTGACCAGTTTTCCTTCTCTCTCTTTGTAACCTTTCATCAACCTTTCTAATTCCAACCTGACTGAATGGCAGAAAGTGTGTTTTTTTCTCCTATTTTCTCCTCATTTTAATCACCTGCCAGTTCCCACCCACCAGCCAGCTCTCCCCTATCATATGACAGCTACCCACTAGGGAGAGTGAAGACTAACACATGCTTCCTCCAAGATATCTTGGAGCCAGCCAACCCCATTTTCAAAATGCTGCTCATGCACGTGCCATAGGGCAGCGTGTCACGCATGGAGGAAAGTGCAATCTGCCTTCTTTTGCGTACATAAGCTCACAGAAGCCCATGTTTGGATAGTGTCGCTCTGACGGGGGAGAGAGAGTATGCTTTCCCTCCCAACAAGTCCAGTTTTGCTCCCTTGGTTCCCAGCCTGGCTGTGGCATGGTCAGGATTCGAATTCACAATCCTCAATCGATAGGGCAAATGCTTTTCTTCTGCACCACTCTGGAGCCCTCGACTGTTTTTGTCTTCACTTCACTCTTCACTTCGGTCTGGGAAAACTCTTCCCTTTCACAATGTGCTGCCTTCATGTACTGTATTTACATACATGCATGCGATTGCCTACAACCAGAATCTGCCACAGAAGCTATGGTTTACGTTTTAAAAAATCATTGAGCTCATTGAGTCATTGAGCTACAGCCTTTTTTTTTTTTTTCCCACATTGACCGGTTCTGCTCCAGTATTGTTCGAGTAATCAGTTTGATCTGCTGAAAGACTTTGGTGGTCAGCCAGTTGACGACCTCGATCTATAGTTTCCACTAATAAACGGGGCCATCATGTAAAACACTCTTCTCCATTTGAATAATAACACCCACTCTGTGTCTTTGCCTTCCATATTGTTTCTGCATCTCTCTTGCCGAGTCATTTGCAGCAGCTGAGTGGATCTCACGCCCACCTTCCCACTTGCAGCTCCCACCTCAGAAGCCGTTTGCCAATCTCCCACTCCCACTTCCTTCATTCGTGGCAGCACAAATGTGGCCAATTTCGACTCCCACACGTGTAAAGACGCCTGACCTTCTCTCCTCGGCGAGGCCAAAGCATGATTAATCTCTTGACAAGACAAGTAGCTCAAGTTGGCCAATGAGCCAATATAATTCTCCTTAGGCAGAGCGTTTTCGACCCAGAATGCACCTGATGATGGACAAATGCTCTCCTCCTCCCACATAAAAACAAATGAATCAGGCAAGAGGGAAAATAATGGATGGGAATATCACTCTTTTTTGTTGATGTTGAATCATCTGCCATAATGCTTCATCTGATATCTTCAGAGAGGCCCATTATTTTTTCTTTGAAAAGATGCCATCTGAAACTTTCTGTATCCGTCTCACTGAGGACACAAGTCCTGAGGTATTTATGATTTGAGAAAAAAGACCGTCCAGGAAGGATGAGTGTGAAAAACACAGAACAGAATGTTCAGTGAGGGCATAAATATAAATGAAAAGATACAAGGAATCAACAGAGATAGATCTATCAGACTATGAGCCATGTGGGATGAAATCAAGTTTTAAGAGAAGATTAAAAATATTTGGAGATGTGCTGTTGTAGGAAAATAGTCAATAATGGAGTGTAGTGATATGGCTTGGTGTGAAGCCGATCCTGAAGTTGATTTTCCAATAACAGAATGTTCCGAAGTGGTTTATTCCTCGTACACCACTGCAATTTGCCAGTGCTGAGTTTAAGTTTAAATGTATAAATGAATGACACTTCATATATGAAGTGAAGTGACTTTGTGACCAAGTGTGGTGACCCATACTCGGAATTTGTGCTCTGCATTTAACCCATCCAAGTGNGCCTTGCTCAAGGGTCTCACCTCAGTCGTGGTATTGAGGGTGGCAGAGAGCGCTGGTCATTCACTCCCCCCACCTACCATCCCTGCCGGACTTGAGACTCGAACCCATGACCTTTGGGTTCACCTTCAGGTTACAAGTCTGACTCTCAGACCATTAGGCCACGACTTCCCTGTATGTGCATGCAGATGACTCTTTGCTTCTCACCTCTGGAGCGATGAGAAGACTTTAAACATTTCGATGATGAAAATGAAAGAGTTCAATATACTCAGTTGCTTGCAAGGAAAGAAAGCATTGCAATGCAGATTGGGTGAAATCCATCATAGAGAAAATGTCCCTGTACTGTCACACAGCTCAGATTGCAGAGCAAAGTGTTGAAGAAACACTGTTATGCAGCAGGAGATCAAAAACAATAAAAGAGGCTTTTATATTTGGGTCCTAACCATCAGGTCTTATAAAATACTAGATAAGACATTGGCATTTCCTGTTGGGCATCACATATAAATGGATATGAACAACTGAATAATCTGTACTTCATTTGAACAAAGATAGAATTGAATGCTCGAACCTGATTGGTCAGAAGGTGTTGATTAATTTAATTTACAGGTCTGACAGCAGTGTAGTGTAGAATATTAATTCTTAATATATATATAATATCTTAATATATATATAAGAATTTACCCCTGGAATTAATAAAGTTCTTTGAATCTTGAATCTATATATATATATTTAGATTTTATGGATGGCTGCTATAGCATAAATGATAACAGGAGCTACCTTGTTTCTTAGACGTTCCACAACATTAAATGAAATGATGTGCCTATAAAAGCATGGCATGAGGGTCGTTAATTAATTAAATACTGTAATGCTGTTGGCAAATTGCTGTGATGTAAGAGGAATAAAACACTTCGGGACATGCTGTTATCGGAAAGCAATCAATTTTGGGATGGTAACAGTAACTCATCAGCATGCATCTCATCTCTGATTATTTATATTACCTACATGTTTTATTCCTTACATGTTGTACCTGCTGACCCTAATGCTCAAGAACAAAATGGTTCTGAAGATAATCTACCCTTGATATGTTGAACTCTCCATGTTAGCAGAGCACCTTAGCACAAATATCCAGAAAGAAAGAAACTTACAAATCCTAAATCCTAAAACTCTACCACTGCTAATAAACAGCAAAGAGTAGTATGTACCATTAAGCAGTGTAACAGCTAACGTTGCCATTTGGGTTGCATAACAGTCTAATGGAAAGGTCACTAGAAGGTAAGATGCTCTATATTCCCGTCACCGAGGGATGAGCGATGAACTGAACTTAAACTGTATACATTCTGAGACATCATTTTCATTTAAGCTTGTACTCTGGGGCACAGAAATGAAGGCACGTTATTGCACCAAAACTTTGATTGATGAGCCCTGAGAGAACACTCCACTCCACCAAAACACTATTTTAACCAACATGATTTAGTGACACTGCTAAAGAAAAAGCTACAGTATCTCTCAGTATCTCTCTTGCACCAGTAAATAAACAGTATACTACCCTCAAAGGCAACGATATTAAATATGTTATGTTCTTGTATAGTCTGAGTTTAGTATACACCCTTCCATCCGAAGACGTGGCAGTAAAAAAGTTTTTCCTTTCTTGATAAAACTATGTATAGAGAAAGTAGGACATAAATTTTGAATGATAAGGCTCTATAACAGGAATCAGACTTAAAAATAAAATGAATTCTGCCCAAAATCAGCCAAAAATGACCGAAAAATGTTGACCGAAATTTGATTTTTTAATGCAAACGATACTCTGCAAAAACTGACATCCTGTCAAGTGAAAATATCTTGAATATAGTCAAACCTATCTAGTATTTCCTATTATTAGGTTACAATAATCCAAATATTAGATTATTAACCCTACTTCTAGACATTATTCACTAAGTTTTAGCTTGAAATAGTCTCGTTCTATTGGCACATAATTTTGCTAATATTAAGCATTTTTTTCTAGAAAGAAGCAAAATTATCTGCCAATAGAATAAGAAAATCTAAAGCATAAAATTAGTAAAAAAAAAATGCCTAGAAATAGGTTTAATAATCTTATATTTGGTTTATGGTCCTTTTATAATAGGGAATATTAGATAAATTTGACAGTTGGCGTTCCAATTCATCCCAATGGTGTTCATCTGGCTTGAGGTCAGGTTGAGGCTTTGTGCAGGCCACTAGCGTTCTTCCTCTCCAAGTTTGTCAAACTATGTCTTCATGGAGCTTGTTTTATGCATGGGGGATTATCTCCCATTCACAAGTGGCAGGAAACTGCTCTAAGTACAGGTCTGAACTGCTCAAATGCACCTTGAAGACGCATTGTGATCCGTTCCCTTAATCCACAGTCAGAGGTGGTCTGGGGCTCATACGGCCACATCGCATTTGTTGTGTGAACGTGAATGAGTCTTAATGCGTCCTGGACAGCAGTCTGATTGATTGCGTCATTGCCTTAGCCAGAAAAAATGTAATCATTGCGAGACTGTTTGGAAACCGCACTGAATTGTAGAGCTCTCTGCCACTAGGCTAATGGATAAGGGCGATGCCATAACTGCAGAAACAAAAGCAGCTGCTTTTCATAGCTTCATTCATCATCTTATCTCTCATGCATTTATATGTTTTGTTAGCAGACTGCGCAAATAAAATGTAAAACAGTCCGTACAGGTGCATGAGATAGGATTCATTGTGCATTTCTGCCTGAAATTAAATGCAGCTGAAGACTGACGTAGTAAATGTGCATGAGAGCCTTTCTCTAGGATACATGTTAACGCCAGGTGTGAACAGGGCTTTAGTTCCAGTGAAGGGAAACTGTAATTGCTACAGCATACAAATACATTCTATACAATTGTGTGCATCCAAATTGGTGGCAACAAATAGGAAAGACCTGCATATGGCTGTGAAGGTTAGTTGTCTGCAAACTTTAAGCTATTTACCGTAGATTCAGTTGCTATGATTTTTACAGTGTATATTTTAGTACCTATACGTCTTTAAGAAATCATAATTGTATTCATATTTTGTTTCATATTTTATTTTCTCTACTATCTAACCAGTTTAGCATACACAGCACTCAAGACATCTAAACCCTTATTAATTTAGTGTGCTTTCCTGTATGTGGCCCTCGATTCAATATCATCAGAGATAGAGGCAGGATAATAAGCTTTAAAATGATTTTTTTTTTAAACTGAAGCACTTAAAAAATACAGGGAAAAAAAATAAATACAATTTTTTAAATCAGATTCATCATATCTTTCCCATACAGAGCCTGAGTATCACATGGGGGTCATCGCTAATTATAATATTAGTACAAGAATTCATAAATAGAAAGACTAAAGCTGGTTTTATTGATTTTTATTTGATTTTTCTACATTCATTTTTTTCCATTGCTACATCTCGGTGCTTTACTCTGTGTGTGATGACGCGTAACTGAATGGACCAAATGGTCAAGCTTTTAAAATAAAAATGATTTTCATCCACAATAAACTGTCTGCATCTACAATAAAATGGAAAAAGTCAAATGAAGACAAACAAACACTGCCATTTTTGTTCATTAGGAAAGGGCAAGTGCAGTAGCACAATAGCACTCAATAGCTAAAACAGCCTCTTCTACTGTATTTATTTAACACACCGTAGATTTCATGCAACAGATGGATTTTAATCCATGGTCATAGATGCATAGATGGGGGCAGTCGTGGCCTAATGGTCTGAGAGTCGGACTTGTAACCCGAAGGTGAACCCGAAGGTGGTGGGTTCCAGTCTCAGGTCCGGCAGGGATTGTAGGTGGGGGAGTGAATGACCAGCGCTCTCTGCCACCNCCCCAACTGCTCCCCGGGCGCCGCAGCTAAAATGGCTGCCCACTGCTCCGGGTGTGTGTTCACTACTGTGTGTGTGCGCACAAATTCCGAGTATGGGTCACCATACTTGGCCACAAAGTCACTTCACTTCACTTCACTTCACTTCAACGCTTTGATGAGGACAAAGAAATCATTATGTTTTCATTACAATACAGCGTCAAATATACTGTACAGTACATAGATCTTCACCATCTTCGAAAGGTTTGCTCTTCTAACATTAGTCATCATTTTAAAACTTTCCGATGATAAAGTAAAAAATACAAACTGCACAAGTTTGAATTCCAAATTAATATTAAACACAGTGTGCTCTCTAAAAATGATGCAAATGTTGTTACTAAACACATAATTAAAACATGATGTAACATACATAGCCCAGCTGAATCCGTTCCAAATATAAAACACACTCCTCTACTGCAATTCTTTCAGCTAAACGTCTGATATAACAAACCTTCGACAGTATCTACTCGACAATGCTCTACGAATGCTATTGCCATGTGGCACAGACAAAGAAAATCCATACGCAAATAAGTGATCTTATTTGGCAAATGACATCAGTTCAGAGGATTGCTGCAAGCCGGATGGTGAAATTTGCTGAATTTAATTTGCAGTAGGCTTGTGCCAGCTAGACAGCTGGGGGGAAGGTATATGAAAGGCATTATGCTGATCCTCACTCACTGACATTAATAGGGTGAAATTCTTTTTTCTTTTTCTTTTTTTTAGTTATGTTAGAATGAGCAAACCCATCCAATGACAATGGCAATTCTTCAGTCCAGAAACGACCTCTTCGTGGTGATTTTACATACGCGCGTTCGATAATGCTGATTTCTCTGCCCTCATGAAAGACTACAAATAGCTTCGAGTCACAAGCAGTACTTTTTACACAATGGACGAAACCGCAAGTAAGCGGCAGATCTATTAGCAGCCTTGGCAACCACTTCCACTGTTCCTCGTATAATGACTTAATGTCAAGGACCTTATTATTGATTAAGCTGCCATATTTAAAACAACATTTCTTTTCAAATGTTGGGTATGACTGAACTGCATATCATGAATCACTACTCATCTTGAAAAGGCAGCATACAAAAGCTAAACGGCTCACCTTGGAGCGGAAGAGCAGCAGCCATTGTTAATTTTTAATACGTACAGAAACAGTAATTATGTCTTCCCCATAGGAGCTGAAAATTGACATGCTCTGGAGAAGCAGTGACTAATTATATTTGTGAAGACTGGGGCTTATTACATATTATTATAGAGACACTGCAACCCAGGACTATACTTCAACATGTGTGCGCACACACACACACACACACACACACACAAATACACACACACATATATATATACACACATACACACACTTACTATCCTTGTGAGGATGTTCTTTTGACATAACTATTAACACAGCAAATTAATGCTTACAACTAAATAGAACTCTAACCTTAACCTTAACCTCAACCTTCTGGCAAATATTCTGATCCTTGTAGTGACATTTGGCCCACAACAATCTATAGAAACACGTCCTCCACCACACACTCCACTCAATAGCCTGGATGCAAAAAAAGCCGTTCTGTAAACAATCCTTCCTTAGTTACCAGACTCAGAATGTAGGAGCCTCTAGACCTCCATATGCCACATCATAGCATGTGGGTCTCGCCAGTGTTCCGACTTTTATAATTAAACATTAAACCTGTAATGAATTCTCATTCATCTAAATGAGGAAGGGCTCAGATCTAAAGCTTTGCAAATGGAGCCCCAGGAGAGAGAGGGCTGACCCTTTGAAGCAATAATTACTGTTTCTATCAGATAGGAATAACAGGAAAAAATTAGGCAGGACGGAACACACGTGTTCGTTACTGTCCGTAACTTATAGAGTATTCAGTGACATTTGAAGTCACATAACCTAGATTGAAAGATGATGGTATCATCTAGGCGTAATTATCCTGGTCGAGTTCAAAGTGCTTTATAGTGCGAGGCCAGGAACAGCAAACTCTAAAATCACTATGGCATGAAGAAAAGGTGCAGTGTTAGGCAATGGGCTGTTACATAATTAATGCAAAAAAGAACAATGCAATTAAATGCTAAGTTATACACCATAACAATGTTTTGTGTTTTCTGGTGAGGGAAATGTACTGACATTGCCACTCCACCTATACGCCGAGTTGTATTGGAAATATTCCCACAGAACTTTGGAACAGTCAAATCACGGCAAATCACCATCCCTGTTTATTGCAAATCTAATAACTATGTAATTACCGACAAACTATACAGTATAACGTAGCTAATGAGGATTGAGGCACGGTTACAGATGTATTCCTGTAGTACGACTTATGTAAAAATCAAACAGACTAACAACAGTGAAAACTATTTCAGACTGGATGAGGATGAAACTGCACATTTTGTAAGACTGCACTGAGAAAAGTCTTTTTTTTTCCTCTCTCTCTTCTGTGCTGTCTCAGTTTTCCACACAAGAACAGTTTGATGATACACAGATTATTATTTTGCACATTTATTGCACAAATTCATTTACTTTGACATTTAAATTGATTTATTTACATTTAACAGTGTAGTCTAAAAAAACACTGGAGCTGGAAATGCTTTTGAAACTGCTATGTTTAATTTTTTATTTTTTTTTTAAAAATTCAAAGCAAAGTGCCTCTGCAACTATGGACCAGAACTCCCTCCCGATGCCATGTTAGAAAAGCAGAAGGGCATGTGTCTGCAGGAAGCGAATGGTCCGCAGCACACTAGGGAGTCATATGACACATTGCAGCTTGAGACGTACCAGATCGGTCACTTATCTGTCACTTAATGCCGGCTCTAATAAAGTGTCGCACAGCATTAAGATTAGATGCCGTGGCAAACAGGACCAATTTATACGGCCACTGAGCGTCATTTTATTCAGCAGCACTCTCAACTGAATGACCGGCCATTTTTGTCTTAATTTATGGCTTTTTTGTTGGCTTGTTTTCTTAATTTTTTCATATTTAATATTCCTTGATTTAATGCTATTAATATGAAACAACTGGATACATTCGGATTCAAGTATTTGTGTGTCTAATCCATATATAAAAGTGTAGCAATGCAATGTATATGATTTGAAAGAGAATAATCGTAGAGTAGGATATGAACATTTTTTTTTTTCTCCCAAAATTTCGGGATTTTCATGAATATCAGATTTCTTGTGTAAATACTCATATCCCTCTACTGCATGAATATTATATTTACATCCAAAATATTTTTATGGATTTTTATTACTTTAATTAGTTCAAAAAATAAAAATATATTAAAAAAAAAAAGTAAAAAAAA
>CM074951.1:7683266-7751164 GCA_037577455.1 Pangasius macronema
TAAACTTTTGATCAGCTGATGAACAGCCTGTTTGAGTTTAAATGCAGTTTTCAATAAATTGCCAATATCTGTTTTTTGTCAGTTGTTCCTTTTTCTTCTTTTGATATTTTGTTTTGAAGCAGTTCTTACAACCTGGTTATGATCCAACAGCACGAAATGTGAATACTTGGATTTTGTTCAGGAGTATATATATATATATATATATATATACATATATATATAAGCAACATCAAGCTGGCCACAATGCCGCTTTTTGGTTTTGACCTCTTTTCTTTTTCTTTCTCTTTCTATGTTTTTGACATCTGTTTTTGATAATGCCATTTATGTCATTCCTTTGTCGCTTACCATGGTTTTAAAATGTCATTTTGTATGAATTCCTCTGAGCAAGTACATTCTGAAATTTGACTGTACTTGTCCGCACGTGTGTATGTGTGTGTCCGCACGTGTGTGTGTGTGTGTGTGTGTGTGTGTGTGTGTGTGTGTGTGTGTGTGTGTGTGCGCGAAGGCCACTGTATACAGGCTGTGGAAAATTGTTGGCCTTAAAATGAAAATGTGTCATTTTTAAGAAGGGAGATTTGACTTCTGCATTTTTGGATGCACTGAAACCTGTGTAATGAATTAAAAATCTGGCTGAAATCACATGACTGACAGTTAAAGATGAACTGCTGCTATATATAAATCGGCTGAGCATAATGAGCTTTTTAATAAAAAACAATGTCTCTGAAAATAATGATGTGAAAAGACACGTACAGCAAAGAAAGTTAACAATTGGGAAATTGTTAAAAACTGAGCTTGGTCAATCCAGACTAGCTGTGAAAGTCTTTTTCTTTTCCTCTGACTTTTTAAAAAAAATCCATCATGTATTATTGTACATATACACACAGACAATGTGCTATTAACTAAACACATTTGCACACCAGATACTATGCACTTTTCTGTGTGTTAAATGAACAAAACGTGTGTTTTGGTGTGCAAAGGCCTTTAGACTTTGCCACAGCAGAGCCACAGAAATAGTGTCGAGGTGTGTGTATAACTGGGCGAGATCCATTTCGCTGATCAGAAAGACGGATTACTCTAGGACATAGTGCCAGCGAGCCGCCCTCCAAATACACTCCGATATTAACCTCTGTGAGCAGCAACCCATCACGGCCTGTGGTGGAGTGCAGAAGAAATGTGCTCTCTCTCTCCTCCCCGTGACCTCCAACACACTGGACTGATGATGCGCTCGATATCAGCTAAGCACCGGATGGGAAGTGCACTCGCTTTGACAAAGGAAAAATACAGCGTGTCAGGGTGATAACTGATTGGAAGATTTCCGAAAACCTGAAAACATTCACTGGGTTTTCACTGGCGAAATGCTGCCTAATAACAATTCGGCGTTCTTCGGTTTACAGACTCCATCACCAAATCTCAAGAGGCTCCCTCTTTCACTCCTTACCAAGGCTTGCCTTCTGCTTCTATGATAAATTCCTGTCAATTCGAGACACTGAAAGTTTAATGTGCAACTTGGAGGGAATGGATTTGAGAGGACTAAAAAAAGGCACTTAGAGATAAAGAGGATTGCAATTTCAAAAAGAGAGGGTGAGCCAAAGTTCACAACACTGCTCAGGAACAAAACAAGCAGCGAGTTTTTTTTTTTTCTTTTTTTTTTCCGAAGGCTAGCAGACAGATTGACGTTATGCGACACATTAAGAGACCTGCAATGTGCTATTAGTTACTATAGCAGCGAGCCAGCATGAGCTGGTATCAAAATTAACTGCATCTCATTATTACATAAAACTAACACTCCAATAAGGATCTAAAGTATATAATCCCTTGACAATTTCCTAATCAGCCTGTTTTAAGATGTTTTTGGAAGAAGGAGTGCACTAGAAAACAATGCTAAGTGGAACAACCTGGGAGACAAATTGGCCTACACCATTTCTATCTTCTTTTTTCAGCTGTCTTGAAACCAGTCCTCGGCATTTCTATGGGGACTAGCGACAAAAGCTATTTGGAGGCTAGTCCGTTAGCGAAGAGATATACTGGGCCAGTATATGAGCAGCAGGGGGAACTGAATGGGAACTTCCTGGCCAAGCTGTGTCTTGCATTTCAAGTCAAAATGAATGAGGCGCCAGTGCTGAACGCAAAGCTCCTGCCAGGACTGGGTTTGCAATACATTTAACAGAGCTCTTCCGTATCAATCAGAGGGGACATCCGGATTCTTTTTTTGCTATTGCTGTATTGCTTACAGCTTCTCTGCCCTGCAGGTTCATGCACACACACATACACAACCTCTCTTACTGCTTTCCTCTGCAGCTGGATAGAACCGAGCTACACAAACTTCCCAATTCCATGCCATGTTATTGCTCAGCCTAGCGGGTATTGGCAGTTTCATCACACTGGCAATCTGTAGTGATCTGCTGTAGGATGACACTTTTTTTTTTTCCTGCTCCGACTGCAACGTGCAGTTTTAAGCCCCCGACATTCACAGTGGTTTCTAAAGAAAGGCTTTTTCTTTTTCTTTTTTTTTTTTTTTACAGCCCTTGTCCTGATTATGTAAATCAGATCTGTGCTCTGATGTTGCCAAATTCGCCTCTCTCAAACAATTCAAGAAATGATTGGAAGCATAAATTCTTAAATAGTTTTCTTAGCTAATAAGGCTATTTTGTCTCAGCCCCCACTTGAGACATGAAAAGAATAGCTCTCTGAAGAGACTTCAGTAAAAATGCATGCTTATATAGCAAATCTGCAGCAAACAAACGAGAAAAGAATTACCGCAAGTGCAATAATTTCACCTTGCATTTTAAGCAGTGTTATTAATGAAATCCTTAACAGCACACAGGAGAGTATACATTTGCTGTGGTAATTAACTTAAACGGATAAATAATTCTAAGGACAAGTGATCTTGTGGAAGATGGGCTCATAGGCAGTGCTAAAGTGTAATGTAATTTTGAAACATTTTAAATGTACTCAGTCAGACATGGGAAGTGCTCTATAATACATCAGAAAGATATTGTTCTGAGCAAGAGAAATTCAGACAATGGGCTTGACAAAATGACTGTCATGAATTCTTCCTCGCAGCATGGCATATTTCCCGGCACAACAAGCTCTTGTGTCATTTGTTTTTCTTCGGGTTCATATCATATGCTTTTGCTTACTTTCCCGTCTCTGCCCGTGTCCTGACACTGATTGATTACCCTAATGTGTTCACCTGTTCTGTGTTAAGCCTTTGATTTGGGCGTCTATATATCGCCTGCCATTTCATTTGCTGTGTCCCAATTCGCCTACTTATACTATCCACTAAAAGCATGTACTCTTTTTTGTGAAGAAAAAGTACATACTTTTGTGTAGCACAAAGAAAACGTTGTCGCCTACTTACGCACACTGTCACCTTAAACAAGCTCCTCACTGTATTTCATCTTTTCTTCGTTCATTATTCCTTATAATAATTTGTACTATATAATTTAATTTACCATTCCCTTGATTTATTTTTCCACATTTCATTACATCTGACTCTACAAGATGAACGTGGTACTCCTTTTACGCAACATCCAACCATTAATCTTATGTGACAGTGAAAAACTTTAGTTAGCGCTTAACATTTAGGTTCTTACACTTAAATACGGAAGACGTATCGCTGACGTTACACTTGTCCGCCATGTTTACATTTTGAATGTGGCGAAGCAAACCGTCACAAAACTCCTCCCTCGCACAGGAATATTAGCTGCAATATTAGCTGAAAAAGTGTCCACAGATCGACACTTCGAAACTCTACCCGAAATAGTAGACCATCCGGGTAACTTACTCATTTCAACATACGACAACTGTGGAACACAGTGATTGTAATCTTGGATACTATTCAGGGTGGATAGTAGGCGAATTGGGACGCAGCAGTTGTCTCAGTGTGAAGACTTATCATGCATTTTTGTTTTATTACTTTAAGTAATTTCCTCATTTGTTAGTTTTTTTATTATTATTGCTTGTGTTGCCTTACCATCAATTACCCTTTGTGCTGTTGCCCAGTTGTATTCTAACCCCCTGCTATAGAGTTTAACAACAGTTTTCAGATTCTCTCTAGTTTACGCACTTGCGTCCCACCTTCGCTAACCACACAATAAGATGAAATCTTTTAAGCTAACGTATGCCTAAATGAACACATGACAAATTTTAAGGATTCATCATAATCACACCTCCTGACCTTTTGGTCCCATCGCTGATGAGCAGGTTGGCAAACGCTGCTGTGCGGAGAGCTAAACGTTACAAGAAGGAAGTGATTAGATGAACTTCAGTGCAGTTTACTGCAGTGATTGTAAGGTGCAAATTGCACTTTTTTTTTCTCTTGTACCTTTTCAGCTTAAACAAGTGATATTTTTAACATCAGGTTTTACCGCTTTGGTTTCTTCGTGAGTCTCCGAGGCTGTATAGATTGACAGAGACCGAGGATTCAAAAGGGCGATCAACAGGCTTGGAGAGCTGATGAGTTATTGTTGCTTGGCAACAGTTCCTGTTGGTTTTACATCATGCTAATTTCTAAGAATTTACATGAGATTACAGGTTCATGTGCAGAAACCAATAAAGCACTTCTTTCAGTGGATCAAAAAGATCAGGGACTGCAGGGTAAAAACAATAATGATAATCACAACCTTGTTTGCAATACATCATGCTTTTGATGCCTTTCACTGACCTGTCATTGTAATAAACGATATACTTTGATTATTATTATCATCACTTATTTAAATTTATAAATTACCAAGCAAACAGCATCCATTATTTGTACTGGTAACACCTTCATGTTATTATCGCAATTGCTTTGATAAAGCTTTTTAATTGCAGTGAAAAAAATATGTCTTGCCTTCTTCGTGGTACTTTAATTTGACTTAAAATGGCTAATTTCTTCAGATCCATGCATTGCTACATAAGCTAATTATTATTTGGCAGTGAAAAAGCTGACATGTCCCAGCCTCACCAAAATCAAAGAATCAATTATAACTATGAATTCTTTCATTTAATCTACATTTTTAATGGTCTAGAAAACCCTCCATTTTCTCCCAACTGTCATTAGTCACCACAGTCACCACAAAAATAGATTAAAAAGAAAACTATTTTAATTTCACTCATAGCAGTTTTAGCAATGTTTTTAGTTTCTTTTTTTGTGGCAAAGATTTACGAAGATCAATAAGATTAACTTATAGCTGATTTGAGGGACAATAAACACCTCCAGGTTGAAATGTGCCTATATTTGAGCTACAAATGAGCAACAATTGAAAAGAAAAAAAATAAGCTTGATTGGTTGCAGGGCTGTATCTTACCTTCCTAATGTAAGTTCCTGTTTTACATGCTTAAACCCTTAGACCTCACTGAGGTGGCTACTGTGAATTGTTTGGATTTATGGCTAATCTCCCCAAAATGCACATTAGCTGGGGTCAGGACTGGAGCAGAATCCCTTGTAAATTTGGTAGCTGCTTGATCAGTAATGCTAGTCTGCTTAAATAGCCTTTCAGCTATAACACCTTGTCTCACATTTACCTTTCCTATGCGCTTGTGTGTTAATGGCTGGATTGCAATGGCAATGGAAAACATCAGCTATTCATTCATTCTATTTCCCCACCAATGTTTCAGTCACACCTATAGACTAATCAGCTAATATCCCTGCTTAGCTGCTTGTTATAGTCCAAGTAAACCAAATCCTTTCTACTTACCATTTATTAGAGTATCACTTTCATCCAATCAACTGTTTTTTTTGTAATTCAACTGCAGTCTGTACTGTACAGTTAAATAAGTAACTCTGGTTCGATTCATGTTTTCCCACTTGGTGCACTTCTTTTATGCATGTGAGAACACAGCAATCACACTCGGGACCAGACCAAATTGCTCCAGGAGAATCTGAGTGAGGTGATCTCAGTCTGGTTCCAAGTGAACTCTAGCGCAGTTCGATTGCAGTGAGAAAGCGATTTGACCCAACTGAATTGACCCAGCTGCAGGAAGTGAATCAAACATGCCTTACACTTTAGGCTTCAACATTTTTTTTGTAGGTGTGAACTGCTAAACTGAGCCACAATTTGAGCCAAAGGACAGAGCCGCAGTGCTGCAGAAACGCAACGTGTTCTGGATATTTTTCTGAATATATTCTAGACCAATGAACAAAAAGAGAAAATTAACAGTGGACACGAAACACAAAATCTTTTAAGCTAGATATTTAAATGATGTTCTAGTCATTTAGTGAGCATTTGGCTCTATGTTCTTCGTACTCAGGTGATCTTTATGATCTCTACATGCACTTGGTAAGGGCTTGTTTACAGTTTTCCCTCGCCATATTCTGACCAAAGAAAGAAAGTGTGTGAGTATGTTTTCAGCCCTATATGGCCTTCAGCCAACATTTTCTTTTGCTTTTTGATTTATTTAATTATGTGCGGGTAGAAACGAAACCAAACCAAGTAGCAAAAAAGCCAAAAATATAAATTTCAAATTCAGAAAACAGACTAATACGTGTGCGTCCTAAGATCCTGATTGTGAACGAGTCCAAACATAAGCTTGAGGGTAAGTGAGGACATTGTCCCTACTAATTATAGAAGAAGATGCAGAGGATCACATTTAGATTAGAGGGAAAGGAAATCCACATAGAGCAAATCTCTCCGGTGATTGTTTTCTCTAATGATCCTGTAATCATTGCCTTGATTGTTCCAGATTTGCAGTTTTGAGTCTTCTCGAGTAATAACTTTCCTCAAAATGGTCTCATTGGCCTTTTTTCATTGCTCATTTGCAGCTGACAACTTATCAATACATTTTCATTACATCCCCAACACTTTAATAAGCCATGTCTGAATTTTGTGTGACTCGATCAACGGGGATTTTTCAGTGTTCCATTCAGCCTGGCTCATGTCTACGTGTATGCTTTCTGAAACACGCTTTTATGACATTTCTATGGCTTTAATTAAGACAATGTAAATAATTTTCTACAGAAAGTCTCCACACTAAACTGAGATTGCATGTTTGTTAAATGTTAGGCAATAGGAATTTGAGCATAATAGTGGTGAATGCAATCACATCCTTTTTCACTCAAATGCTTTGGATATCTGTTAGAGTTTGCACTTCAGAGAAGCGTTTAACATTTACTGCCTGGCACCTTGGGGTAGCCATGTCAGATTATATTACTCAAATATATCAAAAGTAAACAGTGATCCATAACGCAGATAATTATGCCAAATAGATATAAATGAACAAACTTTGTTTCCTTTAACAGATGATTATTTTGAGGTTTCAGAGCCCCAAGGCTTGTCTATTCAAGTTAAAATTGGTTTAGGGGAACAACACTGCTCAAAAATTCTGCATTGAACATATCACTCTCTCACAATTATTCCAACTTTCAAATTGCTGATTGAGTGGTCTGCACTGATCCCTTTAATGTGACAATTAATCAACTGTGGTGTTACACTTGCACTGTCACTCGCAGATGAATCCCTTTAATAAGCTGAATTCAGAGGGCTGGGAGTCTACATTTCAGTCATCAGTTACACTTATACTGCTATTTGGCCGGGATTTAAAGTCTTCTACAATAACACGTATAGCTTGTAAAACTGTGTAAATATTTCACATTGTAAGATAAATGAATGGCTGTGATCACTGCTGTATCAAATAACATTCAATGAAAGAAGAACAACTTTCTTAGAAAGTACTTTATCATCTGAAGTTAGCATCTATTCAGCAGCTGAACTGCTATTGGACGTGCAGCAGAAACGTTCTTTTTCTTTCTCTTTATAGGAAAAGAAAAATACACCAATATACTCTAACGATCTTATTGTGTTTTATATGTCAAAAAATAAGTTCTATAATTTTCAGTTTACCATCTGGCACGCTTGAAAATAAAGGTGCCAGGAGAGGCTCTTTAGAGTGACGCTATAAAAGTGCAAAATATTGGTTTCCCAAATTTCTCTTTTTTTTACTGAGGATTCTTTAACCATTCTGTCACAGAGAACTAAAAATCTCACCATAAATGTTGCCATCATGCAGCAACAAAAAAAGAATCATTGCCTGGATAGTTCTTTAGAAAACCAGACAAGTAGAACTTGACACCAGTGAAGCTGACGTGGATGGCTCCACCACCAACCACCAAGTCTAGATCTTTTTCTTACTAATTCGTATGCCGCAAATTCAAACATGGAAGAAGCTATTGAAGAAAAGCTATTTCATTCATTTGACCTTGACCCTGTTGGGATCAATTCCAAAATACGTTCATCTGCTGGTTACAGTAATTCCACATAAATCCTACAAACATTCACCCACTCGTTCTTGAGATATCTCACTAACAAAAGTCTAGGATTTACAAATGCACAGTAAGACGGACAGGTGGATGCACTGAGACCCCGAAAACATACTGCCTGCACCGCATGGTAGCCAAATAATAAAAAAGTCCCTTTAGGGTCCATTTACTGAGTTTGAACCAGAGTGAAATTAATACTTTCAGTTTGTTTGCTATTTGGTTCATTTTGTGTGTCACATCCAGCTTTTATTGTCTTGTTTTGTTTGTCTGTCCAAAAAGCCAGAACACATTGCACATCTACAGTGCTAAAGCTCTATCCTTCATCTTATGGCTTGCAACCCAAAATATACAGCATGTTTGGTTCACTTCCTGCAGTTAGATCTATTCAAGGTCAACTCACTTTCTCACTTCAACTGTGCTTGAGTTTGCTTGGAACTGGACCTCACTCAGACAGTCTCTGCCCAGTTATTTTGGTCTGCACCTGAGTGTGACTGCATTGTTCCCACCTGCCTAAACAAACTGCACCAAAGAGGAAAATGCACCAAGTTTAGATTCAAACAGATTAAATACTGAATATGTTGCTGGCACCATTATTATATAAGTGTTTTGAAACAGAAAGGCATGACATGGGGATCTAAAATGGAAGACATGGCTACACAAGGAAAAGATTTATACAAGCTGACTTTAGATCTGAGCTGAAATCTCTGTGGGTTCCTAATATATTTCTAATTGGAGTTATTGCATGTGGTTGAACTAATTCAGTCAGTCATTTACATGGCTCGCGCTTCTAAAGAAAGCAACGGTAATGAACGCCAGTAAGATTTCTGCCACAGCACTGTTACAATGATTAAGCCTATCTCTTCATGCTCATTGAGGTCATCTTCATCTTCTTTCAAGGTGGCTTCTTGAATCCTATACCTTTTAGTAGTTTTTTAATGTTTTTTTTTGTTTAAATCTATACACAAACATCTCCTTGCATGCATCTCCCCTTATTCTGGCTGAACACATCAACACAATCAATTAGGTATACCTAATAAACTGGAAACTCAGATCTTTATTTACTAAAGATTGGTGTGTAAAAACATGGTATCATAACTTCATAACACCTACCAAATACTTCAAAACTGATATATTATGCAGAGGATTAAGTCTTGTAAATAAGCAAAATAGAATATCTTGCAAAATACAAGGCAGTGTCTATGCACCTCTATTCATTTTGCAGCTACAACGTGATTTACAGTCACTTAAATTTACAGTCGCCTGAAAGTCACTTGGAGAATCGCAATAGTACTAGCGGATGAATAAGACCAAAGGGCAGGTACTAAATTTGTATAAGCCAGTTTCTGCAATCTGAAGACAAAAAAAAAAGTTTCTTGAAATCATGCTTCAGTATCTTAAAATAGTGAGAAAGTTTGATTCTCAGAATGAGAATGATGACTGAATATTAGCAAAGTAAAGTTAGTTTTATATTTGATATTCAAGGCACATTTTCACCTCTGATACCAACAGGATTTAAAGAGAGCCTGCAAAGTTTTTCATTTATGCATATCTTTGTGTTCAGTTATTCGATGCATCTCGTCGCCTTTGCTCTGTATTACACTTGTCACTTAATTATGCTTGTGTGGAAGTCGCCACAACTGCTGTGAACAGATAGCACACCGTTTTTGGAATAAAGTAATAACAAAGGAGGAGGCTAAAACGTTTTCTACACTCAAGGACTGATTGACTTACATGTATTTAACAAACTGCATATGCAAACTGACCTTTTTCATTTGAAATCTTAGTCAACCAGGGCATCATTGTATAGAAGCATGATTGCCTTATGTCATGTAAGAGCCATTGTAAATATTGTGCATACATCATCTACATTAAAATGACAAAACACAATTATGCCACAAACTTTACATATGGTTGAGCATCGAATGATACAACATGATATAGCTACCTCTAAAACATAAATCTAAATAAATTCTTGTTCAGTGTGTTTTATGCTGATTTGGAATATAACATCATTTAGTAATTTGACACGACCCATTAATTAACACAGACTATGATGAGTATTATGGTTGGTTAGTACATTGACTTTTCCACAACACAATATAATGCTTCAGTGTTCCATATGTTATACTTAATAGTCTGAGAAACATAAAATTACCATCAAGGACCTTGGAGCATCAAAATTCAACTGATTATTATTGCAACCTTGTGTAAATCAACAGAAATAGGTGAGCAACACCTAGTAATTATGCACTCTAACAAGTGTACACTCTAAACTCACTGGAAGTCACACATTCTGAATCACTCTGCTGCTTGTTCATATATAACATTGTAAAACATACAGACATAATTCATCTGCACTCCAATTTCCATGTTGCCCATTCCAATTAGTGCTCTGACTCCGGGGATGATGGAGTTATGGCGCTGACTTTAGAGAGGACGTACCAGTCGCTCTCTTCTCTTTTTCGCTCCCCCATGATGGCTTGCTTACATACCTCCTTTTCTACATATTTTCTTGTTGGGTTTTCTGGCACATTCCTTGGATATTCTTTTGACTGTGAAATGAATAGAAGACTACAAAATAACAAAAGTCTCTGGAAGAAAATAGGGAGGACACATGCATCAAATTGTTTCAGACCACCATCTCCCTTCCTCCCGTCAATTATCAACCACAAGAACAACAAAAAAGGTGTTGAGAAAGTTCACTGGGGTATTTTTTTAGGTTTCATTTTATAAAAAATGGTGGAACAGATTTGCTGCAGGTTGGGACACAGGAAGCCTTGTTTCACATGCACTTCTATATAAGACCCGTTACAACCATAAAGTCGACTGAGCATTTCATTATTGCATTGCCTTTACTATTGTATCATTGGAGTTATGTTAAAAAAATGCTTGTGGTAAAATGCAGAAAATATTGTTTTTGTAGATCTGACCAAAATTAAACCATGTATCTAAAATTTCAACATACATATTTCATTTTGACCATTTCCTTAACTTAGGAAATGGACTTAGAAATTTTTCATGTGGAATTTTAGTATGTATGGAAGGACATTTTGTTCTGACAGTTTTTCATGTTGAGTTTATCATCTTGAGCTTGACCGTGGTATCCAGGTCACCCTTATTTTTTAATATTGTGTATATTAAAAGCGTTCATAAATACAGAATTAAGGCAGCAGGAATAGGGGAAAGGATAGTAACGGGTCTTACATGGCTAGGACTGATGCTACAGGCCTCTTGTGTTCCTGCATCTTTTACCAACCCTACAAAGGATCAATGTACATCAAGAAGGCTGATCTCTATTCTATAATCCCCCAGAACAGTCAAGACAGTGAGGAGAGGGAGGTGCACCAAGATCATTAAATCCAATCTTTATATCTGATTATAATCTGAGCTTTTTTTTTTTTTCTTTTTTCATGATTGATTACTTTCTTTGGCTTTATCTTGAAAGACACAAAAGAGGAACCCATTAACAGTGGCATGGAAGGGAAGAGCTGATGAAATGACATCATGGGAGATCAAGTCAAGATGTAGTAACACGATGGACAGACACAGCATGCACCAGACAATTCATGCTTCAAACACAATACGGAGGGTGACAAAGAAGGAAAGAAGTGAAAATAATTATTTTCCTGTATACCCAACACACTCACCATCTTCGGTTGGCACATATATGTTGAGGTACAAACAATCCTCATTTTGCTCCTGTATGTACGTGGCGACTATATCCAAGTTAAAAGTGAACCAGATGGGCATCATGATCTCAGGCACGGCGTTGTGGATGTTTTGTGGGCATACGGGCGCAAAGTGTGTGGCATTCTTAATGCCTGACCATGACGAGGGCGGCTCAGGGGGCAGGAACCGCTTCTCAGCCACGGGTGGTGCAGCGTAAGGCACGCCCAAGTACTGGTCCACGGGGCCCAGGATCTCACTGGGAAGTGGAACACGCATACCGCGTAGCTTCCCGTAATTTGTGTTCACTGTGGGGTAGTAGCTCTGCGCCCATGCCAATGCCAAAACTGAGCAAAATAACCATATCCACGGCCCGGTGGCATGGCATCCAGGCCAAACCACTGAAAGCCGATTCCTCTGCGCTGATGGCCACATGGTCTGTGAGAACACAAAGATGCCGACAAACACTTTCCCTCAGCACGTGCCTCCGTCCTTCAGGCCCTCAACTCGTATTCTTGTCATCGGCCACGAAGGAGGGGCTACGTGGCTTAAAAAATGTTTAAAAAAACCACACGTTCTTTATTCCTGTTCAGTACTGGGTGTTTATACGCTGTCTAGTCCTTGTGTCAAATCTTCTGTCCTGCATGAGGGAAAAAAAGGAAAGGAATTAATGATAATTGCCAAAGAGCTAAGTACTCCCATTTGTATTTCTTTCTCCTTTTACTACATTGTCTCGCTTTTATGGACTCGGCATGTGATTTGTGGTGCCACTACAAACCAACACTGTGGTCTAATGCTGCCAATCTATACAATCCAGGGATGGCGTACATGATTAGGGGTGTATTGCAATGCCAGTATTTGTATTTGTATCTGTTTATTGCTCCAAATATGTATGTGCATCTGTATTCAACTTTAACCCCAAAGTGGCTCAGAAGTTTTTTATGCTGTGTCCTTGGGACCCCAGTCCCACTGCACGTCTCTAGACTCAACTGTGTGACACATTATCTGTTCATTCTGAACAATGTATTCATATTTGGTTATATCCCTACTGAGAATAATCATCTCTGTACATATAAATTACTGTGCAAAAGTCTTAGGTACATGCAAAGAAATGCTGTAGAGCAAAGGTGCCTTTGAAAAGATGCCAAAGTCATGCTTTAAAAAGAAATTAATAGTCTCAGGTACACTTGTTGTGCAGTTTTATAATGAAACGAGCTGTAAATTTTACTGAGCATCTTGCAAAACCAGCCACAGTTCTTCCGGAGATTTTGACTGTCATATTTGCTTCTTATTTTTGCAGCAAAACTCAGCAGCCTTCATTATGTTTTCTGTCGGAAAATTGGCCTCTTATATAATAAGCTGCTTTCTTCACTGACATACAAACTTTTTTTCTGTAACATTTAATTTTGTGCTGAATGTTTGGAAATCGAAAATGTTTTTGTACTGACTCGGTAATGCAGAAGTCATACAATAAAAACCTATAACAAAGCTTGTACTAAAAAAAATAGTGTGCCTAATACGTTTGCACTGTACTGTGTATACTGTATACCTTGCACCAGAGATAAAAGGTCCTTTCCTTTAATCCTTTTATCTTCTCCTTTTATCAGTCATGTAGAATGAATAAAGGTCCCACCTCCACCACTACGACACCTGAACCTTATAGATGAAGACGTGTGAAATAACATTTGCAGCCAAAGCTCTCTGGGCCCTTCTAGAAAGATCACATTTGCAAATGCTATAGGGGCACTGTGCATTGTAAATGTTAATCAGTGTCGGAGTGAAGGGAGTCCCTTGTGGAGTGCAACTGAGCTCCACACAGTACTGATCAATTTTCAGTTCTTAAAGTTTAAGACCTTCAGCCCTCAGCCATTGCTCCATGGGCCTGGAATGAGAAACAGAAGGAAAGGCAGAGTTTCAGGGCTGGATATTGCATCACCAACCGACTATGTAAATGATTTATAATGTATTGGCACCCTTTTAAGGGTATACTTTCCACCTGGGAGAAGCAATATGAATGTTTCCTCGAGGTGCACTTATCACCGAGTCACAGTTCTCTCTTGCTCAGAGCCTTCTTTTGTATTCCTGCACCTCATGCATGTGAACTTCATCTAAACACACTTATCACCCTCAACGAAATGGATGGTGAGGGAATGTGAGGCCCAGAGGTAGGGAGTCCACTTAAGCACAGGTAACACAGCTCAGCTGGTACATCAAACCCTGTCCAATATGCTGTAAACGTAATGTTTTTTTTTCCCCCAAATGCCATGGTGTAACACTTTCAATAAACTGAGAGATACTCGGAAAGAAAGAATTGATTGCTTCTGGTTCCTTTGACTAAAGCCTCTCATTACACTGATGATTTATAAATTATTTTGAAGATCAATGTAACCGACAGACTCATTCTCACTAAGCTTCCATTTCATTTAGGACGTTACCTGCTGACATTTTAAAATTGAGGCTATGATGAGCAATGCTGTGTCAAATGGCAGCTTATGTCAAATACAATTACATTATTCATGCTCATATCAGGTCTCAAAAAGAAGCATGTAAGAAGCTGTGTATAGCCAGTGCCTGTCTAATCGCAGCAAAATATTATCGGGCGTGTAAATGGCTTTGCAGCTGTGTTGTATTTACTATGATGAATTAAGCAATTGAACTGGAGAGCGACTCAAACTCTGGTGTTGCACTCAGTATTAATCTGCAAAAATGGAGCCCATCGTTCTATAAACATGCCAGAGGATGAAATGCACAGCCTGCACTCATCAGAATCAACCATAACAACCATGTGGTAAAGTCATGTGACTGTAAGTGATTCTGAGCACCTTCCGAATTCTTGGCAAGGAGAAAAGCACAGAGCAGTTCTCTCCAATCAGTTTTCCCAGAAAGTATCGAACGTCTCTCGTGCTTGGCCTTGAGGCTAGTCGTAAATACAGACCACAGACACACTGCCCAGGCTGGGAGGGGTTATTAGTGGTCATGAGCTCCTGTATGTGCATGCCATTATATGTTTTCTCTTTCTTAGTCTCTCTCCTTCTCTCTCTCGCTAGCTTCTCTGAAAACATGTCAGACCTGCCACTCATCCACACTGTAGAACCTCCCTGTCTAAAATATATCTGACAGCTGAAAAAAAAAGAAGTTTTATGTTTTATGATAATGTGCCAGGAAGAAATCTATACTACATTTGATGCAAGCTTCGCCTCTCCATCCACTAGGAGAGGTTCGGTGATTAAGATTCCTGTAACAGAACCCTTGTGTTTTAAAGTAGTCCCGGTGAGTTCACAGCCAAATCACTGGCGTTAAGTAAACACCTGCTGTGTACATTTGAAAACAATGTCGCTACACTGCTCTTTAATATACACTGTTAGTGTTAAAGCTGGTGATTTTGTTATTTTCGGCTAGGGCACTTTAATTCTCAGGGCATAGACTCACAGAAAAATGAGCTTTCAACATGTAGCAGTGTCTGATGTAGCTCACTGGAGCTCATTTAACACTGTTCATTCCACTAGTTTTGTATTTCCTTCTGTTTTTATAAAACAGGAAAACAGGTGCTTTTTTAAAAAGAGCGTGAAACGACTTACCGTAATGCGCGTAAACAACCGAGATTTTCCGAGTAAAAATAAAAGTACTTTAACGATAAATAATTGTTAACAAAGTGTTGTAAAAAGAACAAAGTGTTAAGTCTGAAGAAAACCACTTTACCAAAGACACTTAAGTCCATTTGCTGACCCATTACAGCTTTGAAAGCTTATTTCACTTGTTATAGTTCTTTGTACCTTCACTGTGTATATTTGTTTCTTTAACCAGTTTGAAAATCTGGAACTAAGTACAGGACGTCATGGCAAATTATTAGTAAAATAAATTTATTATGTAGTTACAAGTTTGCTAATGTTCATGTAGTTTTTGCACAACATACACTCAGGTGTATTAGAGGTATTAGTTTGCCCAAGGACTTTTTTTAAGTTAAAAAGTAATTATGGACTCTGAAAAAAAAAACTAGGTTGAACATTGCTGTGAGCACTTCAGTAACACCTATTAATCATAACTCAGATTCTGGCTGGCAGCAAAATGGCACACTGCACATGGTATGATAGAGAACAGAAAGAACTGAGCTGGTGGAAAGCCAGCTGAAAACCTTGAGTGCCCAAACAATTGTTCTGCACAAAGAACCTCTGTTTTCAAAATTGTTTTTCAATTTTTTGCACGTTGAAGAGAGCAGTAATCAACAATGACCCTTGTGTTCAAAGTGTCTCTGTATTTGGTACCAGCCTGTTGTGAACAATGTCGCTTTTTATCAAAGAAACTGATGTGTTACACAAATAATAAATATAAATGAATATATATGCAAAAATATATTTCGCATTACATATAATCCTGGCATGAAAAACAACAGTTAATGCATGGCTTAATTTTGGCATAATTTCAAGGGCAAGTCCAGGTCCTGTCTCAAATCCATCCCCATGCCATTGTACCTAAGCTGCAAGTGACACTTTTGAAAAATTCACTGCCAAAATCCCCTTTTAAAAAGTGAAAGGCAAAGAACGATTCCTGAAAGGCTCAACAGGCAGCACAAGTGTTTTCCTGTATTGTATTTCACTCTGCCCGAAGAGCTTTAGCTAAAAAAAAAAATTATTGACTGCCTCATTTTCTGCCCATAACAAAAAGAATTCTATGCAATACATCATTCAGTGTGTCATGTTGCTTCTTTCTAATCTCTCAAGGACAGAAATGTGAGTCACAAAAGTGCTAGTAGAGTTTGGTGGACCAGTGCAAATGCTTAAGTCACACGGAGAAAAAAAAAAAAAAACAATCCAATCCTTATACTTAATCATCCACCATGCAAAGTCATATGGATCTCCAATCATAAGACCACTATCTTGAGTTTGCAAACAAACAAACGAATAGATCAATTAATTAATTAATTAATAAAAACAAAGAAATGTGAAAATCTTCCCATCCCTCTATCTCTCTGCACAAAACCTACAGCCTACATTGAGATAGGACCACAGACTGGAAATAAACAAGGAGCAGACCAACGTTCCTCTCTCTTTATAAATACAAGCCTTAGTCTTTAAGTATATAATATCAGATTTAATATTTGATATCAGTATAATATTTGATGACATATATCCATTTAATTTTAGCGTTCTATGTGAAATGAAAATGTCACCAGTGACAGAAAATGCAGTGCAATCTATAGTCTAGCTGCTCTGCAAGCTGTGTGAATGCAAAACAGATGCTATTGTATAATTTAGCAACAGAGTAGTGCATAAACTGTAATTTTCTTTTAACACCAGCATCGCCAGCGTTGCTTCCCAACACATCATGCAGTCAAGTACTTAGAATATAATGTTGGATTTTGTCAGGTTTTATTCACCAGAAATCATCTTCATTTATATATTTATGCTTTTTGCAAAATTGCATAAACCCAACATTCTGCTTCTCAAACAATTTAATGCATCATGGCCAGGAACAAACCAGAATATTAGTTTGCATAGATGAAGGTTAATGTACTCCTAAATGATCATTTTCCAGGACAGAGACGATCAAAGCTGTTCAAAGTCAAATTAGAAACTTCAGTTGCTAACTACCTGCGCTCCAGAGGGGAATGTCTGTTCCCGGTGACTTTCATTTCCCAGCTTCAAAAGCATCGAATCATCGAATGTCACATATTATTATACTTTTATGATAATTGTCACCTGGGTTATCACAATACATTTCGAAACAGTGGTGTCATCTCAAGAAAATAAACATCATTGATCACAAAGTGTCAGACTGGATTTCACAAAGTGAAAAAGAAGCTGATTTTAAAATGGATTGGCAAGCTTAGATATGTTTAATTAGATATTTCCTTGCTCCTCAACATTTTAATGCTAGTATTGATCTGCAGTGGACCAGCTAGACAGCATGATAGTCCCTGAAGTAGGATATTTAAAGAAGCTATTAATCACCGAACATTACTCTGGGGACTTGTGGAAAGAGCCACAGGTCATAGAAGATTCTTCACTAAATAGATTTAAGAGTTGCAAATAACAAATAATTTTATGTAGATATTTAATGTAAAAAAACAATAAAGGAGATTGTGTAAAACTGCTATGTGAACAAGTCACGCTTGTAGCAATTGCACTGCAAGCTGTCAGTGACTTCTTCTTGGAACTTGCTCTTGTTTGTAAGAATTATTTGACGGCACTAGAACCTGAGTCTGAGTATTTTCTCTCTAATGCCAAAAACCCATCCAAATACATGGTAGAGATGGCATCACAAAATCAACCAGATGTCCTCTAGAATCACGATGCATGCTGCGTCCCTCCCTTTCATTCACACACATGTACTCTGTCTTACTACGACTGACTTTCATCATATAGTACTTAGCATAAATGAGTACACCCCCTATGAAAATTAAGATTTTTATCTATGTCTCAGTGAACACCAGAACAATTATTGGAATTTTGACAAAACTGAGTTTTATTAAACATTTGCTTTATTAAGAACTTTATTTAAGTGAGGTGTTGAATACACCCTATAATACATCCTTGTCCACTGACTCTTTCACCCTGTTCTTCCACAGAAATACAGCCTTGGCCTTGGATGTATGTTTTGGGTCATTACCATGTTGAAAGCGTGTCTGGCGACACAGGTTGCAGAGAGATGGTAGCATCTCCTATTTCAGTATTTCGCAGTAAATTTGTGAATTCATGATGCCATCAATGAAGTGCAATTATCTGACACCTGCAGCACTCGTACAACCCCACAGAAGAACACTGCCATCGCCATGCTTTATTGTATTATTATTACACACACACACACACACACAGAGACCCTACAAAATGTATAACATTCTATAATTCATTCTAAAGCAAATTTAACATTGCTTTAAGAAATTACACTTCCTTTACATTAACCAGTCCTTCTTCCGTTTTTCTTTTGTGGGCCTGACTTATGCAACATCTTAGAGGTTCTTCATATCAGAAAATGTCTGTAATTAGTCATGAAGGTTTCAGTGGGTGTGGAAACTCTTACTGTGAAAATGCAGAAGACCAAACCCGTTTTACAACATAGAAAAAATTCTTATCTTATAGGCTGTGAACTATGCGTAGGCCTACATATTTTTAAACATATTTTGATCAATTAAACATATCTGACCGTTTTATTCTACAGGTCAATTTACTACTTAACTCTCCTGAGCTCCCCCCATGCTTCCCTTTGTCTCCCCATATCCGTGAGGCTGATCAGCCAGTACTCAGAGCGCTGAATTGGTTTTGCATCAAAGATACGTACAAAAATTGAGTTTGGTGCAACCATAAGAAATACTGTACATTCACTTGATACATAACTAAGATGATACATAACAAGGCTGTTTCCTAGTTTCACAGCTTTCCCAGGTTCTTCCTCTTAATTAATGAGGTCACCATCTCCTGCCCTTGCTCTATAATAGAAGTGAAAACTACTATCTGCTGAATGCGTTGTTGGAGCTCCTCTGGGACGTACTATACCCTTGGCCCAAATAAGCACAATATTCTCTAGCAAATAAGCTGAAAGAGAGACATTCATTAGATGGCAGTCTAGACATTGACAGCTTAAATTAAATGCACTTGGGCAAAAAAATGCCACAAATGCCTCGTGCCATACTAAAACCATGATAGTCTGATAGTTCTGTGTAGATCAAATTTTGTATAATACCATAATCCATAAACCAAAAAAAAAAATTACTCGTAATGAACAGTTATTCTAACCATGTATTCTCAACAGATATAAATACGGAAACAAATAGGAGGCACACTATTTAGCACACTATTTTATTTTTAACATTTTTTTCACAATTCACAGGGCATTTGATTAAGACTAGAGGTGTATATTGGTACTGGGACACCTTGGGATGCAAAAATAAAAAGGGAAGATCCAGAATTCACAGAGACTACACTGACAGTGCTTGCATTTCTACCTCTGGGTTTTTTTTTCAGTGTTTCTGGGGGCATAGTTGAAGGGTTCAAATATATGTGTTATACATGAAAAATTAATGCATCAAAGCTGAACACAGATATGGATATTTGCAGCACAAAATAGATAAATTCACATATTTACAATATATTTTTTTGAATCCATTCATTTCTGTAATGCTGCTTTATGACAATGTCCATTTTTAAAAGCACTATACAAACAAAATTGAATTGAATTGAATTGAATTGAGATACAGGTAAAGATAACTGCATTACACTCCTACTTGGTACCAAAGGAAAAGCTGGTTAAACTGTGTTTTATAGCCTCAGGGTTTGTACCGTGATGAATACACATCATCACAGGTTTTTGTGTCACTGCTTTTGGACATAGCTGATGTATGTTTTCTCATGGCCTTACGGGAATTAGGATCTAAAGGCTCAAGCTTCCAGAGTGTTTCTCTTGTGTATAGTGTCTTCGGTGTTGCTTGTAGGTAGTAATATTTAGCTTTGATATTTCTTTTAAACTGTTTCACGGTCAATTGCTGATAGCAATGTGTTCTCTGATGTTAGGAACAAGAAACAATGTGTCACATGTGGCTTTCTATAATGTCCTGCAAACATGGCCCTTTGATGATTTTATAACTTTGATGGAGAAAATACATTTCATGCTTTTCACCCAAATTCACAGGGCTGAATTACACGCAACCTCGCAAGCTTTGTGGCAAAATACCCTCACACAGAAGGCTATATCTTTGGGCTCTCTTTCAAATTAAATAATTTGTTTGCTTTGTCTATCTCCAACTCAATATGGCTTTGTTTGGTCTGGCAGCATTATTATTCGGAAAATATAAGCCTTATTTCGCAGCCATTTCATGCCTGAAATCAACATGACCTCAAAACAAAGCTACACGAGTCTGTCTCCTCAAACTCACTGATTGACCTTTTAGAAAGGACTCTTCAAAAATCAACTCCACTAGTGCATGAGTAATTGCTGTTAAAAAAAAAGAGCCAGATGTTAACTGTAAAATTAGAGCGCTATTAATAGTATATATGTCTTGGCATTTGCAGGCAACATACTGTGGCATGTTAACACTTATGCAGAGAGAGGAAGTGTAAAGAAACCAGTGTTAATTCTTTTTTTATTATTATTATTTTATTGTATTTGTATTTTTTTTTTTTTTTACATTTTTAGCTTTGCATGAACCTATTATATGATGCATATGCAACAAAATAACACCTGTAGAATATATACATACATATATATATATATATATATATATATATACATAGTCTGTCCCGATTCAAACGTTAGCATCAGAGAGATGTAAGATCCACTTTACCTGAGATTACAGAAAAAAATAAATATTGTCATACAGACCTGAAGAATATCTGATGCATGGCAAATGCCAAAAAGGACCAAATGCAGAGCAGGATAATGTGGCCATTTACATGCAAATGACTTACAGTTGCAAAGAAGCAAGCAGAGATTGAAAAGAAATTTGCAGTGTCAATATGTGTTTTGTAACCAGCTTGAATCTTGAACCCATAACTCATTGATGTGGAAAAAAATGTGGGAGTCTGCAACAACTGAGCAGGTAGAATGCTTAATTCCTCATCTGCTTAGAGTGAAGGAAGTGTAGGAAGAAGAAACCAACTTCAGTCTAATATATAGATAAAATTCTACAGAGAATGTACAGTTCTTACTTATAAGTATAATTAGCTCTTACTTATAAGTATAATTAGCTTTGTTGAGCCTCATTTATCAAGTACAAAGTGATTTATTTGTAAAAATTTGTTCATAGGTGCATTTACAAAATAAATTACAAGAAAACCCCGTAATTTTGGGAAAAATGTTTATATCCTCCTGGTTATCCTGAGTGTGTGTAAACTTATGCATAAGAAGACTAACTAATGTAAACCCTGACTGATCAACTTCATATCATATAATTTGCATGGATGCTTTTCATGCTGTGCAACACTCCAGAATGTTGGCCAAAATATTTCTAACAATTTTACAGTAGCAGTTTCCCGGTATGACGTGCTTGGTGTCCATGATCATCATTATATACAGTGTAGTTCTTTTCTACCCTCCATTTTCTTTTCACTTCACTTAATTTTAATTCTTCTACAGCTTTTTGTAATTTGTCTCTAGATTTTGACCTTTCAGGCGCTGTTACACTGCTACACATTTTTTTTATTTGTACAGAAGTGAATCAAAATAACTTTATGCCACTTCTGCCTTTTCTTTCTCAGTTTAGCAGTCATTTCATGTTTCCAGCCCTCTGTGTGTTTGACCTTTTATGGAGTTTCGTGGAGTTTTATGGAGTATCGTGGGTGTCACTAAATGCAAATGAACTGTGTCAGGTGATGAACATACGCAAGCGTGTACGAAGAAAATCAGCGTTTCCAAAATGTCTGAAAATCCAGCAGAAAATTTCGACGGTTTGGCTTACGCAACCATTTACACTCGTCTTTACTAAAAGATTGATAAAGATAAAATATTGATGTGAGCATACAACAAAATCCAGTACAGAAGAGCACAGGAGATATTCATTATGGCATATGAAATCATTTTCACTGGTTACACCAAATATGGTAATTATTTCAAAAGATTCAGTCAAACATTCAAGATGACTGCTGTATAAATGGATATTCTCCATTGTGACTGGGTGGTGTTCGGAGGTTTTCCACAAATGAATCAGGAGTAATTTGTTGATATGCTTCGCTGCGGAGTACATACATGTTTCCTGTATATTTCTGATTCACTGGTATTTTATTTGATCTGTCAGTACAGATGTCTGCATCTGAATTGCACAATGGCAGGAAGCTTGTCATCTGCATACAAATGAGCCTCCACGGATCCTCTTATTTCCATTATCAAGGTTCTGGTGATTGTATTTATCAGAAAGATTTCATTCTGTGTCCGCGGCTGATATGTATATTGTCTCTGTGGGTAACGACGTTCCTATCCAAACAGAGCTTGTGTCTTGGGAGGAAAACATGCAGAGAGAATGTTTGCAGGTTTGTTATTGATGATTGTGGCAAAAATTAATCTTGACAAGCTTTAATCAACATGAAGCAGAACCCGTGAATCGTGAATGGCGTCAGATGGCTGCAAAAGAAAAAGAAAAAGTGTGTCACATAATCCAAAGAAAGGCTAAACAGCACTGCACATTAAAATAACCCCGTTGGGGAGTAAAGCCTCCATCAGGGATGTTAGCCAGTGGATTTAGAGGAGATGGAAGGGGATTACTGGACTGATATCAATCATTCCAGCTGAACCAACAGCTCATTTAAACGTATCAGATGCATTGGCCGCTCACTTAGTTTAGACCCAGCCAGGCTTCCAACACCACAGTTGGATTTCGCAGCTACCCCCTGAGCTCTTAAAAGGTTAATCTGAAATTAATGCGTCTTCCTGCACTATTGGGAATTCAAAATTGCTGACGGGCAGTGGGCACAGGTGAGCATGCCAACATGGGGATTTGAGAGCTGCTGGTGCCTACTATCTACGCTCAACTGTTAAGGAATTGGGTTGGAGTTGATTTCTCTGCTTTCAGCCTGCCGCTGAGATGAGATCCAATAATGAGCTTGCCCGGTATGCAATGACAGCTATGTCATGAGTTTACCTTCTTAAAAATATCAGCCAAAAATAACTTAGCGTGGGCAAGTAGTTGAATGACAGGAAATGTAGTTCATTAGAAGTACAACAATTTTTTTTACTGCACATGTCCAAGGACAGCACAGCACAACTTCAGTGTCACAGGAATATGACCAGACATCCCTTTTCTTCCTAGTCATAGCTAAAGGGAAGTGTTGCCTTGCTGTTTAGCTTTTCTAATCCTATTTGAAAGCTTGCCTCTGGTGTGGGTCTTCTTCTTAAATTGGCTTGTGGCCAATGTGATTGATTAAAGTAGTGTTACCCAGCTTTATCAGGCTGCCTTGAATTCAGAGCTTCTGCCAAATCTATTAGGTAATGCATCTCTTGTCATTGTACTTTTCTGTCTGAAGGGGTTGTAAAAGTGAAAGAGATATACTGTCTGACTAGGGCAAAACCAAAACTAAACCTAGTACAGGCTAACTGCGCTTCCCATGTGTATTTCCTGTGGTTACTATGGTATTACATTTTATATTGCCACCAGATAAATCTTGGTGAAGTCTGAATACAATAAGTTAAACCTGATCCTATTAAAAATCTGTGTGAATTCCAATGAATGGTAAATTTAGTCAGATTTCATACAAATGTACTTAAAATAAAATATACAACCACTTGCCCCACACCTTGGTCCAACCTTAAATATACAACAAGTCACTATTCATAGAACTTGACTGGTGCAAATTCTTCCTAACATGATCTTGATCTTGTTAAAAATTCAGATAAAAGGGAATGAAAAATAACTGCAGTGAAAGTGATAGAAAAGTTGTGGCTCCTGTGAGGTTTAAAGGTGTTAAAGGATGTGTATGGCCGATATTATGTTAGGGTCAATAGGAAAAATATAACTGCCTGTGAATTGAGGGAGCGGCACCGTTATTACTGCTGACTCCTACGAGACTCGGTTACAGCTCTTAGGACTGTCTGCTGCTGGTCATCATTCACAGATGCTCACGCAGACACACAGCTTTATAATGATCAAGAGAAGAGTCAGACACCCATAAGGCACTCAGACACTCACAGTCATCCAAGCTAAGAGTGTCTGGCGCCACACAAGTCACTCAACTCTGTCCGCTCGTATTCAGACCTACACTAGCCTTTTCAGACCGCTGTGCCCTTTCACCTTCATGCTCTGTTCACACACTATAAGATTTGGAATAACCATCACTTTTGAATTTAAAGCAATAAAAATATAACATATAGCTTATAATACTCAATATATCATAGTAATCTCAAGCGTTAGCAAATTCTAATGATGGGCTTTTTTAATCAATCTTTTAGTGAAAATGTATGTAAATGTTTTTGTACTCCAAAACAAATTAAAAATTCCTGTCAGACTTACAAGTTTCATTAACGCTGATTTTTTGCATATTCATATGCATACATTCATCAATGCCAATCATTCCATTTCATCATCATCGGTATAAGACTCAGGAGCTTCTGTAGGATCTTGACTGTTTTCCCGAACTCAATTTATTTTCCTGAACACCATTTTTTTATTATTTAAATGCTCTTGTGAATGATTTATAAAAAAAAAATTGTTCATATTCAGAATGATAAACGAGGGTCGTTATTTACTGACCCCTTTCAGATGGCTGTAGATGTGACTGGGACTGTGTGTGTGTTCTTATTTATTCATTTCTTTATTTTTTACCACTTTTAGAACAAACAGCCCTGAACGTCATGTCTGTTATATAAATGAGATCACTATGGTAAGCACCTTACCAAGCTTCATGGTCGAAAATTGGTTTACTAAAAAGAAATCTAAAACAAGTAATTTAAATCCACACATGGACTAAATGTGAATTCTGAGAGCTCCTTGATATTCTTCATGAAAATGTTGCTTTCTCTGAATCTACAACTAAGAGCCAAATGGCCTTGGCTATTTAGGTAGCACGATACCATGCTCGTTTTACAGTTGAAAGAAATGAGCCCACTTGACCAAGAATACTACTCACAGCTTGCATATACATAACGCACACTGAAATGGGAGCAAAGCTGCGTCTAATTACAAATTTATAAATGCTACATTGCAGGTGAGACGCCAAACTTGATTCATCTTTTGTCATGGGACTAGTATGCAGATGGAATGTTGTGCTATATTTACTCCACCCGAGGACATTTTACATCACGACAGGAAATGAGAGGTGACAAAAGAACTGACAGTCGCTGTAACAATATGTGATTCACTTCTATGAGAGGTATCCAAAGGACAAACAATCGGAAAGGCAGTCAGGCAATAATCCTCTTTTCTTTTGGTAATGTGTTAAATCTGTCCAGTATCCTCTATCATTGCTTAAAATATTTCATTCCTTTCATTTAATTGACCTGGAGATAGTACTTTATCTGCAGCGTAAGCTATTGGTTTAAAAATTAATTCAGAATACTAATTATAAAAATAACATACAGCACAGTCCCTGCAAAAAAAAAAAATGATTAGGAACAATAGGGATTTATGAGTCTAAATACTTTTTCAATTATAGTACAGCTGAAAGTGAATGTCTGGCTTTATTGAAAAGTGCCAGCTATCGTGAAAAGTAAATCGAAAAAAAAAAAAAAAAAAAGAGGAAAGAGGAAATGCAGATGATTTCATGCATCGGGTCCTTTCTAATTTGCGAGTGGGAATTGGCAAAGAAAGAGATTGCGTAGTTTTAAAAAGGTATAATAGATCAGATTTTTTCCCCCTTTCAGCACTGACCTTAGCTGTAAAAGCCCTCAAAACACCATTCATTTGTGCCTTTATTTAGCACTCTCAATTTATTTAGAGTCCTGAAGTGCAGTGACATAATGTTTCACTTAGTTCAACCATGACATGCTGGTATAGGTAACAATGAATGACGCAGTAGGTCACAGAGTCATTTGTTGGCCTTACTATTCATTTAAATCCCTTGCTTCGAGCACAGTTATAGTAATAAGCTCCCCTGCAAGGTTAATTTCGCATAACCTCCATTTTAGGGTTCAGAGAAGTGCATAATGTTAAAGGAAGATTTTTAGCTGAAATTAACATTAAGCTGTACGGATGAAGTATAACTGACTGTTAGTAGTTATCAGATTAGAATTAGATATCAAGGCTGGTTTTGCTTACTATGGACCTTACATTGTGGTTGAATTAATCGTTCATAAGGATGTAACAGAATATTAATATTTTATTAGGAATGAACAGATAATGTGTTCTAAACAGATACAAATACAGCAGGAGACATACTATTAATTTTTTTTTCGTTTCTTGCCAGAACGGATCACAGGACATTTGACTCCAGGTGCATATTAGAACCGGGATCCTGCTGGATTCAACTAAAGACTTGCAGAAGTGTTTTTTTATTATTATTACTTTCATGCATGTGTGTGTGCGTGTGTTCAGATATGAAGCTTGCGGGACAAAGATAGATATATTTACAGCATTCATTCATTCATTCATTCATTCATTTATTCATCCTTATGGCTGATTAGGGTTATGGTGGCTTAATTAGGCTATTAGTTTGTTTACACTTTGGAAAATAGAGCCAACTATACTGATTAAAATATACTGCAGACAAAAATAGCTGTGTGAGTGTGATTAAAAAGTCCTGCACGAGTGATATGAGGTTCAGGAACTGGCAGAGCCAGGATTCACACATCACGCTCACAGTTCTGGCATTTCTACCTCTGGGTTTTTTCCCCAGTGTTTGCGGTGGGCATACAGTGGTAGAGTTCATATTTAATTCAAACAAAAGAAGCACAAGTTTAAATCCGAATACACATATGAAGATGTGTGTGTCATTGTGTTACACCCCTATTTGTTAAATCAACAACCTTCTACGCTAGTAGGACAAATCATTACAGATCTTTCCACTGATCTTTATCTGTAACCTGTGTAAGATTCTGGCCAAGCTACTCAAGGTTCAAATGCTACGCTCTCTCTCTCTCTCTCTCTCTCTCTCTCTCTCTCTCTCTCAAAACAAACAGCTCAGTGAAATTATATCGAGAATGTGTATGTGTGTGTGCATGAAAAAGAATTGAATTGGCCTCCGCCGCCTACAATGTGTACGTACAAGCAGAAGACAACAAAGGCAGCGGGCTCCATGTGGGTAGTACTTCCTTTCCTTTATTAAAAACATCAAAGTATGTTACAGTGCAAAACTAACAGCTCAGTGAAAGTAGGCCAGATCCAAAAACTAACAACAAAATTCTGCCTCAAGTCTCTCAGTCTTGCAATATGAAGGAATATGAATAAATGGCAAACAAATAACATTTATTTAATTCACACTAAAGCTCGAATATCTCATGTAACACTGAGTGGAAAGACTGAAATCAAATCAGACTTCAAATCAAAGCATCAGATTACAACAGATGACTTTTTATAAAGCGACGACGGAAATGACTATGCATAATCGTCTGAAATTAAAGCACACAAGACTAGAATTTCATTAAAATAATAAATTAAAAAGACTGAATAGCTTTGTTTGTAATGTTCCTCCCTAGTAAGCCAATATGAATTATAACAAGGGAATACAACCAAGACAATATTTGTCTTAAACACTTTTTTTGCAACAACAGAAAGAGTGAATTTCCAACCAAATGTATTATCTCCAAGACTACGTCAATATTCTCTCCCAGTCTAATTGCCATAAGCTTAAATGTAGATATTAAAACAACACATTAACCTGTACATGCAAGTTTTTCTGATATGACTTTAATGGATTAATGGAAGGTGAAGAATAAATATGCACTCTGAAGAATAATGCACAACTGGCACAACAAAAAAAATGTGTGTATGTGTGTGAGTGTGTGTGTGTGAGAGAGAGAGAGAGAGAGAAAGAGAGAGAGAAAGTTGTAATCCTGGCACATTAATTGCAGCTGCTCCCAGGCTGTCTCTCTTATTCCCTGTTTGTTCCTCTCTTGAGGCTAATGCATCAAAGAGCTGCATTAGTAGAACTATCCAGAGATGCAAACACTTAAACTAAACATGAAAAATGTCTCAATTATTTAAAGCTTTACACAAGTCTGCTATTTATGATTCATTTTATATAGTATATAATGCATTTACAGGGTAAAACATATTTTGGAAGTGCACTAGTTCTGTATATATGTGTGCGCTAGTCTCCAGTGAATTTCCCTCTACCAGTCTCTTCGATCAATATCCCTGGCAAATGCAATCCCAAGATTTGGTACCTATGGGCATTTGGGGCAATAAATCTTGGCCAGAGGTTGTGTGGGCTTCCCAGATAAATAGAATGGGCTGTGTTTTATTGCCGCTTTGCTTGTATTAACTTTCTGGATTTGGGGAAGTGTGGTGCTGTCCTTGGTGCTGAACCGTACTCCTGTATTTTCAGATATACACATTATACACTGCCTAGGTACACTGTACCTAACTATGTAATTATAATGTAACTGCACATAGTAATCATTACATGGAACCATATTTAGGGGGCAGTCATGGCCTAATGGTCTGAGAGTCGGACTTGTAACCCGAAGGTGAACCCCAAGGTGGTGGGTTTGAGTCTCGGGTCCAGCAGGGATNTGGGTTAAATGCAGAGCACAAATTCCGAGTATGGGTCACCACACTTGGCCACAAAGTCACTTCACTTCACTTCAATTCACTTCACTTATTTCAATTGCTCAGTGGCTATAGTTTGTGTTAACCTACAGTATGTCCACATTAGCATCATGGTGTCAGGTGACCGTTCCTTTAGTAAACATGGAACTACGATTTCAGCGACAGTGCCAAGCGACAAAATGACAGCATGACAAGCAACACTGAATTAAGATTTTTCTCAATTCTGTGCAAATAATTTCAAATTCCTTGGACTTATTAGTCCTCAATTAGTGCTTGTTGCACAAAAATGAAAATATATATCATATACAACCTTAAACCTTGAATATACATCATATACAACCTTAAATATGTATAGTGACATTGCAAATAAATATATTGTGGAAAGAAGTGTCAGAAATTGGTGAGTGTACATTTAGTAGTTAGTACAGTTAGCTTGCTTTGCTAATCTGCCTTCAAAGCTAGTACAAAGCCTAGCATGTAACTTAAATCAAATGACCAATTTTCACACTGATTAGTGCATTATATAATTTTTTAACTATTTACCTTTAGAGGCTATATAAACACTGAACTCAAACTGCTTTTAGCTGCAGAATTTACGTCATTTCATAGCAGCTGGAGATCCAGTTTCAAAGACACTGAAAGTAAAATGCCTTTAATGCTGCTTTACTTTTTTTTTTAATAAATATGGACTTCAGGTCACTGGTTTGATTTAAGGCTCTGCTGGTGTTTCGTGGATCTACTCGTGCATCAACTAGTCCCTGTCTTGTGCTGTAGCTTTTCTCTCTTTATGTGCCAGCAAGGAGGAAAATGGGCCAAGGAGAGACAAAGCCAAGAACATTCCCCTGAGAAACACTCCACATTTCCCACATCCTTTGTTTTAAGATTCAGGACTCTGCTTTTCTCATTTGAAAATACAGGAGTGGTAAAGAGAGACACGTTTATGCATGGTTTAACTTCACACTGATAGGAAATGTGAATGTTGGAGGATCTGCATGACAAATTTTCACTGTGAGGAAACAAATCCTGTAAGATTATTTAAATTCTTGTACTTTGGAATTAGTGATCCACTACACAGGTTAATATAATTATAACCACACATAACCACACAGGCTAGGAAATTATGCATGCATGTATGCATATACGTATGTATGTATGTATGCATGTATGTATGTATGTATGTATGTATGGATGGATGGATATATTTATAATTTACATTTATATTTAGATATATTATAACCCTTGTGGCAAATGCTTTATCTTTAAAACATTCAGAACTACATCAAACATAATGCTTCTTTTTAGGTCCAAATAGCCCCATTTTCAAATTTTCAAAATTCCATTTGTAGGATTAAGGCTCATATTTATTAGCCCTGAAATACAAACATTTCAACATAACACAATGTACAGTATGTATTTGTTATGTTGGTAATTCCAAAGTTTTTGCTTTCATTTAAATAATTGTTAAAACATTAAATCTTTCTGTCCTTTTTGTTACATAATGTTCGCACTTTTTTTTTTGGAAATCACTATTGATGAATATATCTATAATGCATAAACAATGGATAAATGTGCCATATAGAGAAGCAGACCAGGATGTACCAATTATAGTGGTGTAATCAATTTGATATTAGAATAATTTTAAAGAGTAAGAAATAATTTGTATAAGATTCCAGTTTAACAACTAAAAATCGTCATTTACTTTCACCCAAAAAACTAGCAGATTAAAAATGGCACATGAGAAGCTTGAAAGGTTGTTTCTTCAGCAGTCACTGATAAGTCAATATGGATTTAGAAAATAAACAGAGAAAGCTGTACAAAGAGAACCCTCGTGTCTCAGTTTGCCAACAAGATAAAAGTACTTTTACATACTTTTTTAAATATGACATTATGTCTGGTACTTGTCAGCTTACCTCCTGATTTGACTTGGCAAACAGACTATGTAATGTGGAGACGTGTGTGCCAAAGACAGACAATAAAAAAAAAAAAGAAAAGAAATAATGGCAACACTTTACAATTAATGAAAATTACTAAATACAGTAGTAAGCATGACTAAACAGTTAAGTAACACACCTAGTAACCATTAACTAACTGCTGAATTCTCAAATCTGATTGGTTTGACTTGTTAGATAAAACAACAGAGTTGATTACTAATTTGTATGCCTCAAATACCCTTAAAATATACTTTAAATGGGAAGGAAGCTATTGAAGAAAAACGATTTCGGGCATTTGACCTTGCTGTGACCTTGACCCTGTTTGGATCTATTCCAAAATCAGTTCATCTGCTGGTCACAATGATAATTCCATATAAATCCTACAAACATTCAACCACTCATTCCTGAGAGAACGCACCTAGCGAGGNAGGTTAGTGTTGGCAAATTGCTGTGGTATAAGGGGAATAAAACACTTCAGGATGTGCTGTTATTAGAAAATCAACTTTGGTGTGGCATCCTAGCACCCCGGTGTTGAGTAATTCCCTATAACAGCGTGTCCCATCATGTTTTATTCCTTACTTTATTAATTAATACAGTAATAGGCATTACTAAACATTTGGGTCCATTAAAATGGCTTACTCCTGTATCAAGTAGTATTTACTTACTGTAAAGTGTTACTAAAACTATTATTATGAATGTATATTATAAGCATTATGTTTAGATACTTAGTTTCATTTATCCCATAGCATTAACATAAGGCTGAAAGATTTAGGGTGTGTTCCAGTACTGCTCTTTACCATATGCTTATCTACTTCCCCTTGCTATTTCTCCTTGAGGGAGTCGCTCCTGCCTTCAGGGTATTCAAAAATGTAATTAGCTTGTTAGCTCAATCAAGTGAAGTTTGTTAGATAAGCCAACGGAGGCCTAAAGAATACAATTTGCCTAGAATCTATTGTAATCAAATGCAATTTCCTTTCCAAAACTCGAAGAAAATGGCAGTGCAAATGTATATGTAATAACGCACTTACTGTTTTAAAGCTTAATATTTGATTCCTGACGTTTAAACTGAATTTTATGTCGCCAAAAACTTGACAAGACATTTTATTTCGCTAGCTGGTTAGATAACAGGCTAGCTAATGAGCAAACCAATTAGTTATCACTCAAGAAGATACTTATTAGTCGATATCACAAATTTAATAGATCAAACTGCAAAGGCAATTACACTGTGCTCTCTTCAAAGAGTGAATAAATCTTCCCCTTGTGCTGCGACTGACCACTCCTCCTGCTTAGCTGGAAGTGTAGATACACACTTCCAAATCATGATGGAAACTTAATGAAGGTCCATGAACATATTACAATTCAGGAATTTTTTTTTTTGTGGAAATGTCCAGGCATCCAGGCTGGTGCATTCCATTTTATCATCTGTTTGCACATGTCCAGAGGCTAATCCTAGCTTAGCCATCTTCTGCTTGGTTGCTGTGCAGTGAACCTTGTCAATCGTCCCTCTTTTCTATCTTTCTTTTACACCTCTTTTCCTCTACAATACTCTCTGTAGAGAGCCTTCTCTAGCCTGCTATTTCACTCTTCAGAAGTGAGCTGTCTACTACCATTATAGCTCTGAAAACATACACTCCTTGGGCACCCTCAAATTTTCACAGGTGGCTTTTAGACAGCCCTCTGTTAGCTAAGGGGGTGGAAGTAATTCAAGGTTAAGGTAGAACCTGAGGTGAAATATTGGATAGAAAATGGCTAAACGATGTCCTGTAGCTGTCGTAATGTGGCCAGGCGCAAATTAGTATTCCACAGCCATTTTGTGGGATATGGATTCTCTCATTACCGTTGATGTGGCCATGGAATCGCAGTGAAATGGGCGCTTATAATATATCCCCTGCTAAAGGTGTTTTCATTGCTTATAAAATGCTGTATCTGATCCTTCTGTTGCCCAGCTATGTGCCCATTTCTTTATTAAAAGTAAAGATTAGGTTGCATCGATTGGGCTGGTTCTCTGTGAGGAGATAATAGGATATGTTGTAGCACGTCCAGGTGTAAATGTAATGGAAATGCATATATTCTTTCATGCACCGACACACAATTTCTTGCACCCACTCACAGGCAGGTTTCTATGCCAGACAGACAGAGTCTTGGGAGTTTCTCTAATGACTCTATTTTCTTGTCTCCTTCACCCAGACCACTGTGACACTGACCCAGAACTACTAATTCATCACCGCACACATTTTAAACACTAAAGGCAAGCTTTCTATTTTTAACATAACCCCGATTCTGAGGTAAGGACACATCCACCAATATTGGGTGTGGTACGGCATCGTAATACAAATGTAAGAGGAAAATACACTCGAATATCCCAACAGATTGTTTGAGTTCACGCAAAGTGTCTTGATAGCACACTAATGGTGAGACATACAATCGTGTAGTGACCTAAAAAATTCACAAAGGTTTTATTGAACTGAAATATGTTTCTCATTTGCGTATATCTCAATCACAGGTTCTATCGTTCTATCAACAATTTCATTAAAAGTCACCAACACACCAACTGTCTAAAAGCAAATGCGTTATATTCATTTAAAGTGCATTAACAACAAATAAAGCAAACAAACAATAAATATTACCCTAGGTGCTATGTCTATCTCTATATCCACCTTTAATTTTTTTCAGAAGTCCCTCCTGTTTAAAGCCCATATTTAATAATTATATCCTTTGGAGTTCTCATTAACTCTGATGCCATCTCTTTATTATCCCAAGCAAACACCCTACCAACCACCACATTTGTAACCTAATCTACTTATGGAAAAATATTTAAATCAAATTATTGTAAGTTTACAATAAAAAAAAAATAGTAATCACATTGACCATAATCATCATCCACATCATGTCTCTCTAGTCCTGAGGTAAATATCAGAATGGCAAATATCAACAGGAAATGCCAAGCGAGAAATGCCCTGACTGGCGTCATCACCGCTCTTGACTAGATTATACTATTTATTATTGGCTCTTGACTCACATTATTATTAGCGTTCATTATAATATCACAACCTGTGCCATCTCTACAGTGATCGTGTGTGGGTGTATCATGGCGAATCTAACTGGACATTATACTGCTTTGAAGCTGAATCTATTAGGTTTATGTGTGTGTTGCTATGGCAACAACTTTATAACCAAAAGCATAACAAAGCATAACACTGACTGTGTGAGGAAAGCAAAGGTAAGTGAAAGTTAAAACGGCAGACTGACTGCAACACACACACACACACACACACACACACACACACACACACACACACACAGTACATACATACTTATATACATATATTTTGTATACCCCAATTTTGATTGAATCCCATTTTGTCATTTTGGTCTGTTTGCCAGAATTCAGCCATGATGTTATCTAGCGACAGTAATGACATATTGTCTAATTATATAATACTGTTTTACAACATGAGATATTCCCCTTCCAGTTTGGTTCCTAGAGCTGTGTAAAGAAAAAAAAACTTATGTTAATTTAGATTCTGTGGCATTACATCCCATATATATACTATATATGCAAATATACTTCCCCTTTCTGTCTTTAAACATATTAATCATGTCCTCATATCATACTCACATCATGTCCAGAGAGACAACAGGAATGATGCGTTTATATTAATAGCATATGATAAATATTCATTTTAAGAGGTAGCATGAAATATAATCTAGCTCCAATTTCTTGTCATCCTGAGATGGATGGTTCTATTTTAGCATGAGACAGAGTCGTATCATGACCATCTTAATGACAGGTTCTTCGTTTTTTTTTATTGAGTAACTGTTCAAATGTTCAATCAACAAGCAAAAAAAAAAAAAACCCCAAAAAACTCCATATAACTCCATATAACTCCATATAATGTCCTCTTTATTTAGTACATTACAGTATTGTCATCATTAAGTGATGCACTAATTAAGGCTGGTTTGTTCCTGGATTTTGGGCACAGATGGACTTTATGGTTGATCCAGTAAATCCAGAATCAAGGGGAAAGTCGGGAATGTACGCCATGCCAATGGAACAGTCAGTATTAGAAGTTGGGAAGACGCTGGATCTGTATTTGAACCACTTCTGAGGGTTTTTGGGGGTTTTTTATTAACAGTAGCCTGACCTAAACAGGTGGTTGCTAACTGAGTTAGTGCTTTGAAGAGGTAATCTAAAAGCATATTTATTTACATAAGTGTAAATATGCCTGAGGTTATGATTGATCATTTCCTTATTACACAGTAATTTCCTCTTTGGAATGGATTCCCAAATCCACATAATTATATGGATTTTTTTCACTGTGCCAACACACTAGATCTGCCTCCTCAATGATTATGGCTAGTTCACTGATACGTCTGATGTTTTTTTATTCATTAAAAACCCTCAATTTCCTACAGCTTTGGGCTTCTGGGATTTGGCACGTCTAGTAAATAGAATGTCTGGACTTACATTTATTAAATCCTGCTCAACATGATTACCTTATATTATTAATCATAAATATACTCTGTTACTTTGCATGACTCAAAATGGTGGTTATGTGCCAATATCATATCAGACTAATTAGAAATTGGAAGAAGTGTATTTTTATATAATCAGCATTTCAAATCCATTAACAACAACAGCTGGGTAAAAAAAAAAATTAGTTGAACCAACTTTTTATTCATTTTTTAATTGTATTATTATTTATTTTACAGTGACATAACAAGTAAAATCAAAAGTGTGATTTATGCATGTACAAAATGCCACATTATTTTACAACTTATTACAACTAATCATATCTATTTATACCATAGTGCTACTGAATTCTCAAACTGAAGGTGTTGATTCATTTTCTATAACAGCACAACTCCGACAGTAGATATGATTTAAGGTTTATATTAATGTGCTTGTTCTAATAATATATCATTTCTATAATACCAGCTCATCAAACACCAATGAGAAGCCGTATGGCTTATTTTCTTTTATTTTTGTGTTTTATTCATTAAATGTTTGCAATGCGTTATATTTTTCAGATTTACATTACATTTTTTTCCTCCAAACAAAACTGTAGTCAGTTTGGGTTGAAAATTTTCAGTGGCTGAAATTTCAGTGCCCTTTTAATTTGTAGTTTCAGACATGTTGGAATATAATCATTTGCACAAACAACTAGTCGGTATACAGTATGGATATGATCCAGAGCAGATTTATCCTATCTGCTTTAATTACAATTCAATCTCACTGAGGACACATTTAAGCACTAGATATGTGAGAAAAGAATTCAACCGGATTTCCAGCAAAGCCCAGGATACCCATTATCTATCCGGATGAAAAACAAGGAAAACAATACTCCAGCTTGCCAGAACAGCCTAAATCCATATAATACCACAAATTCATCCCCCAACAGTGTGATATCCAGTAATTCTATGGTATGGCAAGAGGATAATACAGGAATAAAAGGATATGTGAGTCATGGAGTAAAAACATGTTCAGAATATGATTAATGGTTAGTCTCTTCCTTTCTGTAATATATAAACGTTGGTTGGATTTCCTTATCGGTGATACTGTACATTAGCACAAGGCAAAACGTGGGAGTGTGACATGTCTGTCTAGCAAAGCAAATGGAAAAATAACAAAGACCTCTCTCCTAAGTTGCTAATGCATAATAAGCTACAAAACTGTAATAACATGAAAACAGCCAAAACAAACTAGACAAGATGAACAAACATGAGAAATGTCATCCCTGAACGCATGCCATTGCTACTAAGACTGCATCCATGGTTATTTTTATAAATCAAATAATCTGTTTTTTTATGATCATCACAGTTATGTCTTACAATGAAAATACTTTTTAATGACAAAACAAAAATAAAGTAGTTATATACAGTCACTAGCAACTTTTATCTCCTTCTTGCAATTCCCATTGACTGTACTGTACTGAATTAGTGGCCTCGACATAGCGATACCATATACATACACAGTCCCTTCTGAAAGTATTGGAACAGCAAGGCCATTTTTTTCTTTTGTTTTTGCTATACACTGAAGGCAATTGGGTTTCAGATCAAAAAATATAAGAATAAGAGACGATAGATCTGAATTTCAGCTTTCATTTCCTGATATTTACATCTAGATGTGTTAAACAACGTAGGACACCTTTCATTTGAACCCACCCATTTTTCAAGTCATCAGAAATATCGGAACATGTGAGTGGCAGGTGTTTCTTGTTGCCCAGGTGTGTCCTGTTAGACTGATTGTTTAAACAATTAATAGCTCTGAATGTCTACTCTTGGTTTGAGCCCTGAGTTTTGCCTGTGAGGACTGCATTTGTTGTTAAAAAGGATAAACAAACATGAAGACCAGAGAGCTGTCTATGGGAGAAAAGCAAGCTAAATTGAAGCTGAGAAAAGAGGGAAAATAGGGCCATTGGGCAGAGCCAATACAACAATTTGGAATGTCCTGAAAAAGGAAGAAACCACTGGCGTACTAACAAGCAGACAAGGAACAGGTCGGCCAAGGAAAGCAACAGCAGTTGATGACAAACATTGTGAGAGCTGTGAAGAAAAACCCCAAAACAACACGGACATCACCAACAACCTTCACAGAGCAGGAGTGAAGGCATCACAATCCACCATTTGAAGAAGACTTTAAGAGCAGAAATATAAAGGCCATACCACAAGATGCAAACCACTCATCAGCAGTACGAATCAGAAGGCCAGACTGGAATTCACAAAGAAATACAGAGATGAACCACAAAAGTTCTGGAACCAAGATTAACCTCTACCAAAGTGATGGAAAGGCCAAAGTGTGGAGAAAGAAAGGATCTGCTCATGATCCAAAACATACAAACTCATCGGTCAAGCACAGTGGATGTAGTGTCAAGGCTTGGCTGCTTCTGGGCCAGGCTCACTAATCTTTATTGATGATGGAACTCATGATATTAACAGCAGAATAAATTCAGAAGTCTACAGAAACATTCTGTCTGCTAATTTACAAAGAAATGCATCCAATCTAATTAGGAGGAACTTGGTGGTACAAGCCTGGAAAAGCATCACAAAAAAAAAATGCAACAGTCTGGTGATGGCAGTGGGTCGCAGGCTTGATGCAGTTATTGCAAGCAAGAGATTTGCAACTAAATATAAAGGGTTCTTTACTTTAATATACTTTAAGATTATCTGTTCCTGTACTTTTTACTCACCTAAATATTGTGTGGTCTGCCACTGCTGCAGGTTGTTTTACACATCTAGATGTAAATATCAGGAAATGAAAGCTAAAATCTCATATTCATCTTTTAATCCCAAATGTCTTCAGTGTATAGCAAAAACAAAAGAATTGGCCTTCCTTTCAGATGGGACTGTATATTTTCATTTTTATTACACTTTATTTTATGTAGCACTATTTTATTCATGTTTAAATGTGTAGCCTTTATTTTTCTGATTTCCTTTACAAAACCTAGCTATGCTAACTGCCAGACTCAGATTATAGCTTTGAATTGGATTCCCCCATTTTCTTCCCAAGTGCCTACACTATCAGGCATTGTCTCTCTATCTTCTCTTCATTCTGCTGATTCATCGCTGTCTGCCGCTGCCGTACTATAATGACACCCGTGGGTATCTCATTAACCTATTGAAGGAAGATTGAAAGCTTCTTGTTGGGTGAATACAATCACATGCTCTTCCATCAATCCTCCAATCTTCTGGGAGAATAAGAGAAAGCCAAACATACTGTCACCATGTATGAGAATGAGTCTATAAGCTCACATAAGGGTCCTTGTGCAGTGTTTTCCCACTGTGCTAATATTCCTATCTTGAGACGTTAATTCGCTGCTTGGCAGGGTGAGCTCACTCAACAATTCTGGCAAGTAAGAACAGTCTAATTCTAACTGACCCTTTCTAACGTTAATTCACCTTTAACCATTCTAGAATATTATTTCTTCCTCCACCAATATTGGCCATGCTGCTTTGGAGATTTGATTTATTTAAATGCGCAATCCAAGAGCATTGCGAGCTCCACCAGTAGCCGTGACCTGAACAACCCACGTCTGTGTTATCCAGGCACAACATGGATCGTTATGTCTTGACCCACTTCTCTGTTGTCTTGTATGACATGCCTGTGAGGGTTTTGTCTGTTATTTCTGAGTGATGGAGCAGACCTATAACTATAACCGGACTTCTCGGCAGGGAAGAGAAGGGCGGAGAAGAATCACACACAGTCTGGAGCTAATTGCCTCCCCTGTGCTGTCAGTTTGTGGCTACTGTATTCCCATAGTGAGGGATTCATGGAAAGATTTACTTAGAATAAACCAACTGCTGTATAATTGATATGCAACACACACATACACACATACACACAAAACTAGTACTAGTGTACTCGTGTGGGATTTCCAGTGGCTATTACAAATGCATTACACTATTACAATACGTTTTAGCTGCCCTCTGATTATTTATTCCTCTTTTCATCAATTCAGTCATATTAATGAAATGCATGCTCCGCTGACCCATTTGAACCGATTTAGAGCATGACTGTGATTAGACCCTTGATGATTGTCCTATATATATATATATATATATATATATATATCCTTTAAAGAAAGGATCTTCAATGTAGCCCATTCACAGTGGACTAAAAGCACATATTCTAGCTTGCAGCTTTTTGTAAGCTTCTTAAAAGCCTGTCCTTAGGGATCAATGATAGCCTCCGGATGTGGTCGCTCTGGGCCTTATCTTTGCTAATTTATCGCAAGGACTGCGGAGCACAACGGCCATCCTCGCTTGTCTATTCTCTGCTCCACTCCCCAGATAAAGAACCAAACAAATGGAAAATGCATATGGATGGAAGGACAGGATTTTAAGGAGCTGCTGAAATTCCAGTCATCCCGCCATGCTGTAATCATAATTAGAGCTGATTTCTAGAGGACACTGGCATGAATGATGGATGAAGAAAGAAACTAAAGATGAAATGGCAAATTGCACATAATGCAAAAAGGAATAGCTGCTCCATTTTTAAACTTGGCAGCTGTTAAGAGATATGACTTTGCCAATAACACAACTCAAAACATACCAGTGGCTTCAGTAGTCCTGAAGTCAAATAATAGTTCTATTTACATTGTGTACTTTGGTGAGAACAGTTCTTTTGGACAAAGAATGCTGCGTACTGAAGAAATGTCTGAATAAATTCCTGTACTGTACAAATAAAGAAAATTATCTGTCTCTCTCTGTCTCACTTTTTGGGCAGTGTAACTTTTCTAGAGGTTTATCAGCAGTGTTTCTCAAATGATTATACATCTACTTCTAGGGGTACTTAGACGTACCATGACTTTTAAGGGAAAAAAGAAAACAGTATTTTTATTCAGAAATTAATTTCATGTAGTTAGGTTCTCTTTCTTGGCTGACAGGAGTGGAACCTGATGTGGGCTCCTGCTGTTGTAGCCCATCCACCTCAAGGTTCAGTGCTGTGCATCCTAAAATGCTTTGCTGCTTCCCATGGCTGTAAAGAGTGAATGTTTATTTGAGTTACTGTAGTCTTCCTTGCAGCTCAAACCAGTCTGACCATTCTCCTCTGACCTCTCTCATCAACAAGACTTTTCAGCCCACAGTACAACAGCTCAGTGGATTTTTTATTTTTTTTTCTCGCTCCATTCTGTGTAAACTCTAGAGACTGATGTGTGTGAAAATTCAAGGACACCAGGAGTTTCTGAAATACTCAAACTACCCTGACTGGCAGCAACAACCATGCTGCGGTCAAAGTCACTAAGATCACATTTTTCTCCATTTTGATGTTTGATGTGGACAATAACCGGATGACCTGTATCTGTATATGCAAAGGGGTGCTTAGTATTAAAGTTCATTAAAAATGGCTACTTTTAATGTAAAAAAAAACGAGCGAGAGAGGCTCAAAATGCCCTCTTGACAACCCTGTATATTACATTTTTTATTACATTTCAATCAACGTCCATGGTCTATCCTGAAATAACTATCACTGAGCAATATTTACTTCACACTGTGCTGCATTTCCATTCCTTATTATAATGAGAATTTAAATACAACAAATGTTCACCAGAATTGGGTGCAGTTCTCTTAGATAAAGTTTCCAGCTGGAAAAGTTTCCAGCTGAAAAGCCGCAAGGCTTGAAATGATTACAATTTGAAAAACCAACTCGCCTTGAATTAGATTCGACACTCTTTACAAAGCTAAGATACAAATGTTGGTGGTCCACTTGTCAAAATAAATCGTGTTTTGACATTTAAGGAGTTGTGTCTTGCAGTGAACCCAAGACCTCTTTCAGAACAGATTTCTGTTTGCCTCATTCATCATTCTATATCCTTTGACAGAGATGACAGGCTTATGGGCCTCCTTCCTTTGCATCTCCTGATGCATGCTAATTTGTCTGGGCTTTAAAAGCTTTGATTTCATTTTTGCTGTATCAGCTCTCGCAGTTGCTGCTCAATGACATTGTGTGGGCCGATTAAGTCTCCTGAAGAATTCGGGATCATTTGCATTTTAAGTGGCTACAACTTAAGAGTCAAATTCCTACTAATTATCTCCTCCTTGCACTACATATGCATGTGCATATAACTAAGTGATCATTCAGGAAGATGCACTTAAATTTCTACTTTACAAGCAGTAACAGTCTGTACATATATACCTTCACTGCACCAACATGGTGAGAGGTTTGTCTGCTATAAAGGCTGCTGGCAACTCTCATATTAATCCTAAAAAGGGGAAAGTTTCATTTGCATAATAAGACTACACTCCAGACAGGAGGCTGTTTTTTGTTTTTTTTTTAACGTGAATACAAGAAATCTTTTGAAACAGGGTCAGTGAAACACTGTCACAAAGCATTTCGATTTCTGTCTCTGTTGCTCTTCCTTGGTGTCTCACATGACATGTTGAGCTTACATTATCCATGCCTTTCACCTCTTTTACCACATGTGTTTCCTTAATTGCTTGTTTTGTAAAATCTAATACCTTTATGGACATTTTTCTAAAGATGCCTAAAGATCTGGGATGATTTTTTTTGCCGTGTACACGTGCACATTCTATATCCTTGTTAAGTCCAGTCTTAGCCCCATTGACCTTTTCCATTGACAGTTAGTCTCTGGAGTCTTGTAGGGGCCAATGTTAAGCAGCAGTGTTTAGCTGGCATATTGCTTGCACCTCCTTGCTCCACCTGTCAACTCTGTGTGTGTGTGTGCGCGCGTGCGCGTCCCGGAGTGTATTCATGGTTTCCATTGGTGAGTTTCAATGAATGCAAATGGATTAATGTGAAAGCCCCCTTTACTTAGAAATGTGTAGAAAGCACTGAAAAGATTTCATTAGAAGATCATGTCAAACAAAAACCCAAAAGAGCTGCTGCTCTTTTAATCTCAGTTACTCTGACATCTATATAGAACAACACACTGTACCACTGCTTGTCACCTTTTATAGACAGGGGAAAATGAATGTAGTGTACCTTTCATTCATGTGTAAAGTAACATAGCATCCATTGTTACAGCGCTGTCCACTACGCTGACCTCTTGATTAGATTCTGATTAGTATAAAAGCTATGTTAAGCCAGTTTCTGCACAGCTGGCCATTGATCGTGTCATGACAGATATTTGTCCTGTACCACAGAAGCAAACACACCTGTGTTTCCCAAATGGCCTTGAGGTACAAGAAGGATGTCCAGTGAGTGTCTGTCAATAAGATCAATGAAAGTAAGCAGAAAGAGTGAGTGATTTAATGTGACATGATTTGAGTAAACTAATATTATGCAACCCTGAAAGACTATTGTCTGGCAGAGAAACTGTAATACAGTGAAACCGCTGGTTATGAGTTATATGGTAATGTTTCCATAACCGTCAGTGTAGTGCTTTTCCATTTTTTAACCTATTTGACCCTTCTTACGATAGTACTTTTACACCATACATGACAACCACTCATGTTGGCCAGATTAGCTAGCCTTAACAGGGAAGATTTAATTTTGTAAATGTGAATATGAAAATTCCTTGCAATGGACTGGAATTCCCACATTACACTCAGCATTCTCGGGATAGTCTCCGGACCTACGACAACCATAACCCCAATAAAGTCACTATTACACATGCATATATTTTATCACCAATGATTATCACCATATATGGAAGTCTTCCATATATGGAGTCAAACAGTGCTATTCCACAGACCAGCAGCATGGGCACAAATGTGAACCTACAGCTATACATATCCTGTGTGTGTGTGTGTGTGTGTGTGTGTGTGTGTGTGTGTGTGTGTGTGTGTGTGTGGCTTTTGCAGGTTTAGACATGTTAGGAACAAATAATACAAGCTACTTGACGTACAAATAAATGATTCTGAAATGAAACTATATAACAATGTTACAGTGCCTCACAGAGTCATTTAATGCATAATGAAAATAAAAAAGAGCAAACTTTCACATAACAGCTGCCCATGTTCCCAAACACAGCTAACTGCGCCAATACTTTAATCTTTCCTGAAAATACAGAGCAAACATTAGCAGATGACACTGAAAAGGAGAACACACAAGCCAGTCATGCATTTTCTGGGGCTGAATCACAAATGTCTCTCTACATTATTATTATTGTGGCCACTAGGAAGGGTGTTTTTCTCCATTATGTTATATCCTATATTTGGTGCAAACAAAGTAAATAGGAGTCTATGAGTCCATTTGAGATTTGGCTCAACCAGAAGATGGTGGATTTCACTTTTAATGTAAGTGCAAGCTATGATTTAAAAAAAAACAAAAACATTGTTGTGAGTAAATGGATAAAAATTACTGTAAATCGTTAAAATGCTTTTTAAAACTGTTAAATTATGTAAATTGCTGGCCTCTTAAATTCTGCTAAAAAAAGTGTTTTATTATATATAAAGACTGCGAAACTTTACTGTGTGTAATATTTTAATAGAGAGTGCGATGGTGGCCAAGCTGAACGGGCAGAGTGGTAATTAAAATTGAGCGCAAGGTGCCGTGAATTGCACGCACAAAAGAATTTGTGAGCAACAAGCAAGTGTGCAGAGCACTTCAGTACTGCGAGCACCGAGCAGTGAGCCACATGTGCTTTGGGTATACTCTTTAGTGCAATTCACGGCACTGCGCACTCATTTTTAACGACCGCACTCGCTGATACTGCTCTGTGCACTCAAGTCAGGCATCCTCACACGCTCTATTAAAGATCTGGTTTAAAAGCAGTTCTAAAATCTTAAACATAAAACTCATCATGAAGAGTTCATCACCAGCACCACACATGGCAGCAACAAACATAATGTTCCAATCTGCCCCTGATTTTTTAATATTAATTAGGTTACTCATTCCTGCATCAGTGTCAGTGACTAGCAAAAAACATGTACTCATAATGAAAATCGTTCAGAAACTAGGCAAACTCAATGCCAACAGTGTTAGCGGAGATGCCTCCCCTGCCAACAACTCAATTCCTTCTTGTTGCTAATCTGTATACCTCTAACATCCTTAAAATATACAGTACTGTGCAAAAGTCTTAGACAATCTATTTTTTTTTAGTACAAACTTCGTTATAGATTTTTATTTTATGACTCCTACATTACTGATTCAGTACAAAAACTACAAATTTTAGTATTCCAAATATTAGATTTCCAGCACAAAATTAAATGTTTGGTGAAAAGTGAGAAATGTTTGTATGTCAGTAAAGAAAGCAGCAGATTACATAAGAGACACTTTCCAGACAAAAAGACATAATGAAGGCTGCTGGAATAATTTTTGCTGCAAAAATAAGAAGCAAGTGTGACAGTCAAAGCCTCCAGAAGAACTGTGGCTGCTTCTGCAAGACGTCTTCTGCACAAATTGTACCTGAGACTACTATTTTTTATTTAAAGTGAGGGATCATGACACCAAATAATGACTTTGTTTCCTTTATTACTGTTTTCTGCTCTTTATTATTATTCATTATTTTTGAAGGCATCTTTGCTCTACAGAATTTCTTTGCATGTGCCTAAGAGTTTTGCACAGTACTGTACTTCAAACAGGAAGGAAGTTATTGAAGAAAAACTGTTTGACCTTGCTGTGACCTTGACCCTGTTTGGCTCAATTCCAAGCTCTAATCAGTTCCTCTGCTAGTTATAATGATAATTCCGTATAAATAGATGCACGGAAGGAAGGACGAATGCACAGACAACCCGAAAATATAATGCCTTCACCGCGTTTAAAGAAACTTCCACATTCTCATCTACGGTTTTAAAGGCACACCCATTCAGAGCTGCTATGATTTCCATATATGGATTCTAAGAGTTACCTACTGTGGTGTACAATCTGCAAAGTCAGTTCAGTATCACTCATTCAAAAGAAGACACACACACACACACACACACAGAGGACAAGACAGGACATATAGCTGAATAAAATACTAAAGTGGATCAGATGTCCTAAACAAAAAGAACATGTTGTTATAAATATTCAGTAAAAATGTATTTCTTGGAATACAGGTGGGACCCTTTCCAAGTTACAATGCTGGGTTGCTATGGTGATGCCAACAATTTCTCAAAAGCCTATTGACTCAAATGCACAGGAGTGGAAAGGAGTCGGAAGAGATGACAACACCACCACCTTGTCCATTGAATGTATCTATGTTTTTAACTTAGAGGTGTTTTAATTCTTTTGCCCCCAGCCATCACCCCCAACACCCCCAAAAAACACATACACACACATATATATAATGGTCATTTTCTATTCCTGCTACTATCCTACTATGAGTTCATGAATGACCGAATCAATACACTGATAACAACCTTCAGTATAAACGAGTAAGAATTATACTGAAAGCTTTTCAAATTCAGTCTTTGTAAGTAGCACTACATGTTTAGTCGAAGATGTTTTATGCATTTCTGTAAGGTTCACTGTGAAAATTGTGAGGGCATGTCATGCCATTAGCAAACACTCATTTGTTGTAATAATAGAGTCAGGGGCGATAATGGGCAGCAAGAATTAGGTCTCTCTGCAATTAACATGTGTTTACAAATGGATCTTAAAGGCTTCTTGATGGGACTGAGCTGCATGCAGCCGAGCAACCATTTAGCTTCCTTAATGATTCTGCACATCCAGAGTTTGGCGATATGAACGAACCAGAAACAATGACGACAGCAAAAATATTAATATACAAAGGGATCTGAGTGATTTGAGATGATAAAGCTTCCCCTCCTCAGCCACCATACCAATTTTAATGCCACACAAAGAAGTGAGATCATGAGACTTGGATATGCCAGGTATTCTAGCCAGACCAGAATTTTGCTCGGTACTATCATCTAGCACATCTGAGGTAATGAACCTTCGTTTACTAAAAGACAATATTTTTAACATTAGACTTTTTATGCTTGGATAAACAGGAGCAATCAAAAATAAAAAAAAATAAAAAAGTTACATTATGTTCAGGTTCATTTTGACTTGAGAATAACAAAGTGAAAAAAAAAGTGTTTGAAATGACTGGTGATCAAATATGTATTTAGTCCCCACCACATGACCTCCATCTCTTAATTACATTTGCATTTGTTTGCACACTAGGCTTGTGTGAAATAACAATGTAATTGTCTCAGCACGATATTACACTGCCACGACATCCACTAACCTTTACAGATTATATTATATTACCAGACCTGTCAACCTTTACGCCAAAAATACACCAAACAAGTCTTTTATTCCCCAATAAAATGGGAGATGAACCAATCAGCATGTGAATCTGGAATAGTGTGCAGGTGTTGCGAAATCTCCATTATTAACTGACACCGCCTGGAAGCCCCGCCCCCTTCTCCCATCTCAATGCTCTCCATTGAACTCGGCGCTCCTCCCCTTTCTGTCAGGTAAATCAAGAATATTTTGAGTTCATTAATACGAAATAAAATTTATAAGTATGTAGTCAGTATAGTGTAGTATATAGTATAATCATATAAGTGTACATTTTTCTACAGTGCAATATTTTTGTTGTTGTCTTGCACTACCCTTGATTAGATATTATATTATATATTAGATAGTTGACTACTGTCAATATATTATAATATAATATTATAAAATGTCGGCCATGTGCACAGTCGATTTGTAAAAGGATTATATCAAAAATGTAGTTATGTTTTTTCCTTTTTACTCTGAATTACTGCAGAATCACCTAAAAATCTACCATCCAGCTAAGCTTTCGCTATTGCCACTGCCAGCAAGCAGTTCCTGACTGCAAAGCTGATAGTATTATTACGTTCTCCCCAACTCTCCTTAAACCTGAAATGGTCCAAATACCCGTTATCAGTTTTAGATGATTAAATCATTTATCACAATTAAAATGGTATGTCATAAGCAGGGAAAATCACACAAGCCTAGAGCATGCATATGCCATCAGGAGTTCAGCAACCACATATATTAGGTGTTTTAAACCAAATGTTTAACTGTATTGCTATCAGATCAGATTAGGTGGCTTGGTCGATGGACCATTTGTTGCTAAACAGTGAAGGTGGTTAACTTGAGGGTTAACTGACATGTGCTGTCTACGTTCCAATACTCTGTTATTACCCTGTTGAATAAGAAACCTTCTTAAAATAGAGCTTTTTCTCATAAGAGTGCATACCAGGAGTTCGCAACATCCTACATGAAATTATATATGCTATATATTACATTATGTATACGTTATATACAAACTGTGATTGTGAGTCAGGTCTAAGTGAGGACAGAATGAATTTAAATCAACTGGAGCCTCAAAAAAGGCCAAGGCTGTGAGGCGAGAATACAAATAGAGACATACACTGAGAGGGGAAATTGAAAAGCAAGACCGTGCATAATCCTTCACAAGACACAAATACCTGCGCATAAATACATACGAGTTTTGAAAGTGCAATGGGTGGTGTAAAAAAGCATAAGAAGCAGCTTGATTAACCCAAATAGAATAATGTGTACAAGATCCATAAAGCTATTAAATAGCATGAAACTGCATAGATGTCCATGATTACATTATGTACACGGCTGTGTTATTCAGTTAGCAAGTGCTTTACTGAGGGCTTAGATGGATATGCAGTGGCACTAGGAATCCCTTTAATGCTTCAGCTTCAGAGGCAACAATTGCTTATTCACTATATCTCCATGACAACTCAGAGGCACCCATTATTCCTCTCTCGACTCTGCCCTCCTTTTGCAATCCCCTTCTTCCTGCTAAAATCTTCTCCGATAACGAAGCCTCCGATAAAGAACTGTACGCAGGAAGACATCCGTGACATATAAACTAATTATTCGCCAGTGACTTTCAGAGGCACTCCGTTCATACCGGCTACTTTTGACCGACCTTGTGGAAATGCATTACAGAATCAGAACATGTGCCAAGCTTTCTCTGTTTTCGTGGTGTAGTCTCGATGGGCAAATTAGTTGTAGTTGAGTTACCGTGCACACTGCACGTCCGTTCTATAGGCGCAAGACCAGAACGCATGATCGGAATAATTTCGTCTTAATTTCAGAAACCGAAGCGGTCACAAAGCCCCCTGCAGGATGGATTTCAGCCTAGCCTTTACATACTTGTGTCTACATCTGTGGAGACTGAAGACTGACCTGTCGAGGTCTAGCTAGAGACCCATGCATCCACATACAACACACACACACACACAAATTAAATAAATAAACAACCAAACAATTAAAATGAACATTGCATATTATTATTATTATTATTATCATTATTATCATTATTATTATTATTATTAACACTGTAACTGACTCAATACCATAAGTGCATACATGAAATCCATAGGAAATCTTTTCAATATTTGAAACACTGCTTACAGTGATGTTATGCATAAGACCATGAGCAACAACAACAACAACAACAACAAAATAAAGCTCGTACATCACCAGAAGATCCTTAAAAATGAATATTTATGATTATTTATGTCCCTCTTCAGGATGTTCTGGTCATGCATTAGCACGAGCTTTATTTTTGTTGTTGTTGTTGTTGTTGTGTATAGATATAAAAGCAAATAAAGCTCATGGTCTTATGCATAACATCACTGTAGATGGACATAAGGAACACTGCTCTGCATGTAAACAACTGTTGCCCAGTGTGGATGGAGGCTAGGAGGGTTAGTGATGTCTGTAAAGATGTAAAGATGGAGCTAGAGGTAGTTCTGTCCAGCACACAGACGCAGTGGGCGCATCATAACGCTTCCCCTTGTAACTTTGAGGGACTCAGAATAAAAAAATCCATGTTTTTCCACATCACATCACATCACATCTGACACATTTAACTGGACGCACCAGTAAAGCGCTGTCTTCATGCTGCGTTCAATACCCTTGTGTGTTCTGATGAACGTCTGATTTTCATCTTAATACTTAAAAACTCGACCATTATTTACTACTTCTTGTTTAAATCAGATGAAACACTTCATATAGCTGAACTTGGATTCGTGCTTTGCAAATTAAAAAAATAATAAAATAAAATAAACACACAAATACGACTCACCTGCTTTGGTGAACTATTATGAAAGCCTCCATTCCTGATATTTTCTTTCCCCAAAAAATACCCGGCTCTATTGCACTACTAACACGTAATCCTACGCAGTTCTTTAAGATTCCCCCCTTACGACACCTCACACCAATTCATAAGGTCGTTTTTCCGAAGGAAGGAAACATCCTTCATTTACCCTCCGGGCGCATTTTCGTGATTTTTTTTCTCTCTCTCTCTGTGTTCCGTTTCCTTGCTCGTTCTTGAAGTCTCTCTCCCCGCGCGGTCTTCACGGGAGCGCGCCGCGCCGCACGGACACGCGCCACCTTATTCGCTTTTTTTCGGGAACGCCAACGCAGGCGCGAGTTACCAAGGAAACCATGTGCGCGCGCCCGTGATATTCACGCAAAATACAGGGTGGATGCTAAACCAGCTTTTCAGAACAATTAAACAAATTACCGACGTTTTTTTTAGCCGACGTTTACCGACGTTTTTTTTAGACCAAAAAAAAAAAAAAAACATATTTATGAAGAACAAGTTCTCTCTCTCTCTCTCTCTCTCTCTCTCTCTCTCTCTCTCATCCTTTCCTTAAGAAGCTTCATTGTGTGTGTTAATGGCCATGATTTCTAATTACCTTTGCATTTCAGGTCTTGTTATTGTGGTTTCTAGCGGTATAATGATACACGCCAGCCATAAGTCGATTCGATTCATGATACTGGCTTCACAATTCGATTTGATTCAATTCGATTCTCAGAATTTTTTTGAACAAAATTTGAATGAAGAAAAATTGTGACTGAAATGCTCCTTTCTTATTTCTGAATCATAAACAATGCAAAACAATGTGCATTTTTGTCTGTATAAAAGTAAATAAATCAAAAATTGCTATGAACAGCGGTTGACTATTTTAAACAAAACTATTGTATTACAGCTTCACCATATCTTAAAAATAAATAAATGAATAAATAAATTCTCCCAAAAATCTGTTTGAACAAAGTCTCTGACCTGGGGAAGATGATCAATTGAAACATGAGCTCTGTAGCAGCACCTGAGGCATCACTTTAACCAGAAAAAGAGCTCCAAAGTTGGCTAAAATGCCTGACTTCCGCAGCACTACTGTCACAGCTGCTGTTAGAGAAAATTAATCAACACTTTCTGATCAATCAGATTTAAGAATTCAACAGCATTGTGGTATAGAAGCACATATTGGTAAACTGGTGGTTAGCTACAGTCTAGCTGAATAGGAGAAAAATTAGTGGAGGTAACAAATCCCAATGCATTTCATAAAATGGCAGACACAAAAGAACATAAAACAAATATAGGCTAATGTTTTGGTTTAACACATGCCAGCATGGACAACCTGTAAGCGCATCTCTTATTAACACCAACCACTTATACTAATAAAATAACAAGGATATGCAAATTTGTGGTCACTCTGTAGAAGCACAGTAATGCTACAATATCTAAAACACTATATTATCATTTATGAAACATTAGCTGGCCTAGGCAAGCTTCAGTGCCACCTCTCATCGTCTATTAATGATATTATCTTACATATTATAGTTTATAGCATAAACATTTCTGAATTCTGTTTTTTTTTCAATAATCTGAAGTCATTAAATTGTTTATATGCCTCTGATATCTGAACAATCATTAAAAGTGTACAAAGAATGCATCTTAAAAAAAATCTAGTTCAAGCCAATATTATGTTTCTGATTCAAACGGCAACAAGTTATTATCCTTTTTCTAACCCATTCCAGATGAACACCTCCCAGCAATAGAAATCCACAAGAGCCATGCCTGCCCTCTGGTTCTCTTTGTCTCTTAATAGACAAAGATAATACTTAATAATACGTTGCAGGATGCTCTGGAGTGACACTTCGGTCCAATCTACAGAATGCCACTGAGGAGTCTCAGAATATGTACACAACAGTGTCGCACCTGGTTTGAATACATCCACTGTGCAATTCAGTTCCTGTTCAGTGCTTTCATGACCTCTAGTTTGGACTATTATAGTAGTGGTGTTGGTTGGCTGCTCTGCTGAAGCCTAAGGAAAGCTTCAGTTAGTTCAGAATGCAGCAACCTGTGTCCTTACCAGGAGAAGAGCATATTACGCCAGTCTTAGTCAAGCTACATTGGATTCTGCATTAATTAAATCCTTAGCATGTAGCCCATGTGAGGCAGTTAATCATGAGAATTACTCACAGCACAGTTGTAAGACTCTTACATTTCCACCAATACTCCAGAGTAGTTCTACCGGAACATTTTATTTGGTTTTAAAATCCAAATTAAAAATATGTTTGTTAAACATAGCCTATTTATAATTCCTAGATGTCATATTTTGTAGTAATTATCATATATTCAGGGTTAGTTAATTCATTAATGATTGCAGACTGTTTAATTAATATACCTTCATATTTTGTAAATATCTTCTATATGTAGTGGGAGATTCTGGACAAAAAGGCTATAAATTTTAAATCATTTATGGATATTAATTAGCAATATCATCATTCCCCAACCCCATGATACATAATATATAGGAAATAGTTTATATTATATTAGTTTATTTCTGAAGTGAATGTTTGTGTTTTTGAGATCCATGCAAAAGAGGCACGTTACTATTTCGGCATGCTTGTGAGAATAGCCAGAAACATATTTTTAGATACTCTGTTTAAATTTAATTATGTATTATTTTGGTTTCTGGTGGGAATTAAATACTAATTGCTTCAGTAGCTCACAAGCAAAGATGGTTCTTGCCAGTGTCCATCCCTCGTGGCATTTGATTGGTCAGGAGGAGTCAAGGGCTCTGCTCCCTGGTGAAGCCAGGCACAAAGTCTAGACTCTAGTGGTCTGGCCATTCTGTTCAGAGACTGAACTCATTTGGATCTGAACAGCTGCTGTGCTCTTGGATTGATGCAAAATGTAATTTAATCGTTGAATGAGAGGGCCCGTGTGGGCTTTGTGTGTAAATATATTCACCCAGGGGAACACAGGACTGGCAATTCTCAGTGTGTGAGACTTTGATTAGCTGAGCGGGTCTTTGAACCTTTTATGCTTCCCAAAAGAATCACTCAAGCCTAATTATACCCTCTTTAAACATACGCATTGCCATTGCTTAAGCCAGAGCCTATTATTCATGAGCAATCGCGTTGCTCTTTCAAGGGTGTGAAGATAGATACTTTATTGGTTGTTGGACGAAGGTAACAGCTTGTAGTGAACTCCTCCTGTCTTAAGTGCCAGTAGGAAGCTACACCAGATGTCTGTCTGCTTTACATGAAGCTTACAAGGCATAGGATCTTTGTTGTACACTCCAGCTCTCCTTGCATTTCTTCAGACAGGTATTCTATAGTTGCCATGTGTACCATTAATTCAACACTTTTCCTTTGTGCATTTTTTGCTACAGGGCTTGGAAAAAAAGAAAGCTTCACCAAAGGCTACGCCAAAGGGATTTCCACATATCAAATGGGCATGAGCAGCAACAACGGAGTGTGTCATTACCATACACATCTGAACGTAATGACATTTCACACACCATGTTTCTGGGGGGTGGCACTCATCCTGTACCTAGGACAGCGCTCATAAATGGATTCACAGCTTCTCCCGTTCTCTGAAAAGAGGAATTTGAGCAGCAGAACCCCAGTGTTTACCACACTCTTCTTCTAGCTCCTCTATCTCTCTCTGTCTCTCTCTCTTTCTGAGTGTGTTTAATGACAGCTGGGGATTGGGCTCGACCAGGCCCCTTTACAGCGAGCTAATTAGCAGGTTTTCTCCTGTCAGTGGTGCCACCAGATGGATTCCCAGAACGCAACCCACCAATGTCAGCGAGCAGGGATTCATAGGTGGAGCCGCCCCTAAACAAGTTGCCTCATACTAGAGGTAGACTCCACCTCTTCTCTTTCTCATGGCTGCTGAACTTACATACTGCAGTGCTGCCCTGATTCTGAGTGAATGTCATTAGGAATACACAGTCTGCTCATCTGGGTTAAGCGTGGAAGGAAAAATTATGGTGCGTAACTGAGAAACACAATACGTGAGGATCTCCAGGGTAACATTAAATGACATGCCAGTGCAGCAGTACAGTACTTTTTTTTATTTCATTTGACAAACTGCTACAATATAGTCAATTCCAAAATTATTGGCACCCCAGAGAATTGAAGATCGGAAATCTGTTCATCATCATCAGCTCTTTTTTCAGTCTTCAGCTGTCCAGTTTTGTAGCCTCAGATCCCAGTTCTTAACACGTCTCAAGTTTCAATGTGTTGAGTATTTTGAGATGCCTTTCTGCTCACTATGGTTGCAAAAAGCTAGCTATAGCCTTCCTGTCAGCTCCAACCAGACTGGCCAGTCTCTTATCAACAAGGCATTTCCTCCCACAGGCCTGCTATTCACTGGCTGTTTAGTGTTTTTTCCAACCATACTGTATAAACTCAAGAGACTGCTGTGAGTGAAAATCCCAGAAAATCAGCAGCTTATGAAATACTTAAACCACTGTATCTGGCTCTGACAACAATGCCAGTCACTGAGATCACATTTTTCTCCATTCTTATGTATGATGTGAACATTGCTTGAAGCTCTTGACCTGTATCTGCATGATTTTATTACATTTTAAAGAAAAAGTATTTAGCAGTTACAAAGCAGTTAAAACGCCATTAAGCACACTCATAGTTCTTTTAAAACTTGTTGAAGCTATAAGGTACCATGTACAGTACTGTGCAAAAGACTTAGTGCCCTATTTTTTGTGGTACAAATTTTGTTAGAGATGTTTATTTCATGACTTCTGCACTATTGAGTCAGTACAAGAACATTTTATACTTCCAAGTATTGCTTTTCCAAGTAGAAAAAGTTTAATGTTACAGAAAAACATTTGCATGTCCTTAAAAAATGAACATATTATGTAACAGACCAAAAAAAAAAAAAACAGAAGAAGAAAGTGTGATAGTCAAAGTCTCCAGAAGAACTGTGGTGCTCTGCTCAGTAAAACCTACTGGCCAATTTCCTTATAAAATGTGTACCTGAGATTACTAATTCTTCTTTAAAAAAGCAAAGGGTTGTCACACCAAATATTGACTTTGTTTAGTTTATTACTATGTACTGCACTTTACAGTAGTTCTTTATATAGAAACATTTAATCTTTGCTTTAAAGCATTTCTTTGCATGTGCTCAAGATTGTATATATTTTTAAATACAGTTGGAATCATACAATGGATCACATGGCAATGTTTGATGAGCAATGGCAAAGGAAAAAAGTCTCCATGGTAAAATACAGAGTTGGTTCATTGATGCTTTGGGCTGGTCTGTGGCTGGGCGTTAAAACTTGGTCGTAGGCGAATCTTTCGATTAAACGCCCAATGAGATTGTAAATAGAGTTGCAATAAAGTAGTAATAAAAAATTAAAATCAGAATTTTTCAGGAACAAACTGCACTACTTATTAAAATGTTTTTATGTTTGAGAAAACATATGACCTAAAATTTATTCGGTAGCTCCATACATTTAAGTTTGAAATAGTATTCACCGGATGTGTGATCAATTTTATACCGTATATTAGTTTATGCTNTAGGCTAACCTGTTTTAAAATGTATTCTTTTTTTTCTTTGTACAACATAATGTTACTACTGTAATTTGATGAATGTAAATGTCATTACTTTAATGATTTTAATGACACATAGTATGCTTATTCATGTCTTGCTGGCAAAATACCAATGGTGTAAATGGAGGATATATTGATAGGACATAGTGTTCCTTTTAGCACTGGACTAACCATGAAGCCAGCTACTTTCTTTGAAAGCTATCTCACATGGAGAGCACAACAACAGAAAGCAGATTGGCATTCACCTCCATGACACCTTTTGTGAAAGCTGTCCTAGATTAAAGGCTCTGTGTATATAAGGTATGGCAGGCAGAGCAGCAGCAATTGAAACTGTAAAGAAAAATTTCATGAGTATGCAGCTGAATAAAAAAAAAATTGCCAAGAGTGACAACAAACCTTTATTGTTTGTGCAGCAGATACATTGGTATTATCAGCATCTGCTAGTTAACATCGAGTCAGCTATTATCAGAAATCACTGTCAAAGAAGCATGAACTGTTAATGCAAATGTGATAGGAAGCAGCTGTAGCTGTAGAGAATCCTCTTGGGCAATGGAGGTCTTTATTAACTCCTGATGCAGTTCTTGCTCAGGTCCAAATATAAAAATTTGATTCAAAAATCCCTTAGTGATGGTGGCAGCGATCTAGAAGATGATTAGCCTGGGAAGTGGGGTGTTGGCTCCCATTGTAAAGTGCAAATAAAAGTTAGGTTCAATTCCCCCTAGTCAGCATTAAAATGAGTAAAGCAAAACTTCCTTTTGCTGAACTGGGACATTTCCAGACAGCTTAATAACCCAGCAGCTTCAGAGAGAGGACACATTGGCTAAATAAGACTTATAGTGCAGTGAGTGAATTATAAAACCCAAGAGAAGAACATGGAGAACTCAGGAAAACAACTGGAGAGTTCCCTTTGCAATTACGAGACATATTAAGCTATGTAACAACAATGATATTTATTAATACATGCACACAGTAATGTGGGTTTCAAAACGATTTATGTATTAATTTGTGTAATAAGGATAAAGGATAGTAACTTGTGTGCTTATTCTTTACTAGTTTAAAGGAGGATAAATGGATGGTCCATGTGAACATGCTGGATTTAGATGGAGAGGTAAAGAGAGATGTTAATAGAAGAACATATAAAAGAAAGAGACCAAATCATTTATAAACTAAAGCATGCTGTGAGTAGGTAAGTACAAAAGAAAAAAAGAAAGAAGAATGATAATATATCAATTCATCATGTCAAAAATTCCACACATTCATTCACAACCTGTTTAACCATAACATAATGTAATTAAGGTAAGCATTGTATGCATCAGCAGATGCACCAAACCCACACAGATGACCTCCTCCTGACCTCTACATGATTTAATGGGAGAAAGCTAAAATGAGATCCTTGTTCACTGCTAACTGATGGCTGTAAGTCAATTGGTTGGATGGATTCACGAGCATGAAATGAGTAATTTGCTTTCTAATTAGAATGCGTCATAAGCATCAAGTCATCAAACATTATGGCAGTTATCATAAAAATTACTAGTAGTGGTCTTTATTTTATTTTATTCATATCTGTCATGGCAACACATGGTTATGCAATCTTATGATGCAGTATTCAAGTGTTACTGTTTTTTGCTTAGTGTATTCTAGCTATCTATGTTTTGATAGATGTTATCATGAGTTTATGGGTATTTAAGACACCAGTTAGACTAGGTATATATTCATGCTTCTCTATCACACCACTAGATAAAAGTAAGAAAAATAGATGATAATGATTTATGCAGGGAGAAATGATTTATAGGCTACAGTGTATGGAAATGCAGCATGGCACAAGAAAGGCAAGCATGAAGACTGCCAGGTGGTGAAATTTCCCCTGGATGTCTGAATGGTTTGCTGTTTTCAAATAAAAACAGAAGACCTACTCAATAAGTTCCTAAACTAAACCTGCCCCAAATTAAATACAAAAAAAAAAAACCTCTCAACTAACAATCACACTCCTCTCTACCAGATCCTGGAAAGATTTTTCATTGTGACTACATTCTCAGAACAGGTATTATTGTCGGGCGATTGCAAGTTTGAATGCTGATGATGAGGCTGGGAGCCACAGGAGCAAAATTGGCTATGATTTATGAGTGGGAGGGATGGCATTACTCTCTATGCCCTGTCAATCACAGCAATACTAGCCAATTGTGGGTGTCTTTAAGTTGATGTATGTGGAAGAGGGTAGATAGCACTTTTCTCTGAGTGTGTTACACTGCCCTGTGATGCAGCATGACCAGCAGTTCCAAAAAGACATGGTTGGCTGACTTCACATGTCTTGGAGGATGCACAAGTTAGCCTTCACCCTCCATGGCTGGTAGACATCATATGAGAGGGGAGCATTTCAAAAAATGCTTGATTGGTATTAAGGATCCCAGTGTGTGCCAAGAAACATTCCCCACAACATTATACCACCAGCCTGGACTGTTGACACAAAGCAGGTTGACTACATGGATTCATGCTGTTGATGTGCAAATACTGACTGCCCTACTATATGCAAGTCGCATCAGAAATCAAGATTCATCAGACCACACAACATTTTTTTCCATCTTCAACGGTCCAGTATTGGCGAGCCTGTGCTCACTGTAGCCTCAGATTCATGTTCTTGCCTAGTGTAGTCTTCTGCTGTTGTACTCCATCTGCCTCAAGTTTCAATTCTTTGTGCATTCTGAGATGCTTTTCTGCTCACCACGGTTGTAAAGAGTGGTTATTTAAATAACTGTAGATTACTGTAGACCAGTCTGGCCATCCTCCTCAGATATCAACAAACTTCAGTCATCAGAGTGGATGTTTTTTTTCTTGCACTACTGATAGATAGATAGATAGATAGATAGATAGATAGATAGATAGATAGATAGATAGATAGATAGATCTTCAAGGTTTTATTCCACAAAATGAATTAAATGAGCAATAGTTGTCCTTAAGGGCCAGCTATTTATCGTTTACCTGCTTAAATGGTACAATAAATCCTCATTTTCAGGTGAAAGATAAAGGTAATTTAAATCCCCATTTTCTGGTGAAGGATTTTCTGGTGAAGGACTAAACATACAACTACATACATACTAAACAGATGTACTCATAAAGTACTACCTGAGAGACAAGGAAATGTACAGTTAAGTACCCTTTTTTCTGAGAGTGTATAAATTACCTCATAAATTATAAATCATAAATTACCAAATAAATATAACATGTAAATGAATTGTTTTAATTAAATGTGATAAATGGCATGATAATGCCCTCCAAAACATAACCATTATTACAATCATATTAAATATAGCTATTGATATGTGGAAAACAAAATAACAAGTTGTTATTTTACTTATACGTAAACAAGGATTCTGTATTGTAAAGGCTGTAAAATAGCCATGGAATAAGCAGGGTAGTGCCAGGCCATCACATCAGAAAATAATATGGCAATTCTTTCCCCATCTCATCCAGTATTTCCTTTCTATTTTCCATGATTTACTGGGATGCTTAGTGGGTGCTATCTCTTATACATCTTTTTACACATTAAATTTTTTGTTACCACACCACCCCGAACAAAATTTAGCAAGTGGCTATCATGATATTAAACATTTTGGCAGCTATCTTAACAATTAGCGATAATGGTAACATGACACAGCTGTGCTACTGGATATAAACTGTAACTCTCTTTGTAATACTTACCTCTCTTTAGTTTCTTTATCACAAGACCAATTTGATAAAGAAACCAATTTGATTAAGTAAAGGTTTTGCCTGCGCATCATATCATCAGTGCTTCAGTTCTTCAGCAGGTAGACCAGGTTTCACAGTTCTTGAATGAAACCTAGCTCATGATTTATGATTCACTTGTTATTGTCCCATATATCTCCGAAATGAATCATAGTAATGGAATGAATCATCCTTCAGCGATGCCACCCGAACTCGAACCTTGCTATTGAGGCAAGATGTAAGCTGTCCCCATCCCGCCATCCATTCGAGCATGCGCTTGATTAGCATCCGTGCACATCCATTTATCACCACCGAGCTCAGACGCCATGGTCCCTGCCGAGAAGAGGGACGTTCAGATAGACTTCTTGGCTTAATTTCTCTCTGCTTCCCCAGGAACAGAAGTGGCAGCCTATCCCACCTGCGATGCCTCCATCTGTTCCTTTTGTCACAGTGGAGAGCAAGTGCCAAGCAGGGCTAATACAACACAGGCAAGTCAGGACGTGTGCAGTCACCTGTGCGCTTTTTACTACTTGTTCATGCTGCAATGAAAGCACCATGTATTCTGGGTCATGGAAGACTGATTCTGATTCACTGATTCATCACTGAATATAATACAATTTATGCTTATGCTGGATTTCACTGAACACAATATATTTATAACAGGGACTCCTAAAAGTCATTTGGCTGAAGTCAAACCCATTGCTCAATAAAATGCTATTGAGTAACACCAGCATTATACGGTAAGATAGTAAAATTGCTACGCCTATATGCACTCACTGGTCACATTATTAGGATATCATCAGTATTATCATACTAATATTGGGTAGCATATCCCCAACACCCCTAATCTCCTGCCAATAGGTACATACTACATATGTAGTCAGCAACAATATTCAGATTCAAATGCATTCAAACAATGCTCAAATGGTATTAAGGGGCAAAGTGTGTGCAAAGAAAACATTCCCCACACCATTACACCACCATCACCAGCCTGGACTGTTGACACAAAGCAGGTTGGCTACATGGATTCCACACAATGTTTTTCAATGTTCAACCATCCAGTTTTGGTGAGCCTGTGCCCACTGTAGCCTCAGATTCCTGTTCTTGGCTAGTGTAGTCTTCTGCTGTTGTACTCCATCTGCCTCAAGTTTCAATTCTTTGTGCATTCTGAAATGCCTTTCTGCTTACCACAGTTGTAAAGAGTGGTTGTTTGAATTACCATAGATTATTGTGGATCAGTCTTGCCATTCTCCCCAGACCTCAACAAACTTTTCAGCCCAGAACTGATGCTCAGAGGATGTTTTTAGTGTTTCACATCACTGTGTAATGTGTAGAGACTGTGTGAAAATTCCAGTATATCAGCAATTTCTTAAATATTGAAACCAGTCTGTCTGGCACCAACAACCATGCCAAAGTCAACGCAATCAGATACCTGTTCTGATATTTAACGTGGACATTATGTGAAGCTCTTGTACATGCACGATTAGATAATTGCATAAACAGGTGAATAGGTATTCCTAATAAAGTGCCCTGTAAGCATGTTTCTTTAAAAACAAAATGCAGATGACACCATCATTTCTTAGAGATTGTCTGGGCAACTGGAGAATGTTCCCTGCTGCACTTAAATCTTGCAGAATTGTGCATTCAGACGTATCGCAGATGACATATTGTAGTGGGTTTGTGTTGTTTATGCCTGCATTACTGGAGAGATTCCTTCTGTTTGTGATGTGCTTTCTGTATTTGAACTAGTCACTCGGTGGAAGTACTGCTCAGCTGTCTCCCTGTTGCAGCTCAGTCTTATTCTCACCTACTTCAAACACCCCACCAGTGTGGCTATCAACTTGCCTCTACTCGCACCTTCTTTCCGTGTCAGCAGTCGAATATGAAAATGGTGAGTTGATGAAAATCTCAGTGGGGACGTAAAAAGGTAATCTCGCACATTAGAACGAGAAAACCAGGCAGGATATTGTGCCGGAGGACATGCAATCTTCATAAAATTCGCCCTATATAAAAGCTCCAGAGCATTATCAGTGTTCAATGTAAAATCATTTCCTGTCCAACCACGTCCCCCAGCGCTGGTGGAGAAGTTTCTGAGGTAGTCAACTCTTGAGCAATACGCAGATGAATGGCAACAATGGTGTTGAAGTGAGGAGGACATTTTTCTCTTCATGGCTTGATAAATAATGCACATGAACCACATGAATAATTTTTTATCCCTTAATGGATATTGTATGCTCAGAAAAGATTTCCAGACCCAGCTTAAAAGTTCACCACGTGAAATGGAGCATCACTATATGCCAGTGAATTTAAGAGGCAAGTAGGAGAAAAGCACTGGGGAGTGACAGTGTCTGCCAGAGCTTTTTTTCAGACTGAGATTGACTTGAGACTATATAGGCATGGTAGACTTTCCAATACAGTCCCATGTCAAACCCATTCCAAAGGGATTACAATGGCTCAGGCAGTCTCTTTAGACCTCGACAAGAGCTAAATATTCCAATAACATGATACATCCTAGCTGGATGCTAGGCTGCTATGACATTCCTGCTCTAATGAGAATGTCCATAACTCAGACAGTGATGGATTTTTTAATAACAGTCCTGTCTGGCGGCATTTGCCATCCTAAATTCTTCCATCTTGCCCCTGTATTATTAAAACTAAACTGTGTCTTGTCATGTGGAAAAATACATGTGAAATGAACACACCAGAGGACGAGGCTGAATATTTGTTGCACCATAAATGGAAATGCTGCAAGTGATTATGTCCTGTTTAAGATAATGTGAGCCTGCAATTACATGTTTACGTAAGCATGCAATGCATTGATAGCTCAAATGATCATGCTTCTTCATTTGCACTTGGATATGATTATACCTGAATGCAAGAAAAGAAATGCATACTGTGTGTTGAGATGCAAATCTATGGTAGATAGTAGAAGGGCATGCCACATGATGCTACCTGCCTCCACTGTCCCTCCATACAATATGCATATACTATCAAAGGGTGAAAATCAAGCATGAAAGTTTAATGAATGCAGAGAATGGAGGGCAGCATATAAAGTGAGGTGATTCGCTTGAGATAGTACAGAATTGTTTTAGAGGAAGTTAGTAAAGTTAAACCTGGAAAAGCAACAAGAACAATAGCGAAAGGTCCTGGGATTACAGGCTAAATTAATAGACGCAAACGATTCTGATGCAATTGACATGCAAAGCAAGCCTGATTTAAAGACATGCTGGGTTATATGGGTTTCACTTCAGCTTTGATGTTGATGGTAGTGAAAGAAATGGCAAAACTTCACAAACATATTAATATTAATTAACGGCAGACACTTTTATCGAGGGGGAAAAAGCTTACCAGGGAGGCAGAATCCAATCCAATCATATAGTTATTAAGGGAGCAACAAGAAGATAAGATGCAATAAGTTGCAAGACTACTACCTGAGGTTTCTACCAGATGATCAAAAATAAGTGCAAGACTTATTAAGCTATGGGAAGAACAGAGAGAGAGCCAAAAATCAACCCTATGTGCACACACTTACACACACTAAGACTATAACTTGAAATAGAGTGCAGAGTAATCCATATAACCGCAAGCAGCAAGAGTCATCAATCATATCCACACCTAACAGCACAGCAAAAGAGAAAACATCCAGACAGACGTTGCTTTTTATAATATTATAAAAAAAAGCTAATGAATTGTTTTATATTCACTGGATGCAGGACCATTTCTTGCATGCCACTAAATATGCAGTCATTTCTGTGGTCTTTATTTCTGTATATTTCTTTCCATCCATTTTCAGATGCTGCTTTCTGAGACCTCAACTCAGCCCAAAGCTATTAAAAATGGAAAAAAAAAAAAAAGTGACAGGGGGTCTGCATGCACAGCCATAACTGAGGTCAAACTAACCTCCTGAGCAAATGGAGGATCTATTAAGAGGCTGACGAAACCTTTAGTGGACGGAAGATCTCACGTTGATCCAATAAAAAAAGGCCTCTGACTTTATGAATCCCATTTAACACAAAGCATACACAGCATTGTTTCCAATCTAGGAGTAATTAAGAATTAATATCCTCTCAATTAAATTCATTACGGTGGCCCTGCTGGCATGTAGAGTCAAATGAACACAGTAATGACTGCTTGGGCAGACTGTTATTATAAACGGTAATATTTCTATTGCTTTTGACAGTGATGTAATCCACACCATCACTGATGTAAAGTTCAGGTCCTGCCCACGTGAAAGCCTATTTTAAAACCAGCTTGCCCCCTGATTTACCTTCACAAACACACACAGCATCCTTTCCAGGGCTGGTGTTGCTAGGCAACTGAAGACACTCATGCTGGACGACCTGGAATTATTCTCTGATTTGGGAGAAGATGCCGTTCAACACATAATAAAAGCCAGAGGAGAAAATTAACACATTTGAAATTAATAATCACAAATTGCATAGTAGATCAGGGTCACCTTTTTTTTTTTTTTTTTTTTGCATAGTTATGCAGTATGCCCACTAACTGTCTCACTTACAGCTCTCTCTTGAAAGAGAATTCCACATGCGTAGATCTATCATACATGAGAAATGAAGGAAAACGCTTACAGTATGTGCAGCAAGGCACAGCAATCAAAGCTTTATCAGTCAAAGCTTGAAGAGATGATCATCTCTAAGAAGAATCCAGTAAGGAGAAAACAAGTAAACTCAGCTGGACATATAATATGGATTTTCATCATAGTCTCTTTGCTAGTATTATGAATGTGGAGGCCACCTGTAGCATAGTGCAGATACAAAAATAATACTTAATTTTGTAATATGTGTAAATATCGATTAATATGTTTCAGATATAGTTTACATTTTGGCAGACATGTATAAGGAATAAAACATGGTATGGATAATAATCCAGTTTGGGAATATTTTCCACCACCATGCCGTGTGTTATTTTCCATTAACAGCACACCTCATTGCGTTTTCGTCCTTACTTATTCCACACATTATGGTCATTCTGGCTCTCTGAATGGTGGCTGCCCCTGAAGGAGGGTCTCTGGCAGGGCTGGGGCAGAATCTGGAGTAAATGGAAGTTAAGAAGAGTTTTTGAAAGGATATTTTCCATCTAATTATATCACAAATAATTCCTGAACAAGTCAAAGCTGAGGTTATTGGCACATGTGGTAATAAAACGGTATAATTTTGAGGGGCATCATCAATTCTTCATCATAGTCTTCATAAGAGAACTGGCAAAGCCTCCTCATGGTTGGAAAAAATACTATCTTGGTCACTCAACCTTTTGCTCTTGGCTATTTTTTTTTATTATTTGTAGTTGTGCAGCAGACAAAAAGTTCAACAATCAGAAAAAGTAAAAAAAAACATACTCCTTATTTATGTTTAAAGTTTTCATTTGGTCTATAGTTAATTTTAAACGTAATGTACTTCATGGTGGTGTGAGACAACTTGATGCTGTAACTATAGCACATGCTTCCAAATGTTGCACTACACATATCACGATACACAATTTCGATTAATTAATGTGCATAGATGACAGTTTTCAGAATCATGAACACACACATATGTAACCAAAATAACCAAAATAAAGTCCATTGCAGAGTTGTCATATAACTCCTCATGGTTAAGCCTATATAGAAAATAAAGATGCTAGCAATAACACAATAACACAATAACACAGGTTCAGTTGCTTTGACTTACTTACTCCGAGAGATATTTAATGAAAATTTACTTATATATCACTGCAAAGGAATTGAGCTGTAAATTTTATGTTTATTTTTCCTTAAGTGATCTTACCTACAGATTTTCTTTTTCTTTTAATCAGGATTTTAAATCGCAAATACTAAGTACACCACTAAAGTTCATAACACCTTTTAGGTATGACACTGGTTTTATTGTAAATGTTTCATGCTGTTCTTTCTCTTCAATGCTCTATTTTATATTTTTAGCCTTCTATATTTTGTACCTCAGTACTGTCTAAACCGAAGGCTCAACTTCACTGTCAATTTTTAAATGACATGAAAGTGAAGTAAGTGATATGAAAAGACTATAAACTGAAGACACTGGAATTGAAATGGGAGTGGAGGTAGAAATAAGTCAACATCACCCTCTGGTGTTGAAGGTAAGCTAGTGTCATGTCTTTAGGCAACTAATTGCCTCATATTGAATGCTGTAACCAAATCCCTTTCCATCTTCACTGAACTGTTTTATCTCTGCTTTTTTCATTTCTTTTCTCCAGCAGGCTCCTTAGCACCATTACTGAATTGCACAGCTTTCTGCCTTCCTCAGCTGAAACACAGATAAGAGGATCTGGTTGATATGAACATAACCTGACATAAAGGACAGCCAAAGAAAGCTTTGAAAAGATACAGCCTTCCTTGCTGGCTGCTATCTTTGATATTCTTGAATGAAATAGATGGTGACTTCTCACTCAGAGGGAATGCTCTTTTGACTTTTTACTTTTTGCCTGGAGATGAATATTGATCCTTGTCTTCTGCCTTTTACACAACCCCTAGAGCATACAAAATCTTTCCCTTCCATCTTTCATGCAAATCATATGCTCTGTAAAAATACTGTTTTTGTCTTTATTTTAGAATGCTTCACTGTTCAATCAGTAGACTGGTTTAACTTTAATTAAGCAAAAATCATGCCCCGGCCACCTATCTTACAGATATGAATGCTAACCCTAATCCTAAGCCCTAACCTTAACATTTACATTTGTCCTTTTTTTTTTCATGGCGCGAACTCTTAGGACTTTAGTGCCAGAACTTAAAGTAGAAGATATAGGGCTAAAACTCTGTCCCTTACTTCCATTAATTAATTAATTCATTCATTCATTCATCTTCAATAAACACTTATCCTGGTTATCGTCACAGTGAATCTGGAGCCTATCCTATGAACACTTGATGCATGGCGAGGGAATACACCCTGGATGGGATGCCAGTTCATCACAGGGCCCCATGTGCACACATCCACACACATTCATATCTGGGTGCAGTTGAACATAGCCAGTCCACCAAACTGCATATTGTTGGATGGTGGGAAAAAACTGCAGACCCTGGAGGAAAACCTGCACAAACACAAGGAAGACATGTGAAACTCCACATAGACAGCAACCCAAGGTCAGGATCAAACCAGGGACCCTGGAGCTGTGAAGCAGTGACACTAATTGATGCACCATCATTTCTATACATGAAAAAGTACGGTATTGTGATTGGCTTGCATAGCTGCCTTCTGTGTTGTGATTGGCTCATAGGTCATTTGATTTTTTTTAAAAAAAGCACAGATTGGGATAGTTTAACTAGTTTAACTAGTTTAAGTTGGAACTGTTTCACTAGAATGCTGCAGACCTTGGAATTTTACGTTTTACTACTTGTAGTACAGATGATGGACTAGAGTCCCATCCAGGTTGGATTCCTGCCTCATGCTCAGTGATCCGGGGAAAGGCTCTAGATCCAACATGACCCTGACAAGGATAAAGCATTTACTAAAAATAAATGAATGAATGATGTCTTTAACCAGTGTTGGCACTGTTCCCATTTGCTTCAAAAGTGCTACCAAAATACCAAACTTTCCCAGCTAACTGAGCCAGACTCCATTTGCTGTTGGATTTTGGACTTCCTGGTGGAAAGGAAAAAGCATGTGAGACTGGGGAGGCTCACTTCTTTCCTGACCATCAGCATCGGAGGTGCCTCAAGGTTTTATGTAATCCCCTATGCTGTACTCTGTCTAAACCAATGACCACAACAAGGTCCTGCTGTTAAAATTCTAAAGACTGCTGATGAATTTAGCCTCATATGGAATTGAGATGAGTCAGCACACAGGTAAGTGCTAGATCAGCTTTTGTCCTGGTGCAGTCTCAACAATGTAGAGCTAAAGACTATAGAGATGATTGGATATTAGAAGATTCCCTCTATGCATAAATGGCTGTACTAGCTCAATCTTTAAATTCCTGGAAGCTACAATTTCCAGGGACCTCAAATGGATCTTTACAATGGTGTCAGGTATGCAGACTCATCAGATGGTATACTTCCTGTGGCAGTTAAATCTACTGATACAGGAAGTATACCATCTGTTGAGTCTGCCGCCCCGACACCTATATTGTTTCCGGTTGTGGTGGATGAACCCAAACCTCGACTCTGCGCAGCCTATATTGATTTATATAAAAACTAATTGAAGGGTTTTGCCAGGAAATAAAATAGTACCAATTCATCTGACTAAAAGTGTAATCATTCTGAATATACCTGTAGCCTTTATGTGATAAATGTGGTAAATATACTGTATTATAACTAAATAAGATGCCATCTACACTACAAATGCTGAGCATTTGAGACAAACCATTGCCATTTTCATTAACAACAATAAATATTTCTTAGCCAGGTCTCAGGTTTGGGTTGAGTTGGCATCTGCTGTCTATATAAAGCTGTCTCATATTTCTTAAGTTAAACTGGCACAGCTGGATCTTTTGAGCACTTTGTATTAAACTGCTGTGCAATTAGAATCTCTGGGAAATAGCAAGGTTAATTAAACATCAAGCTAAGATACTTATAGCAAAACAGCATTTGCTTTGAAATGTGGTCTTTTTTCTTAGTATTTGCAGAATTATAATCATTAATGCCTAATAGGTTTTATGCTTGATTTCTTTTCAGAATTACAGAGCTGAATGCTGATTGGAGTAAAAGGAGTCTTTTTTCATTCTATTAAGTATGACAATGGCCTACTTTACAGAAAATGCTTGTTAAGACTTTTATTTCTGTGGGAAAATGTGAACTGTTGTATTTTTTAGACAAAATAGTACTGTGCACCAAAATGACAAATCTACATTAAGTACATTTTCAATTAAAAGTGAACCCTGTATTGTAAATATCATACACCAGTGACACTTAATCTTTTGCTTGTCACCAATGTATTAGATTAGCTGTTAGCAAACTAACTAAATGAATACTGTTCAAAGTCATAGAAAGGTATGAAGACTTAGGTTATCATGATTTGAAAATTTTCTAATTCTCCTACTGAAATAAAGATTTGTAGCCAGGTTAGCTCATGTTAGCTAACTGACTAGCATTTACAGTAAAATTATGAACATTTACAACTGTCAGTATGTTAGAAGAATTAGTCTTGAATATCATCCTTGATTTCATGATATAATTACTCTTTCTATGTTCAGTTCAGTTCAGTTTTATTTGTATAGCGCTTTTAACAATGGACATTGTCGCAAAGCAGCTTTACAGAAATA
>CM074951.1:7780473-7791225 GCA_037577455.1 Pangasius macronema
TTTTTTTTCCCAGCAGGGGGTCACACCCCTCCACTTTCCCAAGTCCCTGCTCACCAGCAGCTAAACACATGGTCACAATACTCTACACACAAAAACTCGAGAGTGTACAGACTAATCTTATAACAGACTTGTGGAGATAAAATATTTAATTTGTTCATGTCCGATAAAGTCGAAAGTTTAATTATTTACTCCAGTCCGCCTGTGGAATGGATCACCAGTGTACTGCGAGAAAGGATTAAACTTCACACCATCAGAAATTCACGATGACAGCTAAGTGACAGCTAAGTGACAGCAAAGTTATTTTTTTACAGGGCATTACACTATGCCAGAAACACCATCTAATTCACACATGATTTAGCCAAGATGCAAAAAAATTCTTGCCAGCAGTAAAAATTGACTCTAAATCACCAACACCTTACGAGGAGGATGGAATTAATTGAATTCCAGCACTACAGTGTGGAGGTATAATTAGCTATATTTGAAATCCACAGCAGGGGAAACATCACGGGTAAATCCATAACATTACTACTATTTGCTATCCAAAAGAGGAAGGCTATGGTTAAAACCAGAAGGCATCTGAGGCAACTTGGAGAAACTAGAACTATAAAACATGCAGAAGCCCAGAGGCCACAGCTTAGAATTCCAGTATTACACAACACAAATTCACAGAGATGTAGTATAAACAAAAGAGTGTATATACAGTCTAACAAGACACAGTGAGACTAACTAAGAGGAACAGGTGATCAGGGGGCATAGACAAGGGGAATAGACAAGCCAGAGCTGGAGCAGGAGGAAGTAAACCAGAGACTAAACAAAACAACAGCATAGGTTTTATTTCAACATTGTGGGACATACACCGCCTACACATACACATAGCACCTAACTCATATATGTAAACTTTACTACTGAATGTCTAAACATCTAGCCCAAAAACGCCACCATTTTTAAATTTTCAGAATAGTTTGCTACTGGAATAGGGATGGGGCAGGTGGATTCCTACGTTTACAGTCACTAGTAGCAGGACGTTTTATCTGGTATATGGTTGGAGGTTATAGAGTTTGGACAGGTCTTGTTGGGCTATAGTGGGGTTCGGATTCAAAACTCTGTACTCAGGGCTTTTGGGTTGGATTGGATTGGGTTATATTGAAAGTCAATGCCCTAGAATAATTGTGCTAAATACACTTAAATTGCCATCTCCAATTGAGTGTTCATTCAAGACCTGTTGGCAAATAACATCAGATACTAGTTGTTATAAAATTACTTGCTGTTTTTCAGTTGTCCCAAAAGTGGTGAGTTCCAAATTTTTTAGGTGAACAGCATCTTGTATGCTACAATAGTGGATGCTACAAGAGCGCTGATGCAGAAAGGGGACAATAGGGGTGTGTTCACACTGCACAATTCCACTCCTTCAACTTGCCACTTAACAGGCATACTGTACAAGCCACTTGTCACTTGAGGGGCATATCTAGAAGCCAGGTAGTCTATGAAGGATTCATTTATTTTGTGTAGCTCAAGGACATCAATGACAACATCTAAGTAATTCTCTAAGGTTGTAAGTGCTGACTATGACCCTGTCCCAAATGGTGCCCTAAACACTGTAGTCCCTATCCAACTATGCACTTTGTTGTTGAAAGTAAGACAAACTTAAAACATAGCATCTGTATCTGAGATCCCTCCACCTTATTATGATTTAAACGTGAACGGGCAACATTTTAAAATGTCGTTACCTGTTAAATTACAAGTTAATCTTAGTCCCTAAAAACTGATTCCATACAAACTGCACCAATGCTCTGACCAGATATAGACAAGCAACTCCAAGTGACCAGCTTGTCCAACTATTTTAGTGTCATGACCATAAACATGACATCATTTCAATTTCTTTATTCATCCATCAGTTCAAAAATGTAGAATACATTAAAAAAATGATGTAGTGCTTGTCTCCAGTACACAGTCAGTAAAACAGTTTAATTATTTACAAGCTGATAGCTTTAAAATAAATGACATTATTATCTGACAATGTGAAATGCAGTTAACATACTGGATTGACTAAGTCTCCCCAATTCATTCACATGTCTCTACCAGTTAATCACAATGGAGTTGGATGAGCAGTTGGTCTTGAAAAATGACTTTTCTGAACTGCTGCTGTCCACGTCTTTCAAATAGCCTCAGACACGTGGAAAATGAGTCTAATGTTCTGTCACAGCAGATGTGGCCAACTATAGCTGATTTCCTGCTCATCCTTCATGTGCATGGATAAAAAGAATGATGGAAACTATAGTTGCCCATGAATTTAAACCACTGTATTAAAGATAAATATGACTTTTTGTCCAGTTTAACATTTAACAGTGCTAACAACACTATATATAAACCATTAGGAATTAAACATAATAGGTTGGGAAAATTCACTCCCCTCCAAACATTCATGGGAAATTTCACTCCCCACTCCCCCAATCACCCACCTTGTGCCTTTGAAACTGATTTGAAACTGAAGGATTCTGACATATTTTCAATCTTTGACTCCCCTTCTTGTTCTGACACCTTTCAAGAACCTCTCAGAAATAAGTGCATTTAATAGCTGAGCTGCCAACACCCCCAATCAGGAGTGTGATCAACCAGCAGGCCTGTTTCCTGCTAAAGAAAACCTTTTGTCTTTTCGTCTAAGATTGGATATGACAGGAGCATCTTCCATGCAGAGCAGTGGTACTTTTCCTTAAAAATGGCCACAAAGAGAGAAGGTAACCATGCTGTTTAATTGCTGTAAAATGGCCTCATGGTGAGGATCCTGCACACTCTCTTACCTTTCACTCCCACACTGTTCAGGGTTAGTGAGCGTATGGCTGCCGTCGATAAATCACCCTTCATTGCTCACTTCAATAGTACTCTGGTGGCCACACGCATCTGGGAAAGATGCCAAATGCACTCCATTCATCCGTCTGACAGGAAACACATCAAATTGCCGCCATGCTGCCTGGCAGCATACAATCCTAGGCTTCAACTGAAATACATGAGGGCTCTTTTTGTGTTTTTTACGCTAAAAAAAATTAAAAGACTATTTACAAAACAGCACAATAGTCATGCTTAAGCAGAGCATACAGGGCTGTCTTTAAACATGCCATATCAAACATCCAATATTTCCCGTATTTGTGTTTGTCTTTTGATCATTGGGAGTGAGGGGAAAATGACTGGAAAATTTAAGGTTTGGTGAGATGTCTCTTTAAAGACCATGGCCTTTAATCATCAATGACTGCAGATTTAAGCACACTAAATGACATACAAAGGAAACTTAATGTGGTTCATGAAATTGTCATATATCATCAAAACACCCACCAATTTGTGTGCACATGATGCACAGTCCCGCCCGTTATTCCCTTACGTGCGTGTCAAATGTCTACAACTCACCCAATTTTACCCTCATGTGCTATATTAAATTAACATGAAACAAGCCCTAAAGCAGGTGCTGCAATAGTGAATCAATAAAAGGAAAGCATTCAGTAGACTACAGTTATCCAAGATGTGAGGAAAGAAAGAGCTGTCCGAAATGGAGAGGGGACAAAAAAAAAAAATCCGTCAAGCTGAGTTAGAGGTGCTTTTGTCTGAGGAAACTGCAAATAAAATGATATGGAATTGTGCTCTGCTTTTTAAATAAAGCTGCATTAGACTTTACTCAGGTAGAAAACTAAACGATTTTCCGACCTGACCTGCAGGTAGGTATGTGCACTCTATTTATAACTATGTTTTATTTATTTTAGAACATGAATAGGTCAGATTTAATTAAAGCTTTATTTATGAATATAGATGAGCCAAGTTTCCATCATGAGTAAATAAACAAGTCCATATTTCATGTAAGCAGTTCTTTCAGTAAGCAGCTGAAAGAAATTAATCAAACACTGAAAATCAGGCTACCAAAATAAATAAGACCACATCCAGGTTTGTGCTTGAAGGTGCCTCTTGCACACAAAGGCAACTATTGCTCATCTGCAGCATTGATGCGCTGATAAAGATCCACTTCTGAGCATTCTGATTCAAATTGCCATCTTATGTCTTGATATAAAACCCAACTACCTTTATTTTAGTATGAAGTTCCCTCATGTGCAATTGTGATTTTTTTTATTATGTATATACATTTTATTTTTACACATATGATGCTTACTACTTGCTATACTTATTGATGATGATTGCTCATCAAACATACTGATATTTACCATCAACTGTCAGCTACTGTACTTAGCTTTATAAAAAAAATCTCCTAGATGTTTAAACATGTAATGGTTTACCCTCTGACCCCTCAGAACTCAATGCAGTGACTGATTCCTTTGAGTCAATATTTCACTTCATGCTAGGTAATGTTGCCACACATGCAAGAGAAGGGCTGCATGGTGTTGAAATTGTTGTCACCTCACAGCTTCAGGGTCCCAAGTTCAATCCTGAGTTTGGGTTCCTGTCTGTGTGGGGTTTCTGAGCATGATCTCCCTGTGTCTGTGTGGGTTTCCTCTGGGTTCTCCAATTTGCTCCCACCTCCCATAAACATGCCAGTAGGTGGACTAGCTATTTTAAATTGCCCTTAGGTGTGAATATGAGTGTGTGCATAGTGTTCACCGATGGAATGACATCACTTCCAGGGTGTATATGTCCTGTGATCCCAGGATAGACTCCAGATCCATTATGACCTAGACCAGGATAAAGTGGTTAGTGACTAAATAGGGGGCAACGCTAGCACCCTAGTATAATGATAATAGTCAGAGTTTTCAACAGGCTACTCATTTTAACATGTGAACATAAATGCCATCTAAAGTGCTAGTCTTCCAAATTGCATGGAAGGACAGTCTTTGTAACTATAGAAAGGCAAAAATAATACAAATATTTTAACAATTTAACAAAAATCCTGCTTCATTGAGGGTCTCATGCTCTCACTGCCACAGCCCAGGCTTGATTCCCGGGCAGGGAACCAACCCAGCCACTTGAAGTGTGCTCTCAGTGCTGGTAACAAAACCTGGATAAAATGGTAGGGTTGCATCAGAAAGGGTGTCTGGAGTAAAACCTGTGCCAAATCAAACATGCAGACCAATGATCTGATGTGGCAACCCCTAATGGGAGCAGCTGAAAGAAGAAGAAGAACAACAATCCTGCTTCATTTGAAAAGTACAGGTGCTTTATCTGTACCCAGAATAATGAAAACTCCAGCACAGAGCAGAGCCTTTACCTACAAATTCCCCCAACTATAACAGCCTTCCAATTAGTGTATGAGTCTCAGACATCATCTCAATCTTTAAGTCTAGGTTGAACCTGCAACCTATTTGTTTAGTCAGGCATTTTGTGAAATAACTTTTCTCTTAGGTAAAGATGCATATCTGGGGATTCATGAGTATAGAGTATAGTAGATATTTAGTGTAAACTGGGAAATCTTTGGTAAATTCTCTCACACGATGACTCAGGTTTGTTAATGGTGGAGTGGTGAAATTCTTTATATCCCAGGATGCCCAGCCTCATGGCTGTTCCTTTTTGTTATGTCTATGCTAGCTAGACATGCCACAGTCCCCACTTGCACTGTGATCACAATGTGCACCCTATTAAACCACTGTATAATAAGAGCATACCTAATAATCTGTTCTCTCTCTCTCTCTGTCTCGCTCTCTTTCTTTTGAGCTGTACATGCAAGACTGCTGCCTGTTGTGATGTTGGTGTCTGATCCTGACATGCTTCTGCTGCTGTTGTAAATTAAGCAAACATGGCCTATTGTAGCTGTTGGAATATTTTCTGTAACGCTGCTATTGGGTGTTTGGTCCTGGGGAATGGACACACAGGAGCCTGGCACAGAGATACTGCAATGAAAATCAGCCTTTGACTATTTCTTCACACATTCAGACAATCCTGCATACAGCCAACTAATGTCAATCATCAGTTTGACTTTGAGTGATGCTAATTTTCCCATTCTGCACTATCATGTCTTGATCTTATTCAGTCACAGCAAAAAAAAAAATCAGTTGTTAGATGGTGTCAATGATTCTTTTATGAAATCAAATGAATGCAAGACAAATATGAAGAGATTGTCTTTCAGAGCTTCCAGCTCTGTCCTGGTTGACTATTCTAAACTTGTTCATCTCTGCCAAGGCAATATGATGATTATGTAAAATGCTAATGTTTAATTGTAGATTTGTAGAAGAGTGTAATATTCAAGTCTTATGCAGTGATGGATTTAGTGTTTAGTGCACAGAATCCCCCAGGTCACTATTCTTTCTTGCCTTCAAATCTCATTTTTTTTAATTTTCCATCTCTCTCTCTCTCTCTCTCTCTCTCTCTCTCTCTCTCTCTCTCTCTCTCTCTCTCTCTTATTCATACACAGTATCTGTCAAAGAACTTGCAATCCAGAGTGCTCAGTGCACAATATCCTGGCCAACACAGTAAATCATGCAGAAAATTATTTTGTTCAAAATGTGAAGGGAAAGGTTGTCATAATTTTAAAATCTAAGAGCCTGGAAATAGTTTCTTGCAGCCCCTATGTGTCATCTCCTTAGAGGCCATTTTAATGCTAATTCCTAAATTGTATCTAACACTGTCTTGTTCTGTTCTTCATTTACATTTCTAATGTTTCCCAGTCTGAACCCTCTAGAAGACAACACATGTAGAACTCTAAATATCAATAAATATGAAAAAAAAAAGTGTCAAAGCTACAGGGACCTAAGTGGAAGCCAGACACACCCACAAAAGTACTCCTGTAGCTAGGGGTTAAATTGTGCCCTTGTTAACGTTATTCACATAAAGCAGTTCTCACTTGCAGGTAGCTGCCATTTTAAGAAGCTGCCACTTTACTGATTGACATTGCTCAGCAACTGGTGTAAACTTTTCGTGACATGTAGACATCTAGCAGGCTAGTCAAAACAAGTCAAGTCTCTGTTATTTATAAAGACATTTAATTAGTAATAAAATTATGACTGTGTTCTGTACACTTTATATTTAATCATAAGAATTAAAGTAGGCCTGGTTTCCTTTTTATCCACCAAAATTTGAAAGTTTTTAGTGTGTGTGAATGAAATTATTTAATAAAACATCTGACGAGGCAGTGGGCTATTCTGGCTATTTCTTCGATTAAAATCCTCACTTATAATAAAATTATTTTAAAAGTCACCACAACACTGATGAGCCTGCAGATGTTCTCAGTTCCTGTTCAGCCTTGTGTGTTCCCTGTGTTCACACCCTGTGTTCAACTTTACTTCTGTCATTACACATCTAGTTTATGTGTGCTAATGTGTTAACCCTTTTTGTGTATGTTTCATCTGTAGCCTATTGATTAGGAAAGCTGCTAAAAATGTTTCCTTTAATTTCACATTAACTAGCTGGAGCAACTTGGAGAAACTGGTATTTAATTGAAATTAAATTCTAGTTGGCTTCTTAAAATGTCAAAAGCACATGTATAACACAGCAGAAGTGGAAAATCATGACTTAATGACTGTACTAATTTCTCTTTTCTAATGTGGTTAAAACTAATTTTAGATTTGAACACATTTGGCTACTGCAGGTGTATAAACAGCAAAAGCAAAATAGACAAGTGTCTAAACCTGACCATGCAAATGACAATGCATAACCAAGTAAAAAGGAAACCAAAACAGAAACTCAAAAATGCTGCAGGATGTAGGAATTAGGGATGTAATACATGGTATTGTATTTGTTAAATTGTTACCCGGACAAACAAAGACCATGCTCATTAGCATGCGATACATTTTCAGCCTTCATTCATTCATCTTTAGTAACTGCCTGGTCAGGGTCACAGTGGTTTAAATTAGGCTACCAATTTGTTGATATTTTGGGAAATAGAAACAACAAAATGGGTTTAGAAAACAGACCGGAATTTATGATGATTTAGTTTATGATGATGGTCATAGACTGTTGCTTATATGTTACAGTACCTCTTATTTCAGATCGGTGTAAACATTGTCTGTACACTTTATACAGTTGATCGTAATCCATAACTATTTGTTATGTAAGTACCACCTACAATTACATAGATAACATGACAGCAGTTTTTTAAATAAAGTTAATTTAACTTAATTTAATATATAATTTTCATTTCTACACTGGTCTAGAAGAACAGGGGTTTGGAGCAGAAACACCTATGCATGACTGATTAACAATTTCATTCTTAATTATTAGGCTAATTAAAAGTGTGGATCCTGTGGAGAGAAACAATATATTTATTGAATATTTCATAATTTCGTCAGTGAAATGACGCTTTTCTTCATTTTCTTCTAAAAGAATTTCTTTTAATCTCTGGCAATTAATTAATAGATTTCAGAGCTAACTTGTTGAGATCACTGTGTGAGCAGCTAATTTGTATTTATGAAACCAACAGGCCATGTTCCCATGATGCTTCACTCAGTGTACAAAAAAGCTTAATTGCTGTGTTTCTGCATTTCAGATATGAGTCACAGCACTCACTGCTATGGTTTCATGAATACAATAAAGAACTTTCCATTTGAACTCTGTCTATTAGATTGGATTATTTCATGTGGAATAATAAAGAAGCACACTAAAATATCAGGGCAGGGTGGGAGCATGTTCTCGGAAAATCTGTAAGAAGATGTTGGAATCCATAATCCATACAGTGATTGCTATTCTAATGTGACTAATTTTTAAAATACTGTGTATTAAAGTAGCAAATATCTTTTGTATTACGTCAAACAAAGCTATTGTATTTCCTTTATAAAACCTCTCATATGTCATCCGTGGGAATATATGCTCTTTATATATATATATATATAGTCATTCTTTATTCAAGAAATATATTAATCACTGCTTATGAAGATGTTACAAAGCCATTAAAAAAGTGTAAAGTTTCCATTTCAACTCAAGAAGTGTACTCATTATTGCATTTCATGAACAGTCCATTTCACCAGCCACTTTAAACACCTGCTCCTTCATAATGTGGCAGCACTGCAATGCATAAAATCATAAAATCATCTGGTGCTTCTCCAGTATTCAACTGTCGGTGAGCTTGTGCTCCATGTAGCCTCAGATTCCTGTTCTTGGCTGATAGGAGCGGAATCCGATGTGCTCTTGTGCTGTTGTAGCCCATCTACCTCAAGATTTGACATGTTGTGCATTCTGAGATGCTTTTCTGCTCACCATTGTTGTAAAGAGTGCTTATTTGAGTTACTGTAGTATTCCTGTCAAGCCTGAGCAAGCTATAGAGACTGTTGTGTGTGAAGATCTCAGGAGATCAGCAGATTTCTTTGATATAAACACACCCCATGTCACTACACTCTGGTGGCACCTACAGTCAGTGATAAACAGATTTCCATTTGCATCATTTTCAATAACTAGATAGCTTTTGTGTTGTGAAAAAAAGGGTTTAAAATAGGTTAGATTTGTAATGTAATTCCATTTCAGCCCAATTTTATTAACACAATAAGTCCATTGTGACAGATAATTTTATGGTCAAAGATGACCAGGGCAGTTGACCAGGACCTTATATGGTGTTTTCTCTTCACTAAAAATGCAGACATTAATGGATTTTCTTTTTTAAATCACTCATGCAGATCTTATGTTTATTAAATTCATAGTCTAGACAAACAAATGCCTTATTTTAACTTAATCTGTTTATAGTGGATTTTAGAAAAGATTGGTTATGAATTTAGAAAACACTGATACATACATTATACATTCCAGCATTATATATCTAAATGTTTCTACACTAAAAAAATGATAAAAAATAAAGAGCAATAAACAGTAATAAATGAAACAAAGTTAATATTTGGTGTGAAGATCCTTCACTTTAAAAAAAAAAATAGCAGTCTCAGCAACAATGTGTGCAGTTTTATAAGGAAATGAGCTGTAAGTGTTACTGAGCATCTTGCAGAAGCAGCCTCAGCTCTTCTGGAGACTTTGACTGTCACACCTGCTTCTTATTTTTGCAGCAAAACCCAGCAGCCTTCATTATGTCTTTTTTTGGTCTGAAAATTGGTCCCTTATGTAACATGCTGCTTTCTTTACTGACATACAAACATTTTTCTGTAACATTTAATTTTGTGCTGGAAAACTAACGTTTGGAATACTAAAAAGTTTTTTGTACTGAATCAATAATGTACAAGTCATAAAATAAAAATCTATAAAAAAGTTTGTACTTAAAAAAAAGGTGTTGTGTTAAAGACTTTTGCACAATATATATATATATATATATATATAGCAATATATACATATAGCCAAAGGTTCACGGACGTCTGACTATCACACCCATTTGTGGTTGTTCCCCAAACTGGTGCCACAAATTCTGAAGCACACAATGTCTACAGAATGTCTTTGTAGACTATAACATTACAATTTCCTTTTCAACTAAGGGGCACAAACCTGTTCCAGCATGACAATGCCCCTGTGCACATTGTCATTATCACATGAAGACATGTTTTGCCAAGGTTGGAGTGGTAGTTCTTGAGTGGCCTGCACAGAGCCCTGACCTCAACCCCACTGAACACCTTTGGGATGAACTGGAATGGTGACTGACCCCAGGCCTCCTCGCCCAACGTCAGTACCTGACCTCTCTAATGCTCTTGTGGCTCAGTGGGCAAATACCCACAGCCACAGTCCAAAATGTAGTGGAAACCTTCCCAGAGGATAACGGCAAATTGGGACTAAATCTGGAATGGGGTTTTCAACAAGCACATGCTGTACGAATGGTATGGTCAGGTGTCCGTAAACCTTTGGCCATACAGTATACACACACACACACACACACACACACACACACACACACACATATATATA
>CM074951.1:7799371-7810681 GCA_037577455.1 Pangasius macronema
CACTCAAGAGACACCTTCATGAATGTAAATACAGACAGTTTACCTCAAGATGCAAACCACTGGTAACACTCAAGAACTGAAAGGCTAAATTAGAGTTTGCTAGAAAACCACTAAAAAAAGCCTTACCAGTTCTGATGCAAGATTAATTTGTATCAGAATGATGGGAACAGAAGAGTATGGAGAAGGAAAGGAAGGGCTTATGATCCAAAGTATACCACATCGTCTGTCAAACATGTGGAGGAAGTGTTATGGCATGGGCATGTATGGCTGCCATTGAAACTGGGTCACTGGTGTTTATTCATGATGTGACTGCTGATAGAAGTTGCAGGATGAATTCTGAAGGGTATAGTGGTATACATTCTGCTTAGACTCATTCAAATGCTGCCAAACCCATGACAGTGCTTCATAGTACATGGATAATGACCCAAAACCCCGGAAGCAACCCAAGAGCTTTTTAAGGCCAAGAAATAGAATGTTCTTAAATGGCTGAGTCAGTCACCTGATCTCAACCCAACAGAGCATGCTTTTCACTTACTGAAGACAAAACTGAAGGAAGAAAGAGCCACAAACAAGCAGCAACTGAAGGTGGCTGCAGTGAAGCCCTGGCAAAGCAACTTCAAGGAGGACATTCAGCATTTGGTGATGTGCATGGGTTCCAGACTTCAGGCAGTCATTGACTGCAAAGGATCCAAATGCATGCTAGTTTGTCCAATTACTTTCGTGCCTGTGAAAATGTAGGGACTGTGTAAAAAATGGCTGTAATTCCTAAAAAGTCAATATTTCTGCAATATTTTATCTACACTTCAATTACATCTTGATTACTTCATTTCAAATCCATTGCGGTGGTGTACAGAGGCAAATTATTAAAATTGTGTCACTGTCCAAATACTTATAGACCTAAATGTACATCAAAATTGGTGTGATTGAGGGTGATTGCACAAAATAGGGTTGTATACACAGAAACATTCTTTAAAGTGACCTTGAGTTAATAAGGATATTTTTTCCTCCCCATTAGAATGTTTTGCAATTGGCACTACTGAATTTGTAGTTGTCTGATGAGTTTCGCATAATTCTATGTCGTCCTCCTATTGGTGGCTTTTAGATGAGTGTCATAGCACTGGTCAGACTCTGACACTGCCAGGAATTTGTTGTAGACTGCTATTAGTCATATTGGCACTAAATCACAGACTGGTTAGCACATCATATTATGCATTCTAATACCTCTGATCTCATTCACTAAAGAATGTTTTTATAATGTATAAAATTTTTTTTGTCTGCAACAGCAAAATCAGGCTGAACATTATATAGAGTAAAGCTAGTTTAAATCCAATATAACAAACATTAATTTCAAAGTTATTTTCAAAGTTAACCAAAGTAAATTTTGCATTTGCTAACTGTTCCAGGTAACAAGTTTGGAAACTTAAATATAACATTGACAAAAGGCAGTGAAACATGTGAAAAAAACATTTCAAAATACAATATGAATAAATGAATAAAAGAATGTAGACACAAGTAGGCTACGCATTATGGTAATAAGGTGAATGTGAATCAGAGACTTTTCAAAGGCCCTGTTTAAATGCTGTTGGCAATGGATGGGTGAATGTGAGGTGAATATCTAATATGAAAGTTTACCATGACAGCCTGTTCATTTGTGCATACAACTGCAGTTCCCAACATGGCATACAGGGTTAGTAGAACCACACTAAATTAAGCCTAACACACAAAACAGACCCAAGTGTTATTTTGAATTTTTTGAAAGGCACAATCCTCCCTAGATTTTAGTAAGACAGTTTTTGGGTCTTATCAAGGTTGTATGTGTTTACTGAATAAGCGGCACAGTCTACAGTCTGGTTGGGATTAGCTCATCAGATTTGGAAGCCACACCAGAAGTAACAGTATAATGGACAGCAGCCTGCTAATGTTGCCAAATACATGCTATATTCACTATCAGTAGCTAACTAACTAATTAACATTAGCAGCTTGTAAGTGGTTTATTTAGTGTTCTCATATTATTACCTTATTTTGTAGGTTCTAGAAATGCATGTGACCATTAACAGAAAATATTATTGTTTGTAGTTGTTTGGAAAATTCTCTGAGCTCTGCAATGCAGTAGAGGAGCAAGGACAACTGGCTGGGGTTATCTATGAGTTCAAGAATAAAGAGGATACTCAATTAAATATTTAACCACTTGTTATTTCACTTCCATTCAGCCCAACCTTCCAAACCCTGCTGCCAATCAAACCTCCTGCTTAGACTGGTGGTACCCGGTCCCTTGGCTGAGGTAGTACCCTTTGAAGCCCTGTTGTCTGCCCTCAATCTTGACAGGATGCTTGTCTACATGACCCTGCATGCATACACCCTGCTGAACTATCAACAGTGAAAAGTTCACCTGTAATACCTAGCTGACAGAGTCAGCTCTGAAGAAAGGAACTGGCTACCTGCAGACATCCTGGATGCTTGCCTTTTGAAGAATTTCATTACCTTAATCCAGACCATCCCCCTTCTTGTCCCAGGGGTTGTCCACCTATGAGGGTGTTTGGGCACCCAAGAAAATGAGTGTCAATGGGTTTTTGAGCTTGCAGTCATTTTGCCTGCATTCTTCTGTTTGAACTCTTGAACGTATATATCCAAATGCTTCTGTCTTTTTGTGCCATCTCTGTATGTCACATACATTTCCCATAACAATCAACAATTCAGTTACAATCAGCTTTATTTTAAGAGGTTCCACAAAAATATGGCATTTACCATTATTTTAATACTTGGATGAAAATCCTTTGCAGTCAATGATTGCCTGAGGTCTGGAACCCATGTTCTCAAAACTCAAATTCTGAGTTTCCTCCCTGGAAACTCCAAGCCTTCACTGCAGCCACCTTCAGTTGCTGCTTGTTTGTGGGTCTTTTTGCCTTCAGTCTTGTCTTCAGTAAGTGAAAAGCATGGTCTATTGGGTTGAGATTGGGTTGAGATCAGGTGATTGACTTGGCCATTGAAGAATATTCCATTTCTTTGCCTTCAAAAAGTCTTGAGTCTTGATTATCCACCTGCACTGTGAAGCAGTGTCCTATCAGTTTTGTAGCATTTTGCTGAATGTGACCCTATACACCTCAGAATTCATCTTGCTACTTCTGTCAGCAGTCACATCATCAATAAACACCAGTGAGACCGTTCCACTGGCAGCCATACATGCCCATGCCATAACATTGTTTCCACCATGTTTGACACATGATGTGGTTTACTTTGAATCATGAGCTGTTCCTTTCTTTCACCATACTTTTCTCTTCCCATCATTCTGGGACAAGTCAATCTTGGTTTCATCAGTCCAAAGAATCTTATTCCAGAACATGGGAGGCTTTTTTAAATTTTAAAATTACGGACCTAGGCTTTTGTTTTCTGGCAAAGTCTAATCTGACTTTCCTGTTCTTGAATGTTACCAGTGGTTTGCACCTTGTTGTAAACAAGGTTTTTGCAATCTCTCTTATAGCTTTAGGTTGTTTTTTCAGCCTAATGACGGCCTCCTTCACTTGCATTGAGATCTCCTTGGACTTCATATTGGTAGCTCCAGTCAAACAGCTGCCAAATGCCAACTNTCTTGATTGTTTTATTTCAAATCCATTGTGGTGGTGTATAAAGGAAAAATCACAAAAACTCTGTCATTGTCCAAATATACCTGTATATTTTCAGGTTATATATTTCTTCACAAATGACTGGAGGCTTCTAGCTGATAGCAAGTCCACTCTCTCTGACACTGACCTGAGAGAAAAGAAAATGTGGACTGGCAGTGCTACAAATGCTAGTACTGGTCAACCAGGTCAGCTGGATTCCAGATCACCTTTTTTATAATCTAGTCATATTACGGCATGTCCATTTTTGTGTTTCACATCCCTTCACCATTATGTATTGTGTTTTTAGAAAAATAGAATTGTGCTAGAAAAATATTATTTGTATTCTGACAGCTCTTGGCTTGACCATATATGCTATTAAACTACTAGTACAAGTGTTTAAAAGACTATTTTTGGGGAAATGGACCAAGTTAATAATATATGAAGTTTTACAGTATATTGCAGAAATAAAACCAGCAGTGAGAGGGAGTGGTCAGAGGCTCAGCATGAGCAGGAGTGGCGATTTTAAAAACAGCCCCACACACAGTGTAGCTAATTAAATTCTTAAAGGAGCTTATCCAATACTGTCATGAACACGATGAAAAAGATGTACTGTAGGTCTGGAAATGTTTCTTTACACAGTAACAACAGCAATAATTTTGCCATTGAAACATTATATTAGTACAGCTAATTGATGCCTCAACTGAATTGGTGCTGTGTCACTGTAAAGTCTTGATGACTCATAGGGCTTCCTAAGGTAATGTGTGGAACTGTGGGGAGGTGTAGCTTTGTCACTGCAGTATTGTAGGATATTTGCTCTCAGATCATGTTCATGTGGCCAGACTGTTTATAAATTACAAATTGAGCTTAGTCTGACTCAGCATGCCTCTCGGAATGTACCTGTCAAGCCCTTTTCAACCTTTCCTTCTCTCTGCCCAACACCCCTCCCACCACCACCACCACCACCCTTGCTTGTCTTCTGCCTTTCTGTATACTTCCTTATATGTGTCCCAACCTCTTTTTGTGTTGTTTCTATCTCTCTGTCTGTCGTTCTATCTTACCCTGTCTCTCTTTACCTCTTTCTGTCTGACTTTTTCTTTTCTTAACTATCTCTCTCTCTCTCTCTCTCTCTCTCTCTCTCTGCACAAATTAAATTAAATTAAATGACAGCAAATGACTCTGAACAATTCATTTGGACAGATAAAGCAGTTGCAGCCTTCTTGTAAAGCAATTCTTACTCACTTTACCCTAACTGCTTTATCGTAGTCCTGGTCATGGTCATGTTCCTGGAGCCTATCCTAGTAACACTGGGCGAGAGGCACGAATACACACTGAATGGGATGTCAGTCCATCGCAGGGCACACTAGTCACATCTAGGGGAAATGTATCATTGCCAATCCACCTAATGGCATGTTTTTGAGGGGGTTGGGGGAAACCAGAAAACCTGGAAGAAACCCACATAATCACAGGAGGAACATGAGAAAGTCTGCATAGACATTAGGCGTGTAATGCAATCCTCAACCTCACTCAAGAGATGTGTGCTGGACTGCTTTGTTAATCCCACTCACGGGGTTATTATTTTTCTTAGTACCTGTCCATGATATTTTCTAACACATATAGTTGGTATTTCCCAAAATATAAACCAACGAGTAGCGTAATTTAAACCACCAACCCAGACCAGGCAGTTACTAATGACTGGTGCACTTTCATGTTCATAGCTGACAACTCTCCCAAGTCAACATGACAATAAAAACTTCCTGTTTGCACTATTTTTTTTATTGGGGTCCTCAGGATCCTAAAGATGCACACCTCTAGCCTCAATCAGATGCCCTGTGGAGAAAAATGTGTTTCTGAATGTGATTTTTCTTAATGGCTGTACGGTTGTACACTGTTTTAGAGTAGTTTTTAGTATGTGGTTTGAAGTGCAGTTTGCGTTATGTGGTTTAATAAAAAATTTTTAATGTCAGACGCATTACAAGCCTGTTTTGTGCCCGTATTAAGTCTCCTCATGTAGGCACATTTGGACCTAAGTGTTAAAGAGAAACATTTTAAAAGATATTGCACTTTAATATGAGAACAGAACAATGAGAGAATTGAACAGAAATGGGCAAGGTCAACAGAAATGGTCAAGGCATATAAAGAGAATTTTCAAGAGAGTCTTTTCGGAAAAGGTAATCAAAGACAAAATGTCTTCAAAGATTAGCCTTCTTGCTGACTCATGAGCATGGTATACCTGGAACAGGGAAGTCACATTCAATATGTATGACCATCGGGATTGTGCATTTAAAATGGCACATTACTTCTGGCTTTGATTAACAACTCACGATTCTGGGGCCAAACTTTTTTAAAATGATGAAATGTCAGTGCATTATGACAAATTCCTCCCCCTAGCCAAAACAAAATGAAGATGAATTAAGGGGGCCTTAATGAACAGGCCTCAGCTTTTTTCGACTGTGAGTGATATATGTGCTGAGCCTATGGAGGATTCAGAAGAACTTTCACAGCTCATTCAAGATTACTGAAGTCGTAAGGCATCAGTATAAACAGAAACAAAAGCAAAATCAACTTCTGTACTGTTTTGAACACACCCTCATTGACTTTCCCTCTAATATTTTCCCATGGGGGAATCAGTGGCACCATCTTATGAATTGTTCCAGTTGCTGAAGTGAAGAGTAGTCGTGGCCCAATAATTTATTTTTGGCTTTTCTTTTAATTTGGTGCTATATTGTATGTCTTCATTACCATATCAGAAATTTCCATTATCATTTCCAGTTAGCAATAGCTACCACTGAAAAAAGTAAAGTAACTAAGTCATGTTAGGGCAACTGTTAACGTGGGTTTGGAAGGTATTCAGACCCATTCAGTTTTTTGCACACATCACTGACACATTTTATCGTGTTAGAGATTTAATTTAAAATTGAATTAAATGTACTTTTTTCCACTCAAGGACATTCATGTCACACTCGTCCTGAAGCCACTGTTGCATTGTCATGCCTGTATGCTTCAGGTTATTGTTATGTTGAAAGCTGACCTTTGCCCCAGTCTGAAGTCACGTGTACTCTTTTTTTCTCATGCTCTCAGAGTCTTTCAAATGCCTGCCATATGCCTTTTACTCAGGAGTAGTTTCCATCTACTGTAGCAACTCTACCACAAAGTATTTCTGAGCTGGTTGTCCTTCTGGCATATTCTCCCATCTCTTCAGAGGACTTCTGAAGCTCTGTTGGAGTGGCCATTGTGTTCTAGGTTTAGGAAAAGTTCCTTAGACTTCATTGCTTGGTTTTTGGACTGACATGCACTGTGAATTGTGGAAATATACGCTTAGGTGTGTGCTTTTCTAAACCATGTCCAATCAGTTGAATTTGCCACAGATGATTATCTGAAGATAATTAAAGTAAAAGCAAAAAATTCTAAAAACATGGTTTCAATTTTTGTCATAATAGATTATTGTGTGTAGATTAATTTCCAAAAAAGTACATCTGTTTTTATGTTAAATCTATAATACAACAAAGTGTGCAAAAGGTGAAGGGATCTGAATATTTTCTGAACCCACTGTAGGTTTTAACTTCAATCACAATTAGCAAATTCAGGCAAATGCAGTGCTTCAATCAGTCAAATCAAACAGCAGCTAGTTAGTAGTGCCTTCCCCACTGAACTAGGTTAGCTAACATGATCATTTTAATGACCTGCTTGTGCTGCATGAAAGGTATGAATACGAATTTCAAAACTTTATCATTGTAATTTTGTCAGTACTTCAATAATTGTAATAGGTCTAGAATAGAAAGTCATTACATTACGAAAAGAAAGAAAAATCAACCTTCATCATCCATCCTGAAACAAACTAGAAGTGAGAGATTCAAAATGGTTTCTGCTTTCACCAGCAATTTTTAAAAAGCATATTGATGATTTTTTTTCTTATTAGCAGTTATTAATACAGTGAAAAATCATATAGAATTTATCCCCCCCAAATAAATAAATAAATAAAAATAAGCCAGAAAATCACAGCCACTTTTTTGGGGTAAATATTACCCCATGTATCATTGCGTAAGGTTTACCCTATTTTAGTACGCAATACCTACAATACACATGTGGCAAAACCTACCTAATTTTTTAGGAATATATTTTACCCCTTTACTAATGCAAAACTTCTTTTAAAATGTACATAATGTAAATTACAGATTGTCAGTATTATACAGAATTTATCAGGATTAAACATTATTTCAGTTTTGATTATTGTGTATAATAGTCCTGAATTAAAATCCAATTCTATTCTCCATCTCAAATCTCCATGCTATTTTACTTACTCATACGGTTTAATGCTAATCATGTCAGTATTTTATTGACCAAATTCTCAAACTGCTACACAGCAGAACACATATCTCCAAAACAATCATCTTAAATGAAGATTGGAGTTGTAGATTAATCAGGCAATTCTCCAGCACAAGTCCAATCCAGTGGTGTTGCAGAAACCCAGCTGTGGAGGAAATAAACACTGATAGAGTCACGTGTCTAGTATTCACAAATTATTTGTGAAAATAATATAACATCTGTGCAGAAATTTTACTGGGTTTGGAAATGCTTCATTATGTTTCCTACAGGTCACTGTGTTGGCGTTGAATCAAAACTAAAAATGTGTTCTGAAACGAGAACACTTGTTGTGAAATCAGACCATTTTATGCTTATTAAGCTAATAAAGGTTTAATATTCAACCAGTCTAAGTTAAAAATGGCGTGTGACAGTAACGGACTAATTTATTCAACACTCACATCAGTGCCACAGTTAAAACATTAACAAGATAATGTGGCATTTACATACATTCATATCCAGTAAACACTTATCAGTGCTAGCTCTAGTTTTTACATAGGCATGTCTGCTTTATTACTAATATTACTGATTACATCAGTAGGCTAAGCTAGCTACCATAAATTAGCCACAAAAACTAATGTTAGCTCACTATTTTACAATGGCTCATTAATTTATGTAGAAGTATATGTACAACTATGCTTGCCCCTTAGCCTTGGCATAAATCTAAGTAGCAATGCTCGAGAAGAGGTTGCGTTATTAATTTCTCTAAGCTAGCTGCTAAGCTAACTCACTAAAGGACAGCAATTGTTATTAACCACCAAGTTCACGTTAGTTTAGCAACAATCAAGCTAGCATTAATTGGCATTCGCAAATGGACTGAAACTATATTCTTTGTCACAGAGACCAAATATGTCTTACCTTAAATGACAGGCTTCTGAATGTGATGTCCTGTGAATGTACAATGTGCCCAAAAAAATCCAACTGAACAATCAGAAAGAACCAGAAAGAACCAGTTTCCTGCAGGCTTCCCTCAGCATCGACTGAATAATGAATAATGCTTATGTCTATGTGATTGTAATTTAATAGGGTAGATTTTATGAGACTGTTGCATTTAGTAGATTTTACTTGAAATTTTGTATTTCATAATATGCACAATGTTAAGTACCATGTAGTCACTTTAACACAAAGATGGCAGCCTAGACTTTTTAGTTTACACCAGTGGTGCAAAGAGTACAAAACAAAATTATTTTGCACAGTGCTCATAGCACACCAAAGTATTCATCTTGTCCTCATACATATGCAAGTGAGGAAGGATTGTGCAAGAAAATGCGAAGTCAGCGCAGAAAGGAAAAAAAGAGGACTGATTACATGTTCTCCACTTTTCACAATTAGCACCGTGTGTGTTGCTCATGCCAACCCTGTCATAGCATATTAAGATTATAGTAGATTACAGAAGAGTATACAAGATTAATGTTAAGCCTATTTCTAGCCAGTTTTACTACTTTCAGGCTTGAAATGGCCTTGTTCTATTGGTAGAAGGCTAAAGCACAATTGCACTATTTGTCCATGTAGTACACAGTTATATAAGGGATTTATTTATAATTGCACTATCCATTGCACCCAGATGAGGATGGGTTCCCTTTTGAGTCTGGTTCCTCTCAAGGTTTCTTCCTCATATCATNCAGGCTTGCTCACTAGGGATAAATTTATACATTTACAATTGATTTCCTGAATGTATTTTATTTCTGTAAAGCTGCTTTGTGACAATGTCCATTGTTAAAAGTTCTATACAAATAAAATCAAATTGAATTGAATTAAGGCTTAAACTTAATAAAAAAATAGAACCTAGAAATAGGATAATCAAAATAATCAATTTGATTATATTCAAGATATTTTCACTTCTGAAGATGACATTTTTTTGTAATGGACACTGTATAGTTTTATTCAAAATGTTGTGATCAAACACAAAACACCTTTTTTTAAGTAGTGCAGTTTTTTCTATGATTGGTTTCAAAAATATTTACACCCTTATAATTGTTGTTTTTTTGTGATACCTAGCCTGGAAAGAATTTCAGCACTGAGTTCCTGTAATGGCTAACAAGGTTGGGGACACTTGTATGACTTGGAGGACACTGCTCCTCCATGCAGAACATTTTAAGTTCCTTTATATTATTGGGTTTGTGCATTTGGACTGTCCTATTCATAGAAAACAGATTTTTCATTATGTTTGGTGTAAAGTAGGTTTGACACATCATTTTAGTAAAAGCTCTATCTAAGGCCAAATATGAAATTCCTGGCTGAGCAACCAAGTTTTGTAAAGCAGCAATGCTATATTAAAAATAATACTACATTGCATTGTAGGAATTGAAGCAATACCATGCTGCAAATGTATTTTACATTGTGTATCATGTGCTTATCCTTGTATGCAGTTCCCTTTTGTCACCAAACATGCTGATGGTATACATGACCAAAAAGATTTTGATCTCATTTAATGCAAACTGTAGTTATGATATGTTTGGTGTTGCATTTTGTGAGATGCTCTCAGGAAAAGCTTTTTTTTTTCAACATTTCCAAGTTTGTTGTTATAAAAGTGGTGCTTGACAGTTGAAACTTGACAACCACAAAAATCAACTAAACTAAAAATATCTTTGAGTGCAGTGTGATATATGGAATCAAACTTGATACGCAATATGGAACAAAAAATTGGAAATTTGTTACGCTGTGAACAGTGGCACTTGCATAATGATCTGTCACATGTATGCAGTGAATAATTGTTTTAGTTATACAATAAAAAGGAACAATTGAACACTGAATAATTGAAGGAATAATTGTTTGTCCTGATTACATTTAAAGATTTACATTTATATTTATATTTAAGCACTTTTGATACTTAGGTACACAAAATGAAAGTTCTACTTGAGTAGTTTTACTAAAAGTTAATATTTCTTTTCTTTTCTTTAACTTTTCATTTCCCTGAAAGGTACTGTATGTTTACTGCCACTCAGGAATGACTACTGGGTACTTTATACAACACTGCTTCTGTCATTCGGTTGGCATGCACTTTGGAGTCATAACTTTATAACATCAGCTTCATGAAGGTATGTTGAAAATAGTGTTGGAACACAAGGTTGGCCTCATAGCCTCAGTGGGAGCTGTGTCATATTGTTAGCAACTTAATAGATGCACTATACGTACTGTAGGCACAGGCCATAGCTTCCATTAAAAATATTTTCTATGTATCCTTTAACCTGGAGGACTCTACATCTCATAACAGTGTATCAAGGCTGCATCTCAATATTAGTCTTACTTGAACTTAGTGCTGCATTCGACACTATAGATCATAACATTCTCGTAGCTCGCTAACAAAATCACATAGGTATTCAGGGACAGGCATTAAAATGGTTCAGATCCT
>CM074951.1:7813795-7833702 GCA_037577455.1 Pangasius macronema
GCACAATGTACCATTGCTGCCTTAAGAAAAGAATAAAGTGATTTTTCATTTCACTCAGAGTGCCAGAGAGAAAAAAATGTCTAGGAGCCCTGACATTTTGCTATTTTTAAGGTGAATGTTATTTCCTCGGGGAAAAAAGCTGATTTGGAGATTAACTCAGGATGGAGAGCATATTTGTCATTAATTTAGTTAATGATTATTCATTTAATTACAGCTGATACTGGTTCCTCTTTATCAGTTTTTTTATGAAGCTGAATGCTTCCTATATATTTGGAGTCACAACAGAGGCTGAGTTGGGTGGTTATATTAACAGTGTGGCAAAGTGTGTTTCAGATGTGAAAAATGATCATATTTTTGTATATTTTAAGTGAAACTTTGTTGGTAAAGCAAATAATTACACCAATTATGTGAATTACATGTTTTTAAATTTGTAAAAAAAAAAAAAAAAATAATAAAATAAAACATATTTAGTGTGCTTGGTGTTATTGTAAAATGAAGTACAAGTAGATCCAATATTTAGTACTGTATTCTTAATATAGAATATTTACAGTTAAAGTCATGAAACAGTTTAGAGTTGTCTTTTTCATTATATATATATATAATGAAATATATATTATATATTATATATATATATATATATATATATTATATATTATATATATATACACTATATATATATAAAATAAAATTATTATTATTATTATTATTATTATTATTATTATTATTATTATTTATATATATAAATTGTTTCCAGTGCTGAAGTAATGTATAGTATTTAACCTACACCTCTTAACCTAAATTAACGTTGGGTGTAATTCAAAGCCAGGGATTTTGGTGAATAAATAACGGAGTTTGGAAATATTGGCTCGGGTCTTCACAGAGCAAGTTTGTATGCAATAAATCTGATGCCAGACATGATAAGAAGACAGTTCACCAACACCACAAATGAAATTGCTGCACAAACAGGCGAAAACCACTTTACAATAAAAGTATTGCACATTCATTGCATCAGTAACAGCACAATGTACCATTGCTGCCTTAAGAAAAGAATAAAGTGATTTTTCATTTCACTCAGAGTGCCAGAGAGAAAAAAAAATGTCTAGGAGCCCTGACATTTTGCTATTTTTAAGGTGAATGTTATTTCCTGGGGGAAAAAAAGCTGATTTGGAGATTAACTCAGGATGGAGAGCATATTTGTCATTAATTTAGTTAATGATTATTCATTTAGTTACAGCTGATACTGGTTCCTCTTTATCAGTTTTTTATGAAGCTGAATGCTTCCTATATATTTGGAGTCATAACAGAGGCTGAGTTGGGTGGTTATATTAACAGTGTGGCAAAGTGTGTTTCAGATGTGAAAAAATGTTTTAAATATAAAAAATTATCATATTTTTGTATATTTTAAGTGAAACTTTGTTGGTAAAGCAAATAATTACACCAATTACACGAATTACATGTTTTTAAATTTGTAAAAAAAAAACAACAAAAAAACAACAACATATATTTAGTGTGCTTGGTGTTATTGTAAAATGAACTACAAGCAGATCCAATATTTAGTACTGTATTCTTAATATAGAATATTTACAGTTAAAGTCATGAAATAGTTTAGAGTTGTCTTTGTCATTATATATATATATACATATATAGTCTCCGAATATTTAGTCAATGGTGAAACTGGAACACTTAAGTCCATTTTTAATTTATTTGAGCATATTAATTTCTTGTGTCAATAGGTCAGTGTGAGGAGTGGTGATTTAAATCTATGCATGGTTAGCAGATACATTCTCTGTTTTGCTCATACATTATTTATCTGTTATTTGGTACTTTAAACTGCAATGACTGCAATATCTGTCACTGCTTTTTAGAAGCCCTGTACAATACATTTACTTTTAAAAATTGCATAAATATTTATCATTACTGATTTGACAGATACTGTAGCATTTACCTCATTTGTCAGCCATTTTGAAGTAATCATCCATTTTGATAAACAATATCAATGGTGTAACACCAGTGGACTTCAATAGTTTGTGGACTTCAATAGTTGTGCAGTATTTGGTCAGTGGTGTTACAATTCTCTTTTGAGAGCATTTTCTGTTTTTGTGTTTTAAGAAATAAGGTTGTTTTGTTTTACAGCTTTTGAAATGCACTGATTTTATAATTGGTTTACAATGGAACATTAAGAATACTTGTGTGTTTACAATGTTTATTGAAAAAAAAGAAAAAAAAAAGAACATTTGAAGAAAAAGCTATTTTCATTGGAACCAGTGACATAGATATATATTAGGAAATCTTTGTTTCCATAAAATATATATTAAAATAAATTTTACATTAAGCTCTGTCTTTACTAAAAAATATTAATACATGGCACTGACATTGTACAAAAACATATTTTATTATCATTTTTATTTCCGTACTTTATTTTCAGATTGCTAATTAAACAAAAGAAAAGAAATCACGGAGAGGTTTACGGTAGGACAAGTCTATAACTAGGTCGACTTTAGACTCAGTATGGGGCACTCCTAATTGCCCCCATTAAGCTTTCTTCCCCTCCTCATCACTCCAATTTTGATGACGCCTTCCTCTGGAAATTTGCCTGTGCTATGAATACCCTGAATTCATCCTCCCTTCTTCCTCCTTCCTCAGCTAGAAAAAAACTCAGTTCATTTAATGCATCTAAAGACAAAATGCACTACAAAAAAAAAAGAGAAAAAAACAAAACAAAATGCTAAGAGATAATAATAATAATAATAATAATAATAATAATAATAATAATAATAATAATAATAATAACTGCAAAATAACTGTAGTTTGTACACTTAAAGCACTATAGTAGAATTGCTTAATATGTTAAACCTTACAGCAAGGTATACATGTTTAAATTATATGTGGTCTAGTAGTCTGCTGTTTTTCTTTTTCTTCATTTTATTATTAATTAGAGAGCAAGAGGAGAGCAGCTTTTGAATAGTGTCTGAGAATCATTCAGGAGCGCAGCTGAGTTTCAATCTCCTGCCTGATTTCAGATTACAGAAACTGTAAAAAGCTCGCTGACCCATCTTGAACTCTCTCTCTACCAGATGACTCACTCTTAATTCACAAGGCTTTTGGGATACAAGCTGATAGGCTCTAGCATGTTTTCATTGTTTTTAATGTTAAGTTTCAATTTTCTAATTATAAGCCTGTCCAATTCATCATGTACTTATTGGATATTGTTATATATTCGTATATGTTTTGCATACACTGATTGGCNAGAATGATGCAGATACAGGTCAAAAGCTTCAGTTAATGTTCACTTCAAACATCAGAATGGAGAAAATTTTGATCTCACTGTCTTTGTGGCATGGTTGTTGGTGCCAGATAGGCTGTTTTGAGTATTTCAGAAACTGCTGATCACCTCGGATTTTCATGCACAACGGTTTACACAAAAATATAGAAAACAAAAGACATCCAGTGAGTGGCATTTCTAGGGGTGGAAACTCCTGTTGAAAGAGGTCAGATGAGAACGGTCTGATCTGACACGAAGTCTATAGTAACGCAAATAGCCACTCTTTACAGCTATGGTGAGCAGAAAAGAAACTCATGTCAAACCTTGAGGTGGATAGGCTACAGCAGCAGATGACCACATTGGGTTTCACTCCTGTCAGCCAAGAACAATAATCTGATTCTACATTGGGCATGGGCTCATCAAAACTGGGCCATTGAAGATTGGAAAAAGACCAGCTGATGTTTTTCCAATCTTCATTTGAGTGATTTTTTGCATTGCGCTGCTGCCACAGCTCTGATTGGATAATTGTATGAATCGGCAGTTGTTCCTATTAAAGGGGCCAGCGTGTGTATATTTATTACAGTAATACTTTAGAAGATTGCCTGAAGTAGATTTCTTTATTCTACAAAGATAAAATGAGTCAATTAAATATGATATTAAAACTTGTCATCTGATGCCTTTAAGAAAAAAAAAGGACCATGTTGATGGTTTAAATGTATATACAGAATCATTGCACAGAACAGGACTTTATAATATACATCCTAAATATCAAAGTAGATTAATAATTTTAACAGAGAACAGTTTTGACTGCCTCAATGCTTTTACAGTTTGTTTAATGGCATGAAACCATTAAACAAAACTGAAAAAACCTGCCTGAACATATGTAAGTTTGCTGTACTGAAATCATACTGTATTTGATTATATCACTAGTGCATAAATGAATATGATATGACAAGTTTTACAACTGTCCCAGATGACATTCATTCATCTTCAGGAAGCATTTTATCCTGTATAGAGTTACAATGGATCTGGAGCCTATGCCAGGAAGACATGCATGGCAAGATTCACACACTCGTTTCCGCACTCATTCACACTTGGGGACAATTGAGGGTCGCCAATCCATCGACTTTTTATTTTTATTTTTTGGGTGATAGGAGGAACCATGACACCCAATAGTTTGCATATAAACCCAGAGTTTACCAATCCTGTAGATTAAATGAACTTTTGCCTTCTAATACTGTTCAGTTTCACTCCTTCTAGATAGACTTTAACCTTAATGTTAATTCTATAGCTGCCATCACCCACATTATTTGGAGACTCACATGAGGACAGATAATGTCTAAAGTTTGTCCAAAACATCTACTTTTTCTTTTCCTGTTTAAAACAAGATACATATCAATGCTGTGAAAAGTTGATAGTGAAAGTTGAGGTCAGGGTTTTGTGCAGGTTACTCATATTCTTCCACTTCAACCTTGGCAAACCATGTCTTCATGGACTTCCCTTTGTGCACTGGGTCACTGCCATGCTGGAACATGATTAGACCCTTTTGTTCCAACAATTAGGGAAGGCCCACAAATTGGTGTGAGGGTGAAGTATCCACATAATTTTGGTTATATAGTGTATTTCAGCTGTAAAGAATCCTGGTGCAAAGGTTTTCCAAACAATTTTTGTGAGAAATATTCAAGTAAACTTGCACCATTATTGTTAAAGCTATATAGTGAGTTGTTAGGCAAACTACTCTACTTATGTATTTCTCAGAAAAAAGTTTGTTCAGTCCAATTTCTTTCTTTAAAAGGCTCTAAAAATCTTGCTTAGAGATAGTGTTCTCCAGATAATTCCCTGTGACCAAACTGGATTTATTAAAAATACATTTTCTTTCTTTAACATTCATAGACTTTTTACTATTCTTTATGAGTCCTAAAATCCGTAAGTGCCTGAAGTCCTACCGTCACCTGATGTAGAAAACTTGATTAAATCAAGAGGGACTACCTGTGAATTCTTCTCCTAAGGTTTGATTTGGTGTTGTTTTTATAGTCAAATTACTATATAAAGCAGTGCTAGCATAAATTAGATTTATTGTTGGTACTTCACAGTCTATTTGGGAACCAGACAGAGCCTCAAGCAAATATGATAAAGAAAAATAAAATTTGATATTCATTATTTTTTTTTACTATATTGAGGATGTAGCCTTCGTTACCAGTCTCTTGTTCAGAAGAAGCTCCTGTTTTAAATGCTTACAGCTCTGAGAAATGTATTGAACACACTTGAATCCCTTTACCCATTTGTGTTGTCATAGAAACCATAGGAAAGGTCAGGCAGAGCTGCTCTCTCTTTTTATGGAAGGGAAGATTGTTGCAGAAACAGTCAAAGCTACACTGGGCTTATTCATTTTATATTCCCAGCTGCTCGTTTGCATAAATAGCACTTCTAAGTAATGTTTGTTGTGAAGGCATATGCACACAGTGTACTTGCATGATTTATATATAAATAGCAGTATGTAGTGAAGACACACCTTATTTTTGGTCTATACCAGGGGCTTAAAGTAAAAAAAACAAACAAAAAACAAAGTAACATATACTCTCGTTACAGTATATGAGAACGTGGTTAGCTGTAATGGTACATTTTTGAGCATAACTAAAGCATAGTACTTTGACTTTTTCTTGAGCTGAAAAAAAGCAACAACTTTTGCTACAGGTATTTTTGATCACTGTTACAGAGTTTAAAATGCATTTAATGCTGTAAGCCAACTAACAGACAGTGTGCACATTCAAAATAAGTCAATTTCAAGATTGAATCACAATGAATCACAAGTCTACACTTCAGGTGCCAAATGTCAGCAGCAGCAATGTCTGAGACAGTGGAGACAGATGAGCATCCCTGGCTCAATTTATCAGGTATCATCAGTTTTAAATGCTTCAAAGGAAACAGAATAATATTGATATGTAAAGTAAATGAGCCAAAACCTGTGGAGATATCAACATTTCACAGCTCAACATCCAACTGTACAATGGAAACATGCACGTTTTTAAGCTATAAACTAGCAAAGTGAGCTAGACTAGCTAGATCTTTGGATGTTTTAGAGTATGATGTTTTACTTGTCACTTTGATATTTGGTAGCGATTTCCTGCTATGTTAAATATATCTAAGTACTGATACAGCCTAAAGATAACACTCAGAATTTAATGTGTAAAGGGCTTCTTTGCTAGACAGCTAACTGTGTACCTGGCAGTGTATGATTTTATCATGAGCTAGCTAGCTAGATAACAAATCTAGCAAGCTACTGAAACCCAAACAGCATTTGTCTAAGTAAGCTAGTGAGCTGTCATTACATTTCCTTAAATACTGTTGATAATCAAGATGATGTTCACTTCAGCTCAATTGGTTCGTTAAAATAAACAGAGATAACACATTTCATTTTAAATAATAGCCCTGTCCCCTGGTTTTGCAGACTTTAGACAAACCTCTAATTCAAAAGTTAAAATAACAACATAATTGAAATAACAAGTTACTTAGTCAAAATAAAGAGACACCATAGAAGAAATAGTATAACATTAAAATGATGAGTTACTAAACAATGAAATATTAACAACATATTATCTTGAAATAACTTCACAACTGAATTTCAGTTCAGGGCTTCTGTAACAACCACTCAGGAGAGCTGATATTCTTAAAAATACTTTCTGAGAAGAAATTCCATCTCCTCCTTCTCAGAAATGCTCACTGAATTACACAAAGTGCCGGGAGCAGAATAAGTCTGCTAGATGGCTTGAATCTATTATTCCAAGTTGGACTTTGATGTTGCCATAGTCATGGCTGCAAAATTCAATTAGCTCCCCATTTCCCCCCCTAGATTCCCATGAAAGACTCAGCGATGGTCTGGAAAATTGTTCTTAAGTCTACCTGGACACACAGTGGAGCCTTTTTAAGAGCTTGTATTGCTGGCTTTGCTGAGAGGTTGTCATTATCAGATTATACCTAAAACAATTTGTTGTGCTGAAACTGTCACTTTATTGTAAAACAAAATAAGAGATTTTATTTTTTTATTTTTATTTTGACTAAATCTATGTACAATGATAATGTCAATATGTAATATGAGCACTGTCTTCTAAGTATAAAAAAATCCACCCTGAACGACTTGCATATTAATCTTTATATTAACACGTAATTCTTTAGTCTGTCCAGTTCTCTCATCAAGAAAAGACGCTCTTGTTTTTGAGCTAAGGGCAAAACCTGACTAACCTTTATGTTTGAGATTGTTTCTCGTATTAAAAGCTATTGTACCTGCGCTAGCATGTCCCCCTGTGATGTCAACATGGTACACAACAATGAACCACACAGGAATAATGAAAAATACAGCACCAATCAACAAGTTAGCACCAGAATTGCTAAGTACATTACAATTGTTTCAGTATAAACATATTTAATGTTTCAGGATGTCCTTAAATTAGTTTTAAAAATACCATTTTGTAGTAAGACATCTATGATTTGAGTTACACTGTTTTATAAGAAACCCAGTGACTGGTGACAGAACCTTATCTTTTCAAGAAAATAGCTGGCTTGTTTTAGAAATTGAGTGTCTACAGGGCTATGTACTTAAACTGACGCCAGATTACTTTCAACACTTAAATCATTAAATCCACCATGAAAACACTGTTAACACTTATAGATAATATCTTTCTGCAATTTAATGTATGAATGTAATTTTAGAAGACACATCTCAATACATCATATTCAGGCTAATTGGTTATGCAAATGATCCACTATGCTCTTTTTACACCCTAATCATAAATTTCACCATTCACTTCAGTTACATGGACATAAGTGTACATTTAGTCAAACACACTTAATTGTTCTTACAAAGATCCTAAAAAGCTTTTGTAAGTACATTTTATACCCTTTCATTGTATAGTATGTTTATCTCTTTTGCCACATGTAAAGAAATGTCTCGGCTTCATTACTATTTCTGTGCACATTGCCCTTCATGGATAGGTCTCAGCAACATGCCACAGGACATCATTTCATGCATCACTGCTGTCTGGGGCTAATTTAAGACTCTAATTTTGTTACAGAAGCAGGCTTGCATCAAAAGTCTCCACTTCTCGTTTTTCCCCATGAGAGGTGCTACATTACAATATTCTAGTCATAATGTCATGAGTACAAACAATAATCATCTGCCTCACATGTCAGTCCAGAATCCACCATCAATTTAAGCTGTATTTATATGCTGGTAAAATATTTGATACCATATTATATTTTCTTAGACACAACTAGACATATATCATGATTGAAAAAGAAGCCTTTATTTATCCCATTATAGTACAGTGAAACTCTTTCTTTGTATATTTCAACTTGTTAGCAAAATGGAGTCAGAGCGCAGGGTCAGCCATGATACGGTGCTCCTGAAATAAAAAGGGGTAAGAACCTTGCTCAGGGGCCTGGCAGTGGCAGTTTGGTGGTGCTGGAGCTCAATCACTTGACCTTCTAATGAGTAATCCAGAGCCTTTAACCACTGAGCCACCATTTTATTATTCATAGCATTTCTTGAACTTTTGGGGAATGCCATGTTCATAATAAATTTAAAAAATTGTAATATTTGTCAAACCTCTGTGTAAGAGTAAAAAAAAAAATTGGGACATGCTGTTATAGGAAAATAATCCACACCGCATTGTGTTTTATTCCTTAGCACCAAACACTAAAGCACTAATGCACTCAAGTACTGCTGTATACAAATAGTAGTTTTCATAGTTATCATGCATCTGTATCCAACTTCCAAGCTGGGTCCCACAAGATTCTTTTACTTTTAATGAACTTATTTACTGAAATTGTTCCAGCTTGTTAACATTCATATGAATATTGTGTCAAAACTGTGCTCTAGTATGATTGCTGACTCTCACTCATATGAAAGATCTGTGTTTTTAACACATTGATTATAAGGGAGGGTGCTGGTTGACAGGCACTCTTCCTTGGCCATGCTTTACTGCTCCAGTGCTAGTCTGAATGAAGGGCTGAGATTGTTATATAAACTCAACCTATCAGCACTGAAATGCAGTCACAATGAGTGGGTCATTGAAGGAGAATAAGTAATGACTCATAGCTCATAGTCTGGCAAACTTAATGTTTTCTTTTGCAATTAAACATTGATGAGCAGCTCATTTCTACAAGGACATAAACGAGTAGATGAAAGGTTTGAGAAAAATGGGTTCTGGCATTGTTCAGCTCTTCCCACATCACAAAAAAGGCTGATGATCCAATCTAGAGTGGCGGATTGATCCTCCTCTGAGATCTGTTGTCCAGCGAGGTGGAATTATTCATACTTTTGCTCAACTAGATACGACTAATGCACTGACCTGTGCTAGAATTCTAATGCTCAGCCGCATTGCGGTTTAAAGAAACAAGCTTTTGCATTCAGGTTTGGTTTATTTTTGCCTGTACACTTGCATTTAAAACTTGTCCTAAAGCCATATTTCCCTAGTTGGGCAGTAGGTGCAGTTCCACTGACAGGCTGCACTCATCATCTAATCCCATGTTGACATTAGATGGAGCATGTGATGCAGGGAGCCATATGTAAATACCAAAGAAAGTACAAAATGTGCACAACAGCTCCAGGGTACCACAGTCCAAGAAGGTTAAGGCAGCAGTATTTGATAGGACTTGGCGATATACACTGAAATTTGTATTCAGATATGAATAAATAGAAGCACTCACAGGGGGATGATTTCTGTGCTTTTCAGAAGAGAAATAAACACACTTTTCTGCACAATTATGAGTAAATAAAGTGCTGTCAGACATCTAAGAGCAGGATACGATATTGCAATTTCAGATTTTATCAAATAACAAAGAAACTGGTGTATTCACCATCATGATATATAAAAATATATATGACTATACAGACAAATGACAAAGGGAAAAAATGATAAATGTGTGGAGAAACCGACTGTAGATGCTTCGAGACAGATGTACTGCATGATACAATTAAGCGATTAACATCCTACCATGCTCTGTGGCATGTGTAAAAACACTGAGCTGGCCAGTTGACCTCAATTTTGGATCAAGATAACAAGAGGAAAAGATCTAAGTGGCTTTGAATGAGGGTTCATTATTGGCAGGATGGACAAAGCTTCAGGCACAAAGACTGTTGATCTGGCTGTGTTTGAATAGGAACTGTAACTAAAGTGACATCTACATTTAGATCTATGGCAAAGACATCAGTAAATAGCATTGGACTATAAAGACAAAGGCACATTTGCAAAAACCACTGGCACTGGTGTACAGCGATGATGAAACGGTCAGATGAGTCATCCTTCACCATATCTCGACAAGTGGGAGAGTACATGTGCGGTGTACACCAAAAGAAATGTATGAGACTGAAGTATCGACTCTTTGAGTGAGAGGATGTGGTGGTGTTATGCTGAGGGTGGTACACTTATCCCCTCTTAGACTCTTAGATGAAAGAGTCACTGCAAATAAAAACAAAGTTATTCTGACTGATCATCTTTATCCTCTGATAAAACTTTTATATGCTTATCTTATTATTATTATTATTATTATTATTATTATTATTATTATTATTATTAATGCTAGGCGTATCTGTCATATAGGTCCTGTGAAATAGCTGTTACTATAGTAACTACAACATATTTAACAAGTACTTTATTATAAACCTGTGATTTGTCTTGCAGCAGACTCGGATCAGAATTGAGAATTCAATGCACTGAATCGAGAATTCAATTCAATTCAAATATACATATTATTTTTTAAATGAAAGCATGTCACTTTGGTAATTCATAAATGCAGAGGAGTGCACAATAATCATAACTAGTCATAACTAATCCTCTGTTAAGAATTCCCCCTCAGCACCGCATTCTTGTTTTGTTTTGAGTTAACATCATGTTTTGACATGGTTTGGATTTGACATGTGCCTTTTTGATTCTAGTCCTGTCTCCACCCCCATCCTGCCATTGGTGTGCTTCCCAATTATATCCAGGTGTTCTGTGTTAAGGCTTTGCTTAGTCTATTTATTTATACTCTGTTTTGTCTTTGTATAGTTGCGATGTCTGGCCATGCATTTGTGTAATTTCAAGCATGAGCAGTGTTTTCCTGTTTATCTGTCTTCTAGATTTGTTCCAGTTTCTTGACTTTTGTCTATTTCTCGACTTTTGATCATGGATTATCGTAGATTAATGTTGACTGCCTGTTATGAATTTCTATGAGTTTTTCATTTGGATTTCCCCTAAATAAAGATCACACAGCTTTTTTTGCACTTGTGTCCTGTCTGTCATTACATAACATGACTACTTAATATAAAATGATCACATACAGCAAGTAACTGTGGTCAAACAATACTAATTAATCCAATTCATTGTTACCAAATGAATATAAACTATATGGCCAAAAGTTTGTGGACACCTGACCTTCACAGGCATATATAGTTGTTCCCCAAACTACTGCCACAAAGAAGGAACCACACAATTGTACACAATATCTTTGTATGCTGTAGTATTAAGATTTCCCTTCACTAGAACTAAGAGGATCAAACCTGTTCCAGCATGACAATGCCCATGTGCACAAAGCAAGGTTTATAAAGACATGGTTTGCCAAGGTTGGAGTGGAAGAACTCAAGTGGCCTGCACAGAGCCCTGACCTTAACTCCACTTATCATTTTTTGATGAACTGGAATGCTGACTGTGCCCCAGGCCTCCTCGTCCAACATCAGTGCTTGGCCTCACTAATGCTTTTGTGGCTGAATGAGCACAAATCCCCCCAGCCACAATCTAGAGGAAAGCCTTCAGGTTATTATAACAGTAGAGAGGGGACTAAATCCGAAATAGGATGTTCAACAAGGACATATGGGTGTCATGATCATTGACCACAAACTTTTGGCCACAGAGTGTATGTTTTCAAATTCACAACTAGGGTCAAAAGAGGAATGATATATATATATTATTATTTGTGCATACTGAGATGCATTTCTGCTCACCATGGTTGTAAAGAGTGATTATATGAGTTATTATATACTTTCTGGCAGCGTGAATCAGTCTGGCCACTTTCCTATGAACTCTCTTTTCAACAATGTGTTTCCATCAACAGAATTGCTGCTCACTCAAGCTTTTTTTTTTGCCATTCTGTATAACCTCTAGAGACCCAGGAGATCAGCAGTTTCTGAAATACTCAAACCAGCCCATCTGGTACCAGCAACTGCATAAATGTGCAGGTATACAGGTGTTCCTAATAAAGTGAATGGTAAGTTCATGTATATGTATAGCTTTAAAGTTAAATTAGCCTATTATTTATATTAATTGGTCCTTTACACTGAATAGTCTCTAACACCATAAAGACTGTCTTTCTACTTCAGGGAAAATAATGAATCAACAGAAGACTAGTTTATTCCAGTTAGTTTCATAGTGAAAAAATATCCATTTAGCATTGTTACGAGAAGGAGGCCATTCTGGATAAGCGTATTAAGATGAACCCCAAAACCATTTGCCATGCCCAAAGAGGCTCTCTACCATGACCCTGGAATTTAGCTTTGTGCCAGTGTTTCACAGCAACAGCATTCTATGTGACTGATCATTGGTTCCTTATTTTACAGGTATACTAGCAGAAATTTCACTCAAAAGGTCTACTGTATATTCACAAAAGATGATGTAATTGAAATACTGACCTCTGTAGGTTGATTTCTGTACTTCAAATTGCAATAGTGTTTGGGACTTAAACCAGACAAAAATGTTGATACATACCTATACCAGCACAGGCTTCAATAGCATACAAAAGGACATGGGTGATCTAAGAGGATCCAAAAACAAACAAGCAAAATAACCTTGTAGATTTTGTGTTGTAAATAATTGTTGCCAGTATGGTTCAATCAAGATCGCTAGTATTTTATATAATTAAAACTATTATTTTATTTATTTTGTTTTTAGTTTATTGAAATGCTGCAAGTCTTACTTTTTAGACTACCACTTTAGACACTCACCAACCACTTTATTAGGAACACCTGTACACCTGCTCTTCAGCCAATCATGTGGCAGCAAAAAATTATGCAGATACACGCAAGTCAAGCGCGTCAGTTTATGTTCACACTGAGCATAGAATGGGGGGAAAAAGAGTTAAGCTCTTTCACTTGTTTCAAACATTTTGCTTGTGCAGCAGATGTGCTGTAGCTCAAAAGCCCAGGAGCACTAATGTGAACTAATTTGTATTAATAGACATGATGGAGCCGCTCTTTGTGATAAAAGAACTGAAACTGTCAGGAAGCATCCAATCACCTTGCTGGCTGCCTACCTTTTGTTGATTTAATTTTTTCCAAATAAAGCCTGCAGCTGAACGTGCTTGTGGACAAACCCAGACATCCTAATTACTGCTAGCTCTCATTACAATGTACACAGAGTCCTTAGAGGACACAATCTGTATGTAGGCTACACTGGATTTTAAATAAATGCTATGTAGAATGCTTGTGTATAGCCAGAATGATTCTAGTGTGATGTAGGACTATGGCCTGTTTCACTTCCAAAAGATGGCACCATGCCATGGCCTCATGCCAAATAACTAGGAATTTCAACAAGTTTTTCATTGCATTTTATACAAAGGACCCTGTAAGAAATATTATGAACTTTAATGCCACCCCTCTCCTTGGTCTTAAGCACCTATAATGTTTGTTTCAGATGATTTTGCTCATGGGAATTGTTATTCATATGAACATGTTATTCATATCTTATCGTATGAAAATGATAAATGCAAGTTTAACTAGCTCCCATGTCTTCAAAAATCAAAAGTCCTACACAGCCTTTTTTCGTGCCTTGAGCCAAGGTATTTAAGGCATTTCCCATCCATACTGATAAGGGATCATTGCCACATTCCTGAAGCTCCAGAACATTCTAAAGAGAACAAGAGTACGCTAACGGACTGAATATGGAGCAGCTGTTTGAAGCAATCTCCCCCTCAGCCATCTCTTCTTCCACACCAGGGCCCACTGAGACTGGTTCAGATAAAAAGCCCTTCAATTAGTGGAAGAAATATTGATTGCAATGCTTTTCATGTGGCCATTGTTAAGCCAGACACGTAGTGCAGGCCAAGCAGATACTGGCACTTTTTTTTTCCTTGAACATCAGCAGCAGCATCACAATTTCTTCATAAGGCATGAGAAACTGGTGTGCAGCTGTCACTTACCATTGTGCCAAGAGTGCTTGTGTTTGTTCGAGTTTTTTATTTTTGCATGATAAACATCCATACCAGCTAGTCCGGGTATTTTCATTAATGTCTGATTTTCTTCTCCCATTTGGGACTCCTGAGTACAGAAACCATGTGCTGCACCATGGTCCAGAAGCTACTGTCTTTAACCCCACTGCATACATGTGCAGACAATAAAAATCTACATAGCTTAGTATTGGAATCCTTTTGGGGTGCTTTAGACCTCTTGTTTGGAAAAATGTGAAGTTCTGCATCTAAGGCATGATGTTACATATACTCTGAGTCAGGTACATCCGCATTAGAGGGGTGAGTCTGTGGTCAACCCAGGCAGCAACCAATCGTTCAATACTAGCAATGGGAGACACTTAAGCTCCTCTCTTTTGGAAGAACGTGTGGGATGGTATATGAACTTCATTACTCCCATCAGGAGTCCTAACTGACCCCTATGGCACACTCCTCTCTCTTCCAGCTCCATCTCCTCAGTTTGGTCCCCCTCCTCCTTTTTACCCCTCTCCATTTCCTCACTCTCTCCCATCATCTATGGCGTATTAAACAAGATGAATCTCTCTGATCTCCCAAAAGGCTTCAGATCCTGACAGATTACCAAGCTGTTCACTCTCCAATAACTTCTCCATTCTTTTGTAATTTTTTTTTCCCTCCTCCACTCCTCTGGTCCATACAAATGTCAGCGGTGGTTTCTGTCAGCGGGCTGATGATGTATGATAAACTCTGCATTCATTTCCTCACATCTCACTCTTGCATTTGCATTCCACCAAGAACAGTCTGTATCCATGTAGGCCTCAAGGGGAAAAGATGTAATATCGGTGTGGATGATATCAGGTACCGGTATTGTTTGGGTTTATAGAGAATTTGAATTTCTGGAACTATTAATTTCAGTTGCTGTGGCTGTCCTGTTGGTTTGTGGTAAGGAATGTTAAGGTCTCCATTGCCCTGGAGATTATATATCTTATATGACTCTACATATGTGTGGGGTCATAAATATTTTAAATGAACATGAATGAATATGAATCAAGCAACAAGCTATCAAACTGGCAACAAAATCTTGGAAATGACTAGAAATACAGCCAAAACACTTGAACAGAAAGAAACACATTTTACAAATTATTTTTATTAAAATCTGAAGCAAAGTGGCTGGTTTGCCCATATGATCATTGATGCTGAACTCACACTCTTTCTTACTTTGTATCGAGTATAGAGCATCTTTATAGATCTGGACTTATTTAAACACTGGTTTAATGGTATCAACTGTGCATTGAAAGGTGCCACACGTAATCACAGCCTTGCCATATTCAGTATACATATTCAGTATAACCACACTATTGCGAGTGCGATATTGCTTTTATACAGTTTTAACAGTTCTATAAATAAGAAATTAATATACAGTAAGTGACATTTCGGACATAATATGGCCAAATATGCTGTTTATTTTTGCGCCGCTAGCAGAACTAGTTCCCAAAGAAGCTACACTCACTTTGTAGCACGTCATCTAGATTGCTAGGTAGCTCACACTGATTTGTACATTTCCATTAAAGGTGCTTCTGGTAAAACTGGCATCCCTTCTTCCTTTTCATCTTCATCTGACATTAACTCTACTATAGTATGTATAGTATGTATGTACAACATAATAATTTTATGTGGCAAGCACAGACGAGCAGAGTGATACATCCCAATGTGGTTATAGGAAATATAGGCACCCTTGGAACACCATTCGACCAGTCAAAATAGTGGACTGGAACTACAGTAACTGTTGTTTAAAAATGAACCGGTTAATTGTTTCATTACCTAATTTTGATTATAATGAGGCTTGAAATTATTTAACCTTTCATAAGAAACATTAGAAACCACCTTCCATTACAGCACTTTTCAAAAAAGTTACACTGAAAACCATTTTATTCCTGTACATTAAACTTTAATATAATATATTTCCATGCTGTCATATAATAGTTATAAACTCTGGTATATGACCAATCTTGTGAAGACTTACAAGCATCGCTGACTTTGTAAATAATGTGGCATGAAAGGCATTGAGAGATATTTACTGAGCGAATGTGTCCTTGCAGATATTTTCCCATTAGCCAAGGCAAGTAGTGCTGCTGAGCGTTATAGCAAAGATTTGTGGCTAGAGTCAACAGATTCCAATTATAGATCTCTTCTGCCCTCTCTCAATCTATTTTTGTCATGAATTAAACTCTCAAGTGCGTGCTGTTCCATTCACAACTATTGCACTGCAAGTAAACAAACACATAGAGGTGATATTAAAAATGGCCTTTGTGGAATAATTCTAATAGCATTCTGGTAGCACACACCTGAAGAAAATGAAAAGGGACATCCATCATTAATACTAAGTGCACATTTGCAAATCAAAATGGAGATGAGCAGACTTTTTGCTATGTAGAATTACTACATTGTTATTAATTAATTATTTCATAGTGCTAAAATGCTGTTCAAAAACAAACCAGTCTACATCCAGCATTATTTAAACAACAACCCAGAATTTCCCAATCCTTATCAAATGGCCCACCCTCTCTTTCATTTGATTCTCAGCATGCTACCATGTATTGCAGCGAGCGCAAAATATTCAGGACAAACCTGATTTTCATCTGAGCTCTTAGATCTTTCTCTTGAGGCCAGTCTTTCGGCAGATATGCATCTCCATGACAGTGAGTAATCTTTTACAGCTACTTCACTCACTGGCAGGAATAATTCTGGATGAAACCAGGATGTAGGATTTCTACATTCACTGGAATCAAAAGTGAACATGCAGTAGACATTTAGGTTTCAGTTAAAGATTCAGTTGGGTTTTGTTGCATGTGAATGACAGCCTTTGAATGAGCAGAAGCTTTGGAGTTGGAGTTGGAGAGTTAAAAAAGAAAAGCATGAATTCATGAAATACCAGTCTGCTATTCACAAATGTTTTGCTTCTACAAACCCCTAGCATATGGACAGGCATTTGAAAAGGACTGTCAAAACATTTTTTTTTTCTTCTAAATTTGACAGGGCATTTGAAATGCTCATTAACAACAGAGCTTTTGGGATGTTTTAATATTATAAACCATTTACCTAACTCAAGACAGCGCCAATTTTGTTATTTAGTCCAAGCACCAAAGGTGCTAGAACTATACTGTAATTGTTAGGATTTTCCTTTCCTCTTATTATTATTTTCTGCCATAAAATGAATCGTGTGGACCAAACTGCAAGTCATAGATACATAAAACAGTCCCTCTCCCGCTACTCAGGCAAGCAAGATGGCCCACCGTTGGGCACTAGAGCACAAGTGTTTATGTTTTGGTCCATATATCATGAATCCTTGAGTTCTCCCAAACAAAAAAGCCCCAAGAACCATTTAGTTCTGCCCACTTAGAAATGTATTTGCTAATTTGCATAATATACTTTTGCAAACTAGTTGTANTCAAAAACATCTTCACATTTGTAAACAACATGGCCAGCATTTGTCAATCAATACTAATGTGGCGGAGCCTTATTTACTCAAACAGTTGTAACTCATGGATTCACAGGAAACTTGAAAGATGATTCCAAGCTCATATGATTTGTTTACACAGAATGTCAATAATCATTATACAGCTTGCAAAATGAATAAAAAATATAAATATTGTTGCTATAAACTCCCTAAATTAGTTGTGGTGCAATCAGCTGCCACCGTAAGTCCTGTAATTACTTGAACGGAGTCCATCTATGTGTAATTAAAGTGTCATATGGTAAAGAGGGCATTAGTCAGAGTAGCAACCAAAAGAAGCAACTGAAGGAGCGAGAGAGATCAACAGCTCAGATGAGAGATGCTATTCATAGTTCAACCATAGTCCAGACACACCATAAAGTTTATGTAAGAGTAGATAGAAGAAAGCTATTATTGGAAGAAAAAATCCATATGAAATCCTGCACTTGAGACTCAGCATTTGGGGAAAAGTTTCTCCAGTCTAATGAGACCAAAACTGAATTTTTTGAAGTTGGCACAAAGTGCCACACTTGGCTGAAACTCAACACTAATTGAGAATACCATGCCCACAGTGTAGTATGGTAGTGGTGGCATCATGTTGTGGGGACACTTTTCATCAGCAAAAACTGGTTTGGGTTGAAGGCAAGATGGATAGAGGCAATTACAGGTAAAGCCTAGAAGAAAACCTGTTCAAGTCTGCAAAAGACTTGAGCCTGGGGCGAAGGTTCACCTTCCAACAGGACAACTATTAAAGCTATACTGATGTGGTTTAAAACAGTCCCCAGTCAAAGCCCAGACCTCAGTCTGATCTGTGGCGAGACTTGCTGTTCACCAACAGTCGTCAACCAATCTCACAAAACTTGAGTAATTTTGTCCAGAAGAATTGGCAAAAATCCAGCTGAGCAAAGCTGATAGAGACATATCCCACAGGACATGCGTGTAAATGCATCCAAAATTGTGCCCCTTTAAGATATAATTTGCACCCTGAGATGTTAGAAATATGGTTTAAATTAGTTGCAATACCACAAATTGTAGAAACGTTCAAGGGGCAGTGAATTATTATGCAAGGCACTGTATGCACAAACATGCACTGCAGTGAAGTACCCTAATCCTGATTGTCCAGCACTGACCCACACTAATCACACTTGTCCTATATAACAGTGTTGAATCATGATATAGTCTTCTGCATCTGCAAGAACATAAACACAGCTCAACAATACCTTAAGCATGATATGGACCAGAACTACGCTGACTTGTAGCATGTTTGGATTGTAGCAGTGTCTAAATTTCATCTGTGTGGTGAGGTTGACCTCTCTTGTAGCACCTATCTGAAGTGCCTGAAATGAGATGGGGCTGTTACCATCAACTGAAGAATGAGAAATTAGGTGTAATTTGTGCAAGAGCCTCTAGTACAATTTATATTGCAAATATCTTTTTTTTTTTTTTTAAATAGCTATAGCTCTAATTTAAGTTTAATAACAGCTATAAGCTGTTATTAATATAAGTTAATATAAGCTTAATTTTTTCATGCTTAGTTATTTATTTAAAAAAGAAAAATTAAAATGAAAGGAAGAGCCAAGTCAGCTACAGCTACATAATATACTAATCTCCAAATCATTTACAGTCAGGTCCAGAAGTATTTGGACAATGACAGTTTTGTGATTTTGCCTTTATACACCACCACAATTGATTTGAAATAAATGGGAGACTTTTTTTAGATGTTTTCTGGCAAAGTCTAATCTGGCTTTCCTGTTCTTGAATTTTACCAGTGGTTTGCACCTTGCTGTAAACCCTCTGTATTTACATTCATGAAGGCATTTCTTGATTGTAGATTTTGGCAATGATACGCCTACCTTCTCCAGAGTATTCCTGACTTCTGTTGATGTGAAGGGGTATTTCTTCACCGAGGAAAGGATTCTGTGATCATCCACTTTAGTTGTCTTCTGTGGTCTTCCAGGCCTTTCAATGTTGTTGAGCTCACCA
>CM074951.1:7839128-7864018 GCA_037577455.1 Pangasius macronema
AATTTCCATTATTTGTGTCATTCTCAAAACTTTTGGCCACGACTGTACATATGCATTACAGATGTACAAGAAGATGAGTACATTATTCACATTGGTCACATTATTCACTGCATAACAGGTAATGTGTTCTAAATGGATGCACTAATCTTTTTTTTTGTAAAGTTTGCCAGAAAGGTTCACATGGCATCTGGTTTAGACTAGAAGTGTTTAACAAGGGTCTAGGGATGCAACAGTCACACAAGCAGAATGTATTTACGTTCATGCGAATGAGTGGTCAGATATGAAGCTTGCAGGACAAAGAAAGACCACACCCATTAACATGTTGCTACACAATATATTTACAGAATTAATTCATTCATTCTTAGTAACTGCCTGGTCAAGATCACAGTGGTTTGAATTGAGTGCTGCTAGTTTGTTGATATTTTGGAAAATAGAACCAAATATATATCTATAATAAATGATCATACCCAGGTACAAATACAGGTACAAATAATAATTAATAACTGCTGAGAGTGCTGGCACTTCTCCCTGTGTGTGTGTTGTTTTTTTATTTCTCTCCAGTGTTTTCCAGTGTTTCCTTGGCCAGAGTGGTTGGGCTCATATTTAATCATAAAAAGTCCTTTTGATTTATGACATGTGTATACTGATACAGATATGAATATTTGGAGCACTAAACAGATACAAATACATTTTTGGCAGTTCATGACACCCCTCATGTAGTACATGCATCTTTTACATTCAAACTACTTGCCAATCTCTATAAAGAGTAGTAAAAACACTGACAATCCTTTCCTTCTAATCTCCTGGGCTTCACCCTATAATGCATAAGTGAAGCAATACAATAAATTATGTCACTGGAGTCTTTAGTAAAAGAACAGCTGTAGATTTTTCTTATATTCAGCTCTATATTAAATATCCAGCAAACTGGTTTCCAGCATATATACATATATACATTATAGATAGATAGATAGATAGATAGATAGATAGATAGATAGATAGATACCTGTAAGTGGATTTATAATGATTTATGTACATGCACATTGGAAGTGTTACAATTATTCTCACTATTATTTTAATTACTTTTTAATTATTTTATCTTCTACTCCTTATCATCTCTAAGTTCCCTGGTGGACTAGTAGCAGGCATGCAGCACTCTCATCACTGTGGTCTGGGTTCAGTTCCTGGTCAAGGAACCCACCCCAGCCACTAGAGGCTTGCACAAGCCAGTGCACTCCCAGTGCCGGTCCCAAGCCTGGAAACGGGGAATCATGTGCCAGGAAGAGCAGCCGGCATAAAACTTGTGCCAGAATCAATGTGCGGACAGGTGATCTGCTGTGGCAACCCCAAATGGGATGATACGATCATAATGATGATATATTATTATGTTTTATATAACAGTATGAGTCAGCCTTCTTTCAATTGGTCCCTGTTTATTTATAAAGACATTCTCCATTTGGTTTCCTATATTAACTTTCTATTACATTACAGTTGCTTATAATACCATTTTCTTGTGCTTGATACACACTGGATTCATTCTGACATGACACTTCTCAAAGTTTGACAAGATGAAATTTGGTACCCTTCTAAATGTTAGGATCTCTGAGCTTTATGGTAAGCTATTCAACAGAAAATTTTCTAGCTTTTCAGGAGACAGGTTTCTCCATGTAAGTGCTGACACATTTCAAAAAAGAGTGCTTTTTGATTTAATGTTAACAGGACAGGTGCAAAAATATGCCTGCCTAAGCAGCTCTCCCTAGCGCACACTAACTCTTCCACCTCTGCCATACTTGTCTTTTCTGTCTTTTCTGTGTTATTACACTCCTGATTTTGAGCTATGTTTGAAATGGCACGATAGCAGCTTGATGTCAAGTTACATTGTTATCATGTTGCCATACCCTAGGAAGTGTCATGTCAGAGAAGTAGAAAAAAGACTCTTATCAGAACATGATTAGGCCTAGGTCTCTCCACTGCCTTGCTTTTGCTCTAAGCAGTGACCTTTTTTGCTCTTTTGAAAAATGAAATCTCCAGCCCTGTAGCCCTTGTGAGGATGATCCACCATGGGACTTAAGACACAATAGTAGCAGTGTGATGGTTGTATGCATCCGAATAATCCAAACATGTAAGTTGAGACCCTATAGCTTCAAATCCTTGCACTCCTCAGGCTTTTATTGAATGCACTGTGCAGTGTGCTTGGTAAATGAATCAAAGGTAAATCTCAGATGTATCATGAAAACCCAATTCTAAACAAACTCATATTGTCAGCCTATTATGAAACAGCACATGGCCAATCAACAGAGCCTGATGAAGTTGCTGTGTAACTCATCAATGAGAAAAATTAAAACTCTTCAAATAGGACTGAGCAGCTGCTTGAAAAATTCCCCCAGCTCCACTCTTACCTACCGAATTAAGATTTTGGCCTGCTGTCTGATTTTTCATGTTTCATTTTCCCTGTTAATCATCTATATCTGATTTCATTCTTCTCCTGCGTTTATCTGAGTCTTTATACCTGGTGTTCTTGGATGGGTCTTTATAGTCTTTGTCTATTGAAAGTATGTGTCATACCATTATTGATCATATACTCTGCTTTGTATAAATTCACAACTGAAGATGCCATATGGGGAGGCACTTCGCTATTTCACACATTACAGTTCTATGATTACAGTATGTTGAGTCCTGCCTATGTGTGAAAAACTGAGGTAGCTTTTGTTTCCTTCAACAATGCCTAACAACCAGTGTTGGAGAAGCTACTTTTCAATTGTAACTTGTCATGTAACAAACTACTTATTATTAAAAATAGCTAAGCTACAGCCAAACTACCCTTTTGAGAAACTTTGTCAATCTGAGGGAAATATTTTCATTTTATTGTGCAGCTATGTTTTGGCACAAAATAAAAAATGTATGTGCTTTGTGCAAAAATACAATCAGTACTTTTAAAAAAGCAACTTAACATTAATGATCATACAGTAATCTATATAAAATGTTGAATTAAATAGCCCTTGGCATTCTTTGCCATTTGCTGCAATATAAATAATGATTTGATAAATAATAATAAATCATAATAATGATTTTCATTTTCATTGTTTGTTATTTCATATTGGCTGACACTAGCTATTAGGTTTCGGATGCAGTTTTGGATGATGCTGAAGCAGTATGACAGTTTTCTCTCCATATGAAGGTGACTTGGGCTGTACTGGTCTGATATCGCATGACATCCCGTTGTTGGATGAAGTCCCAGTGCGTCAATACTACTAGCATATCCCTCCATCTGATTATGAGGCCGTAAAGGCCCACAAAAATCAACTTCTGGAATCCCATGTGTTCAAGGAGAGCAGTAGCTTATATGCCTCCCCAATCATTCTGGATAAAAAGAAAGTAAGACAGCAGTTTGAGAATGTCTGTCAATTACAGATAACTCAACAACAAGTTACATTCCCTCTGCCTCATATAGAGGAGTCATTGGATGCTCTCTCTGGTGCACAATTGTTTTCTACCATCGACTTGACTAGTGGTTACAACCAGGTGCCAGTAACAGAGGCCGATAGGCCTGAGACCACGTTTGCACGCTGTTTGGGCTGTTTGAGTGAAATTGAATGCCCTTCGGCCTCTGCAGCATGCCTAGCACTTTTCAGTGGCTGATGCAGTGGCTGTTTGGGGATCAGCAGTGCCAGTCCTTGCTGCTATATTTGGATGACATAGTCATTATCTCTTTTTTGGTAACTCAGTATCTGGAAAGGCTGGAGGTAGTGCTGAGCCTGTTGAGAAAAAAGGACCTGAAGACCAAGGTAGAAAAGTGTCATTTTTTTCTATCCCAAAATACAGTATCTCAGACATGTCATATCAAGGGAAGGTGTGTCCACCAACCCTCAGAAGATTGAAGCAGTGGCCAACTGGGCCCGTCCCACCAGTGTCTCTGAGTTGCGGCCATTGTTGGGCTTTGCCAGCTATTATCACCAATTGGTGGACGATTTCACTATGCTGACTGCCCCTTTGCACAAACTGGCTGCTGAACTAGGAGGAGGGAAGTCTAAACGGGTGTCAGGGCAGAGCTTGCTGGATGGCACAGTTTCCTGGCATTGAAAACCAAGCTCATTACAGCCCCTGCACTGGCATATGCCGACTTTTCCCTCCCCCTTTTTTTTTTGGATGTTGATGCAAGTCACCGTCTGTTGAAAACTGTTCTCTCCCAGGAACAGTGTTGTAAGATCAGACCCACATCCTTTCAAGTCATGGGCTTAGGCCCACTGAGCATAATATGGACAATTACAGTTCAATTAAATTGGAGTTTCTTTTGCTCAAGTGGCATAACATGGTAGTTCTGGGAGTGCTCACTACAGAGTTACTGTACAATCTTTATAGACAACAATCCCCTCACTTATCTTACCACTGCAAAACTAAGCGCTACCAAGCAGTGCTGGATGGCGCAGTTGACATCAATTGACTTTGAGGTCCGGTATAAGACTGGATGGACCCACCGCAATGCAGATGCACTGTCAAGACAGTTCCAGGTTCTACCATCCCAAAGTCCCAATCTGCACATTGCAGGAGGCTGATCCAGCCATAGCTCAAGCATTGACATTCTGGAGGCAGAAACGACACCCTAGACCCACAGAATGTTATCAACTTCTAGACCCAGTGCGGGCTCTTCTCCAACAGTGGGATCGCTTTGTGGAAAGTGAGGGGGCATTATATTGATGTATTTTCCATCCAGGCGGTGGTGAAGAAGTGTTACAGCTTGTTTTGCCAATGTGCACAGCCATCAGGACATCAGTTGAACCATATCGAACCATGGTACTAGTGCATCAGCACTGCGTTTGGCCCAGTATGTCTTCTGTAGTGAAGCAGTGATGTGAAGCCTGCGACAGGTGCCAGTTAGTCAAGGACACAGTCAGGTCCTTATAGCTACATGGGCCACCTACTAGCTTCCAGACCAAATGAGATTGTGTGAACAGATTGTTATCTCTGTTGCTGTGTGAAACTTTAATAAACATAAACATCTTTCATAAAAATCTCAGAAACTTTGATAAATATGTCCACAGATATTTTATAGTCATGTTTTCATCACTAGCAAAATGCCTGCTCTGTAGGTGTAAGATAATGCTTTTATTCTCCAAACAGATCCATGCAAGCTGATGCGTGTGCACCTACACACATTCTACACTAATTACAAGTATTGAACTTGCTTCCTGTGGATACAGTACAAATTGCACATTGCAATTTGTCTGATTCAAAAATAACTTTGAACTGGTTATGTAAAGAGAGAAAAGTAGTGGTGTAGTGTTTTGTCACTTCTTTAAAAAGTAGTTCATTACTGAAGAAGCTAAATTATTTGGAAAATTGCCGAGCTACTCTCACAGTGCTAAAAATGTAGTTAAGATAGTAGGGTCCATAACTGCAGCTAACTACTCCCCAAAACTGCTAACAACTATTATTAGTTTTGGGGAAGACTTATACATAACAACAGTGTGATACCTANACCTACATAACCCCTTCAACAGCTTTTGTAAACTTTGATGGCAGGCTGAAGTCAAGTGACAGAGACCTATGTTGACAAAAGGTTGTGTTATAGCACTTTAAGTTCTACTATAATTTACAATAATGTGACTCAAATAATAATATATGATACAGATTGATGTCCCATCTCTGTTGGGAGCACTCAATATACTAAATTCCAAGCATGCCTTTGCCTGATATTTTCTTCATTCATTCAAAAATGGGCTCTTAAATGCAAATTTTGTTGTCTTTAAAGACACCATCTGATATCAGCCATCTGTCCGGCTGTCAGACAGGACTGCCTTCCTACACTATAGAGCACTACAGTCAAAGGTTCATTTTACCCTTAGGAAATGAGAAGCAAGAAAGTCTTAACACAACAAATTCCTGATAATTGCACTACATGTGATGCAAGGTAAGCATACTGCCCTTGAGGTCTCTTGTGCCCTTGAAGGTTTTCTTGAAATATTGAAAAGGATATTTCTGCTAAAAGCAAAATCTTGCAGCAAACTCACAGTACCAGGGTCAGTGTCTATTCCTATGGATGGCCATGTGTACACAGCATAATCCTCAGTGTTAATTTAACTGTTAAACCTTGACTCAAATTTATCAGGGGAGACATTATACTGCGACTAAGAGCACACTTTTATTCAGATAACCTTTTTGTGTCCTCTGCCACAATCTGGTGCATATCGTTAAGATGAGGCTTAATTGATGTGTCTATTTCCACCATTTTTGTATTGAAGTGTGTCTCCAGGGTGTAAACGTGACAAATACACAGGTCCATCTCTGGCCAGGAGCCATTGTTATACACATTACTATGCATGCTTAATATGCAAGATGTGCTTTGGTGATGTCAGTAGCATCCCTCTGAGGAATAGGAAAAACATGGCTAGGGTTCATTACCATGTCAGCGGGAAAACAATCAATTGAACCAAATGTTAATAGAACTGCGTAAAATATTAACAAAAAGGAGATAAATATAGATTGTTTGGTTGAGATTTCTTTTTGTGCAGTCATGTGCATAAATTGTTTTGTGGCTGGAAAAAAAATGAATATGCAGCCCTAATCATGTAGTGTGTTACATTTTTGTTATTTCTATGGAAATGTATGAAAAGGAAAATAATGTGTTCTAGACATCAATTGTGTATGATCTAAAATGCTGCATCTAAAATGGTTAACAATAAAAATTCTAACCTTTACTTTGTACTGTATATACAGTATACTACAGATAAAATGAAAAGAGAACATAATTGATTACAAAGGAATAAAAGAAAAAGAGAAAAAAAGAAGTCAGCTTTTGGTAGAGGCAATAATATTTTTGTTCTGAACTGGGTCAACACATAACTGGCAGGAGGAAATTTGGGGGAAAGCCAAAATTTAATCTACGCCATTAATTACCCAGGCCATATGGTCAGCAGTGTCAAAATACCATTTCCATTTAGCCTCCTTGGGAGGTGCTGGAATACCTGCTGACATTTACACGAAGATCTCCAACTGGACTTTAACCAGCACTGTTTCAGTTGTTTCTCTGTAAAACAAATTTGAATTTGGGAAATGATGCATTTTATAAACAAATGTTAAGCCTTTATGATTACATTCAATTATGTAGCACATGAGCGTCTACAGAGCTCTACAGAGATTTGTTTCCCTTCCCGTCTAATGCATCAAATTCAGCCCATGAAGGCCTCGGTAATTAGTTGATGAGGTGAATCAGGTGTGTTAAATGAGGCAGGATACTAACCTCTGCAGTGATAACATGTCTCCTGGAGCATAACAATCTGTATTTTCCCATTAAAAAAGGGCAGTCTTAGGTTAAGGATATCACAGGGAAATTGTCAAAGAATATGGCAGAGGGGAGATATGCTGAGATGAGAGAGGTCTGAAAGTCAGTTCTCCTTGCACTTTTGCATGAGAATGAGACAAATGGAAATAGGAGCTCAGTGGTTATCAAAATTCTGACCACATAGCCCTCGGATTATTAAAGTGCCAGTCTTCAATACTCTTCAAAATTACACATAAAAATCAAAGAGACAAGTTCTAAAAACAGTCTCCCTGCAGAACAACTCGCAAAATATCAGTGTAAGGGCCTGAGGAATTGCATATACATTCACTTCAAAAAACATTTCGGTGGTCATTACTCAAAACCAGTCACTCTAACAGTTAGCAATTTATGATACCAATGTTCTAATCCATAGCTGTTACTTATGCTGGGGACATGTCCCCACCACTTTGTGATATACTCAGTTTTGTCTCCACCACATTTTAAAAGTGGAATGCTTTAAAAAATATTTTATATAGCATGTCTTGCCATAAAACTGCAACATCTTTTTTTAAGTTTTTATAGTATATATTATAATCACCGTAATATTTTATTTTATTGAGAGATATTTAATTGTACCAGCAGGTGAGTTTCAAACCAATTTCTACTCGTGCAAACCCTGGTATGTGCTACACACATGGTGATATGAATGTGCTACACCTGACCATCACACCCATATGTGCTTGTTGAACATCTCATTCCAGATTTAGATTTATAATAACCTCCACTGTTCTGGGAAGGCTCTCCACTAGATTTTGGAATGTGGCTGTGGGGATTTGCTCATTCAGCCACAAGAGCGTTATAGTGATCTGGTCAGTCAGGCACTGATGTGGGGCGAGGAGGCCTAGAGTGCAGTCAGCGTTCCAATTAATCTCTAAGGTGTTCAGCGGGGTTGAGCTCAGGCCACTGGAGTTCCCTCATTCCAAATTTAGCAAACTGTATCTTCATGGACCTCGCGTTGTGCACAGGGGCATTGTCATACTGGAACATGCTCAGTTCCAGTAAATGGAAATTGTAATACTACACCATACAAATACATTCTATACAATTGTCCGCTTCCAATTTTGGGCCAACAGTTTGCAGCTGGCCCACTTATATGTGTGATGGTCAGATGTCCACATACTTCTGGCCATATAGTGTATTTATATAAAACAACAATCATTATATTATATAATGCAGACACAAGATAGATGCAACCTTTGCAAATGCAAATTTTAAGACACTTCCAAAGCATTCATCATTCCTTTAGTGTTTAAAACGCTGGTGTGTAGTACAGTAGCATATCTTTTCCATGAAAAGTGTTTGATGCAGAGGGCTAAACATTTTCAGTGTTAATTGGCCTTGTTCCTAATTGATCACAAGGTTTTTCTTTTTGTTAATTTTCCATTATTATTCTTGTCCCCAACATGATAACTATATTCTCTGTCCCATAGCCAAGACTACGTGGAAGGAAGCGAAGGCACAAATAACCACAAGCATGTGAAACTGTTGCACTGACATGTTTACAAGCAATTCTGTTTTTCATAGAAAGTCTAATAATTTCGTAAAACTCCCTATTTTATATTTTGTTGGTATAAGATTGTTAGAGATGATTATATTGTGTAGGATATTGAGATTGTGGGTGCTAAATGAAAGGAAAAAAAAAGCTTCATTAAGCTACCTTTGAGACTAGGCATGATGGAGCATATTGGGTGAAAACATGAAAATGTAATTTCATAAATGCAGCACAGCACTTCGTCAGACTGACAACATATTATTCTTGGGAAGTGAATGACTGCAAGGATACAAAATGAGTCTGAGAAATAACAAGGATTTGATTCCCACTTACACAGGTTATATTTCATGTGTATCTGCGTTTGTGCTTACACATGGTGTTTGTATTTATTACCATTTTTCCTTGGAATTGAGCAGCCCAGTGCAATGTAGAGAGTTCATTTTTCATTTATAAACATTACTCATAGCCTGGGGCACACTGTGAGGAACACAGAATCAACACACGCTGCTTTAGACAACAGTGAATAATGGTCTTTGTATGCTGTCGCATACTCTACCAGGTATCAACAGACATATTAAGGCTGGTTGAGAGCTGGGGAAGTGGAGAATGCTTGGCATTGCCCATCTGTAACTTAAGATTGCATTCTCCAGTGATTCTCAGCACATTGCCTGGCAATAAGAACAGATATAAAATGTAATGCTAATTTAAAACAGCTCACTGCTCACACACACATGGAAAACTAAAACTAAGCTATTTTAATGGTTATTTCTATTCGAAACGAATAGAGGTAATAGAAGTGTGAATGAATTGAAATCACTTAGCAGTAGAGCTGGTGTAAGAGTTACCATTTATGACATAGTGCACACATCTTTTAAGGTCAATTAATTTATCCTAAATCAGAATGATGCCAACACATTCACATTTGTTTGGGTAATAATAACCTACGCATCATTTGCAACATATTAATGATTCACCTTATTCATAGAATGGTACAAATGGAACCGAATTGGAAGAATTGAAAGATCTGTTAGGCAATAAGGAAATAAAGCTTTGCTCCATGTTAGAGATCATAATATTCTTCTTGGGGAATTTTCCCCCACTAATTAATTTTATGGTTACCAAACTGCATTTTGCAATAATCATTTATATGACTCACATATCCAAATGTTTAATGAGATAAACATAACCATATCTATGCAGGAGTGCGGACGAACTTGTTGACAAATCTGCAGATTGCAATCTTTAATCCTCTTGGCGTTTTAGTTGCTGTTGTTCTCTCACCAGCAGCACTTATTAATAATGTTTTGACATTTCCACTTCGGGAAGAGAACGCCAATAACAAGGCTTTGCAAAACATCATTTTATATGCTAATGCAATGCTGTTCAAGGATACAAATGAAAGTTGTATGAAAAATTTAAAAAAAAAAAGCAAAAAGGAAAATGCATCTATCATAAATCTGAACAATACATATTTTGATTACAGCATCATATACAATCACATACTAAAGTAGAATTAAGATGTCTATAATTCAAAGTGTCAAGTGGATTGACAGCTGCCATGCATGCCCAGAGTTGCCCCATCTTCTCATTTAAATTGTTAATCATGTTGAAGGTGTGAACTGTGAAATGAAACCCATTCTTCTGAATGGCTCTTTTCTTCACAGACTACCTCCTGTGGAAAATAACTTTTTATGGGATTAGCTTTACAGCAGTATTCTTTATAGATACATTTTAGACCTATGATGCAAATCAAATACCAAAACTAAAAGCTGGAATTCTAGTCACAAAACATTCTAGACACAAAAAAGGCATGGCCTCTAAACAGTTTACTATCAATAACTTTTTTTATGTTTATATTTCACAAACCAAAGCATGGCTTGCTGGAGTTTATGGAAGGTTATTTTTGTGCTGTTTAAAACTCGGAAATTCAAAAGTCAAAACTCTAGACGCCCTATAATGTCAGACCGTCTGGGAGAATCAAGACAATCAGTTGGTCTGATTTTTGTAATCAGGCAGGTTTAAGTAGACCACAAATAATGTAAGCCTTCACATCTGTAGAAAGCCCCAATGAACAAAAGAAATTTGAAATTCTTCCCCCTAATCGAGATTTATCAGAAGTCTTTACTAAGACGTGTGCCACAGCTCTCCCTGCTCATTGTTCCTATGATTGTTCCATAAAACATTGAACATGGATAGTGTGCTTCATTGAGGGTGTGCCTTCGCAGCACCTATAACCTGATCAGGAATCGTGATTTCATCAGAAATCCTGGCCACTATGAAAACTTGATTATGTCTGATAGTTTAGCTAATCACCCCTTTTCAGTGACTGTTGGTTATCAAGCTCCCATTGTTCCATGAGACTCATCTCCCACAGATGTTCCAGCAGTTGACGACTGAATCAAGCACAGTGAACAAGTCTGGGAGAACACTCAACAGAGGCTGGAGAGTATCATTAGGAGACAGAAGGAACAGGCTGATCGCAGACACAATCAGACACCTCTCTGCAAGCCTGATAATTGTACAGTCATAAAGACAGCTCTCTCTGGAACTTCAACTTCCATAACACCACAGCGCTAGTCATGCCTACTCATCACTATAGCTCACAAGCATGTTCACTGAACACGGAACATATGTAATTCATCCTGCTTAAGCAGACTCTGTTTATAATAAACATATACTGCTTAGTATATGACAAGCATTGTTAAGTCTCTTTGTGCTATTGCTGATTAATTTCATGTATGACTCCCACACTGTTTTTTTTTTTAAACCAGCATAAGGCTTGACTCTTCTTCTTCTTCTTCTTCTTCTTCTTCTTCTTCTTCTTCTTCTTCTTTCAGCTTTTCCCTTCAGGGGTTGCCACATAAGTCTTGACTAAAGAAGAATAAAGAATTGACTGCTGGCATTCTGTATACTGCAGAATATTTGGATGCTTGCAAATAATCTAATTTATTGTCCATGCAATAAACATGTAATTTCTTTGGCATGCATTAGGAATAAAATTCCGAGGTACATAATCTAGTTAGGCATTAGTAAAACAGCCAAGAGGGTGAGTGAATCATGCAGGATGGTAAGGAATAAATGTTTTCTTTCTATACAGTGCACCTACTAAGCCTGAAAAGCACTGCTAAGCAATTTCAAGGTAATGCCAACTGCTGGGAGTCAGCTGCTTTCTGCGGTCGGAGGTCCTTGAGAACCCATCTGAGTGCACTTTGTTAAGTGATGCACCAGCCAACAGGGCATCAGCACGGTCATGTGGGCATAACATTGCTGAATGGAGCACAGTTACAGGAGGTGCACTGGCAGACCTCATATGCTTTTGAAGGGCCTTATGGGAGCATTTTCAGAGGAAAATGTGCAGTATTTCCTTCCCACATTGTATTATATGCTGGGGATTTATTTATTAATTTATTCAAATATCAGAAAACCCATTAAAGGCAGATATTTTAGCACAATAAAATGGAAAAATTAGTTTCAAACAAAAAAAAATTGTTTTATGCTTTTTATTTTTTTTAACTTCTCACTGAACAGTGTTTAAGTGTTTTTGTGAACTAGAATCTTTTGTTTAGTTTCTTTTGTTTAGTGATTTTATTTTTGGTTTTATTTATGCAAGTAAATACATTGATTGTACTAGTTAAAAAAAAACAAGTGTCTCTGTTAGTCAGTTGTGTAAGACCACTACAATTTGCCATCTTAATTACATCCTAGTAACATGTCCACCTCTAATGGTACTGTGTGGATCATTCAGTAACAATTGTGAGGTTTCTATTTTTTGGGATTGTTCCACCATTTTCTCCCCAATTTGGTCTTGCTAGTTTCCACCCACTAGCTAACTCTCCCCTATCACACAACATCTACCAACCAGGGAGGGTGAAGCAAGCATGTGCTTTCTCAATCTTTTCGAACTGCTGCTTATGCTGCATCACAGGGCAGTGTAACACACCCGGAGGAAAGTGCTATCTTCCCTATTCTGCATACATGAGCTCACAGGCACCCACAATTGGCAAGTGTGGCTCTGATTGACAGGGGAGAGAGAGTATGTCATATCCTCCCCCCCCCAAGAGCGCAGCCAATTTTGCTCTTTTGGCTTGGCCACGGATGACTGTGGCATCATTGAAATTCAAACTTGCAATCTCCTGAAGACAGGGCAAACACTTTTCTGTTGTACCACATGGGTGCTGTGAGGTTTCACTAGACTCAGCTTTTGCATTCTAAATTCATATTCATTTTAAAAGAACATAGTGTCGAAATCCATTTCAAACTCCTGTAGTCACAGATTGATAGTACATGTCTGTTATTAATAACTACAGTACAATTGCATTGCATTGCTCACCTTTCACAGTGTAACTATGCTCATTTTGTGGTATCATAAAAAGTGCCTAACCCACAGAATGAACTAGTCAACTAACATTAGCTCTAAGCTCTGGTTGAGTGCACTACAAACACTGGACCACAAGTTTCCTTAGACTGTGCACACTGGGGCCAAATCAAGCTACTTAGTAAAACATACAGTGTAGAGAACTAACCTCAACTTGTAATTTCCAATTTTTTCCCCAAACTGTATTCTCTGTGTATTTTGCTATCTAACCTGTGTTTTTCTATAGCCATCTCCATCCATTTTGGTCTTAGTGCAGTAGTTAAAACCCTCTTTTTTGCCTGTATATACCAAATATAAAAATATGNTCCTTTTTACCCTTGTAGTGTTGAAACATTTCCCTCTATCACTCCTGTTTGCTTTGGTTACACTCTCACTGTTCCACACCCCAATTACTTTCTCCTGATTGGCTGTGGATCCTGCCAATCACCTTGTAGTTAAACTTCTTTTGTGCCTGAAGTTGGGGAGTGAAGTACGCATACAAATTTTCCAAAGATTCTGACCAAATACAATAAAAACTTTTGAAAAAAGTGCTGACTGTGGATTACTATTGTCATAATGACACAGCAGCTTGGAAACATTAATTTTATATTATTTTATTTTTTTAAATCCTATGCACTATAGCTTCAAATATTGAAACTGTAAAAATGATGATGATGCTTTCCAATAAGGTGGTGTATCATATTTCTGTTGGAAAAAAAAATTATTCTGAGCTTTTATATTTTAAAGTATTTGTAGCTATTATTGTTATGTGTTACTATTTCTTTGCCCCCTGCATTTTTTTAGGTACATCATGGTTTCAAGCAGGCAATCTGTCAATGACAGACGAGAATCTCAGCATGATGGGAGTCTCAGCAGGAGGGGAGATGCTGTAGTGCATCTCCGGGGGGCCACAGATTAAAATCTCATTTACAAAGACAGGAAATTTGGCTCTTGTCAGGCTAGCCTATAGCACAACAGTGCACTGTCACTCAGATGAGAACAAATCTGATCACCTTGGGAATGTAGTTATGTGGTGCCATGAAAAATTGTGAATTACCTAATAATGCATTATCCTTAGCAATGGACTGAAGCTTCTCTCATTTCATTTTATTTATTTATCAATTTTGTCTGTTTTTTGTATTTCAGAATAGAAATTTAAGGTAGGATCCCTGCTTTGTACCTCAGTTCAAAGTAACACAGTGCTGTGGAATAAGATTGCATAATGACAATTATGGGCTCTAAATATTTCAAATCCTCTGTCACATTACATGTAAATATGGATTCCCAACAGTTGTCTGTCCCAATAAAGCAGCTCTCTTCTTCCAAAATAATCAGCCATACATTATACATTCATGTCAACTTCAAGTCATTAGTCTTTTTTTGAAAACAACAGTCATTTAATTCTTGTCAATTATTTTGTGGGGTTCTATTAGGCTTGGTCATAGCAAGGGATTTGTTTTACAGCTATAGATTGACAATCACGCTGGGTCCACCAGGAGGCATTGAGGCCAGCTGGATTAAAACCACCTCAGTTCCTGCATGCAATGTATTTAACAGGTGGGTAGACTAAGTACAGGTGGTGTGCAGAATTAACAGTAATATTTCATGCACAGGAGGAGGCTTTCCTAAACACATCCCCTAGAGATAACAGCAGGCCAGATTGGTATTCCACTGGGAAATGGTCACTGCAGAAAGGCCCCAAGAGAAAATGAGAAAATGAAATCAAATAAAGAATTTTGATCAGTTATTTTATGAAATCAAATAAAGAACATTAATGAGGAGCAGATGGCTTTTGTTCTGTATTAATGAGAAAAAAATGTGGTCAGTGAAAAGTACTGTATGGCCATTTTTATAAGCAATGTGTAACTCCTCAGGAGAGGATCCATTTGCAGTGTTTCATTTAATTAAATAAAAAGCAAAAAATCCAGAGTAAACAAGCTGCTCAAATCTGAGATCACAGTTCAAAGCTATTTCCAAAGTAATAAACAGATCAATCATGCAGACAGTGACAAGAGGGCGAACCATAAACAATAAAACAGTCAAAAGACAACATATCTTCTTTGACAATAATTAATACTCTGGACATTTAGTGGACAGGTATGTTAACCCCTTACAAAACTGCTTTGTAGTCTCAGAAACATACCTTTATGCTTTTCATTTGAAGACTGCCAGTGGAGTTTGTTCCACCACCTGGGTACCAGTACAGAGACTTCATGTATATGAGTCAGGGTGGGTCAAATCAAGCAGTGCAACTGTCTTGAATGGAACATGGTACAATGCAGGGTTTGATAATTGCCTTCAGGTAGGTGGGGGCTGGTCCATATCAGCATTTTTAATTGCATGCAAGCCACTACAGGAGGCCAGTGGAAGCATAGAAATGGGGTAATGCAGGAGAGCCTGGGAAGATTGCAAACAAGCCTACAAGCTAAATTCTGGATCAGTTGCACGGGTCTGATTGCCCACAAGGGAAGAGCTGCCAGGATGAAGCTGCAGTAGTCCAATTTTGAAATAACACTGAACAAGCACCTGAGTGGGCTTAGTAGAGAAAAATGGCCATCAACATTGTGGGTAGCTCAACTCCAGGCCTATCACGCAGAGGGATGTTTAACTAGCAAAATAAGATTGTGAATAATATATTATAGGAAGGTGGTAAACTAAAAAAAACAAACTAGATTTATTTATTTTAAACTTTATAGTGATGGTAGGTTCAATCAACAATGCCACACCTTCTATAGACATAGCTGAGGATATTGCTTCTATTATTGAATTCCTGGAATCTTATGATGTCTGATTGGACAAAGCACATGGGCAAGCACATGGGCACTCCAGCATGCCTTGTCATTGATTACGATTACTTCAGAGGGTTCAGCAGACCATCAAAATGGCCAGTGGAAAGGTGTAAAAGTGATTTTGCCTGAGCACACACTGTGCATGCTGCAAAATAGTTTTCCATATATGTGTTTAAGAATGGCCATCAAAATCTATTTCTTACAACAGATGCATTAAAAACATGGATAGCCCAAGATGAGTGAATTACAGAATTATATATGAAGTGGTATAAATTTTCTCAGAGGACATTCTGTAGGAGTAAGGTCATCAGTCTGTATTCTTCTTGGACCTTCTCCATTATTTCCTATGCAACAAGGATGACAGTGTAATTTGTGAGCACAGGTAATTCATTTTGTGAAGAAACTCATCTTTTAAACCCCTAAACACACAAGTCCATGATGTATTCTCTACCTGGGGAACTTTCTGTTCTATTACCACTAACTCCTCCCTTCCTGTGTGATCTAATTCTAGTGGGAACTGACAAACTCTAATGCTGTTAATATGCAGATCTTTAGCAGGCTCATTCTACCCCTCTGGCCTAGTGTCATATACTAGTTGAGCAACTAAGACTGCCATATAAGGAATTGAATTCCATTGTAGCGCAGGCTTTCCCTGGGCAAGGCAATTTAAATTCAACACTAATACTTGTTCCCCTGGAACTAGTGGAAGCAGACATTGTAGCAGGCCTTTTCCCCCACTCTAATTCTCACCACCCACTTCTCATCACTGAGCCAAGAATCAGCTGGCATTCTATCATGCCACCCAACCACAATTAAATAGGGGGCCATACCCATACCAATATTATAAGCTTAATGTTTTTAAGGCCAATACAGTTTTGTCTTTCCTCTATAATACTTATATACTTATGAGTCCCACATTCCTACTACACCTTTTACACCCAGAAGCCTGGTATAACTGGCACATCACTTCTGACTAGAAGGAAGCTCCTCTATTATTCAAGTTATGCTCAAGGCAGCCATTTTTTAATTTATTTTTAACAATAGTAGGAGTAGGGGTTGCAACTGCATATCTAGAGAATAGACCAGTCATTACAAAATGTACAGAAACTATCCCCTAGTCTTCCCACTACTACATACTTCTACTACTACATAAAATGGATAGCTATTCCCAATTGATTGGAGGGTAGCTCTTACCTCTGATCCTGCTCAGCTGACCAGACACTGAGCATACTCTTTCTAGATCCGGTTGCCTCTCATCATTTCAGGCCAGAACTGCTTCTTCAAGACACTCACCAATTTCTCACAGCTAGGATGACCCATAAAGGTATGTTAGGTCTCCCACTGGAATCATTTGTATAATCACCTTAAAAATCTCTCCCAATTCCATTTGATCAGTAATGCAAGTAATGTCCCAGCAACCTCATCCTCATCTCTAGAGACTCCCAATCACAATTTCTAAAAAATTGTGGGGCCATAAATAATGTACTTGGAAGGCATCTTTATGGGTGGCAGTATTGAATTTATGGTAATCAACACAACCTCCAGGAGCTGTCTCATTTTTTTCCCCAGAGACTGGAATTTTCAGTCACAACACCATGGCTTCTCTATATCAGCTCCTCGGTATCAATGGACAGAGATCTTAGGGGTCTACCTGTGAGACAAGAGCTAAAGAACATTTCTGGGCTATTCCATTGGATAAGGGTTCAGCATGAATTTTCTGGCAGATAGCAAAATGCTTCTCCCCCACACATAGAGGAATAGCCAATTCAAACATAGTCAAACCTATTCAGGATAACCCTTCAAAACAATATTTTATTATTTTCATTCCACATCTCCTTTTCACCATCCCTACTCACTCCTGCTTCACGGCTACTCCCATGATAATGAAATCCAACAATACCAGGAGATTAGAAGAGTAACTTCTGATTCTGCAGCATTACATAAATGTCAAGATACTAACTTATCAGACAAGGCTTTTGTTGGGGCACAAGAACAGTGTGACTGAGAACATCAAACACTCACAGGACGTTAATGCATCAGAAGTGCCTGTGGCCAAGCTCTTTACAGTATCTGCAAATGGGCTGGCCTTGTGTAACCCCCATTTTTCCAGTGTCTCCTCAAAGTCAGAGGGAAACCACCCCTGCTGACCTTGGGGAGACACATGGCTCAAAGTGATTACAGAGCTCTTAAACAATCCTCTTGCCCAATGATGCCATATGCCTATTCATGTCCTCCTTGAACTCTTTCTACATCTCATTCTTCCAGGACTCTAAATCTGTAATATTCTCATTGCTGCCAGCACAGATGGAGTGACAGTATGGTATGGAGTGTTCTGATACCCAAGTACAGTACATGTGATAGGTCAGTGCATCTTCATCCTGTAACAGCTGTTGCTCCAGGGTGTTTTCCTCAGTAAACATTAGCATCTGTAAGCTTCATGGCTGGAAATCAATGTAGAAGTCCTTGCAACTCCTGTTTAACCAGGAAGCAGTTCTGTCATGAACTAGGTCTTCAGTGATTCATCTCCATACTCCAACTTTGGGCCACTGCCAGTCTTGGTGCTACTGCAGTTTTTTCATATATAATGGCACTTTAGACTGATTCTACCCAAACAATTGTTCTAATGCATTAAAAATCTGAATGTCTGTATTATGATGAGCTGTAAGAAGCAGCAAAACCTCTTGCTTTTGCTGGTCTGTGATGTGACCGGAGATATCATGCCAAAACAAGTGTCACCAACATAATATAAATTATGCAGATCTAGCCCACAACTGAATATATTCCTAGGCATGACCACAGGAACAAATGAGGGTCAGCAGAGAAGATATATTACAATATCAGATATATAACAATATAAAAATTCTCTACAACTGATCAAACTTTAAATGAGGTATAACCTGGCTCAGGAAGTGGCTGACTTCATACAACACAGCACGACACATTCAAATCCTGCTTACATCTGATCTAATCAATTACCACCCCAGAGCTAATTTATGCAGTAATGCTCTAACAATACCACAGTTCTGTCTCTGCATACCACCCTGTTGGCCTCAGCAACCCCACTTACACTTTATTAACCTGTAATTTTAAATGTTTTAAAAAGAATATTTATGCAAAAACATACAGCCAAAATGTATCAAAACTAAACAAAGAAAAACTGAACAACTTGGGGTTCCAACATTAGTCCTTGTACTTTTGCTTGCACTGCAGTCTGTAAATAAAATATCAGTGGCACCCGTGGGAGCCTCTGTAATGCTGCACAAGCCCTTGTTGCCTGGTTCCATCCGTCCAAACAGGAACTCTGCCCACCATCTGGCATTAGAAACAAGTTCAGAAGTAAAGGGACAATTATCCACCCACGAGAATGCGCAATAATTTATGAAGAAATCCATTTAATCCTTAAATATAAGGGTTCATTGCATGGTATGCTTATCTAACGCTTTCACAGAGGAATTCGCTTATCCTTTTATCTTAATAGTGTTAATAGTATTATCATCTACTTGCTCTATTCTTAAATAAATGCCCATCTTTTCCAGTACAGGTGAGAAGTTGAAGATTGAAGTATTTAGAAGTAATTGAGAGGTGTCAAAAACTGTTAAGAGAAGTGAATAGTGGCAACACAGAGATAGAAAAGACATGCACCCACTAATCTCCATGCTTGTAAAGATGTATTGAAATGGATTGATGATATAGAGCGCATAAAGTCTTACCCTTTTGTACATGATTAATTACTAATTAATTACATGGTCAATTGCTTATCAAATATCACCAGCAACACTATGAAAAACAACACACTAACGCATGGATTTGGACAAAATATATTCCAGTCACATAGCTGATCTGTTCATTTGATCTCTAAAGTAAAAGGGCATGTAATTTTTGTATTATAAATATAAGTAAATGTATTTAATCACATGTTTAAAGTGCTCCTTTTCTCAGTCTTATTTTCTCATTTACTCACATGATAACTACAACTTTAGCTGACCCAGACCATTTCATTGCCAGTAATTAGTGTGTATAAGGGTTCATGGGGCCATAAGGGAAAAATTAACTCTTACTCTCTCAATTCTTTCAGTGCTCACTTTAAATTTTTCATCATATTAAAAGAGGTTTACAATCTTTGATGTGCCATGGATATAGTACCAAGCAAGATAGAGATTTAACCATGGATTTGGAAGCAAATTATCTCAAAGTGTGCAATGCTTAAAAGAGTAGGCTTGAAGGATGAACATGAACACAAGTCCGATACATTTTGTGTCGAGGTCGTGAAGGGAAATGTGGTCAACAATTAAACCTTACAGAATGCTAATTAAGAATTATTGTTTGGCAGTGATACAAAGAAAGATGACTCAAAATGGCATGAATCTACCATAAGATGGCCACCATTAATGATTGTCTTCTCAACAGTGGTTGTCTGAAATGGGTACATTAGAAAAATGTGATCAATTGCCCTCTGACTTGCAAAGTAAAGATTTTTCAACCCATGATAGTGTGTCTACTGTTTCTAGTCATTGCATTATCTGTTCACGTACGTGCTGAGGCAGAAAGAGTGGCCATCATGGCTTAAGTTGCAGCCATGGTAGAGAAATCATGCTCTAGAAGAGAAAGAAGAGGAATTGAAAAGACAAAAACAGTTCAAATAAAAGCTCAGAATCAGATTTTGACTAGTTGTTGAACTATTGAACTGTAAGCAACTAAGAAGAATATTGCACAGAGGGGAAATAACTATTGCACACAAAGTTATTGCATCTCAAACAAAAATACAGTGACACTGTTGTCAGTGACACAATCATATTTGTGTGGCAAGTCAGTGTTAATGCATATTATTACATGTGGAATGAAGCGTTTCTGGTGTTTGCTGGTTTTGATGCACATTGATCTGAAGCTCCTGCTTGAGGGAATGGCCTGGGAGTGGGTGATGTATTTTTGTATATAATTTGGTGTGAATTACCTGAGGTAAAAAGAAAACAGTCTGACGTGACGTACAGTACATGGGCGTATACGTCACACTGCAGGTTGAGCCATACCAGATTGTGCACATAATGGTGGCTCTAATGATGCTTTGCCCAGCATTAAAAAAATGCTGTGGCAAATGGAATTCACTGAGTCTTTACAGCCTGTCTTCCTTGTATATGGCGGCATTTTGTCTTAATTGAATTACTAGTCTTATTTGACTTATGAATGGAATTTATAGATTTATCTCACCTTGCTTTTTTACATATTTGATAATTCTTTAATTAATGTGATTTTTTGAAAATATTTATTAAATTTGTGTGCAAATGAAATACATAAGCTATTTAAACTTGACAGTTGTATGCCAGCATGTCAGTTCTGTGACCACTTCCAGGTTGAACCCTTGGCAGAAGGCCGCCTTGAGAGCCGTCTCGTTCCATCCAATGCCAGCAGCCATTGTGCAGAACTCCAGAGCATATTCGGTGGCATTCTTGGTCCTTTGAGTGACCGTGAGGAGTTTTTCACTGATTTCTTTGCCCTCGGTTGTGTGATCAAAAACTCACTGAAACAATTCGATGAAGCATTCATATGACAGAAATTCGCCTCAGTAGCCCACTTCAGGGCTTTGTCTGTGAGCAAACTAAGGAACTGGAATATTTTCTGTCAGAATCAGAAAATATCACAGATAAACAGAAAACAATACATCCCAATACATCGAATACATCCCAATGAACACTGAAGTAGGAAGACTTTGCACTTGGAAGTCTCTCCCGTGTACGTGTCAGGGTGTGAGATGAGTGAGCAGGGATTTGCACCCGTGGTTCTGTGGGAGATGAAAGTGGAGGAGCACTGGTGAGCATGTTCAGTTTGGCGTCCAGCTTGGCCAAGTGCTGTTGTTCTACAACCAGCTTTCCCTGGGCAGCCATGACGGAGCGCCAGTTTGATTCTCCTGCTGCATCCATAGTGATGGCGAAGTACTCCGTCATACGACGAAATCAGTGACATATGTCATCTTTAGACTAATATAAATTAATTGTACTGATTATTGTACAGTACAGGACTCAAAAGCTTCTACATCCCCACTGGGATAATTCCTTTTTAACCCTATTCAAGAAATGTAGGCTCAGGGATACAGACATTTAATGTCAGATTATCCAAACTCTGAACATTCAATTCATTATTTTTTAACATATCATCTTTAAAAACATTATTTTCATGAAAACTTTTTTTTTTCAAAATATTGTAAACTTATATTGTAAACTTAATGAAAATTTACTGCCAAATCAGTAGCCTTGCCACTGTATGCCTCCATGTTGTTGTTTTTTTTGACAAGGATGATATATGTATTGATGCTAGGGCACTGATATCGAGTCACATGATCTGAGAACTTGAGCCAGCCCACTCTTCAATGTTTTACACTAAGTCTAAGCCCACCCAGTCATTGCTCCTCCCCAGAGCTTGTTTGTATCTCCCTGGATACATAATACATTTAATGTTAAGCAGTTCCTTACAGAGATACGCTCTGTTAAAATCCCCCAAAATAACGAGAATGGAGTCTGAATGTTGTTGCGCAATGCTTGTTATATGATTAGCTGTGTGCCGTTGAGCCTCATATGGGCAAGCCTGAGGTGGAATGTATACTTCAACTAAAATAACTGAGGCAAACTCCTACAGTGAATAAAATGGCTTGCAGTTAATGAAAAAAGATTCCAGGTAGTGGCAACTGTACTTCACTGTGACATGCGCCAACCTTCATTAATATGGAAACAGATTCCACAGCCCTGCATCCTCCCTGAAAGCTGTGTCACAATCTGCTCTGTGGAGGTTAAATCCCAGTAAACACAGCACTGTCTGGAGTGGAGTCATTGAGCCACATTTCAGTGAAACAGATAGCAGCAGAGAAAGAAAAGTCTTTATAGGTCCTTTTTGAAAAGCACTAACTTGTCCCTCTTGTTGTTGAGTAATGCCTTTTCCTCACAAAGCCTCAGTTCCTCCAATCAGAATTTCAAAAAGTACACAAATGATAAGAAATCCAAATGTAAGTTGGATGGCGTTGATTGCAAATGTCCAGTAGTTCTTCTCTAGTGTATGTAATCATACAATGCTGACCAGTGATGGCATAGACAAACAAAAGCAAACCTAGAACAAGAGAGTTGGCAACAGAGAAGGAAAGAAGGAAAAGATGTGAAACATTAGAGCTGCAAATTCAAATAGCTGCAACAACAGCCAGGCTAGCAATTCTTACATCTAATGAAGAGCAAATCAAATCAATAGACTGCATGAAGGTACAGCTTGAGAAAGAAATTAAGAGACCTGAAACCTCAGAGCATAAGCTAAGAGTTAAGAGTCCACTCAAAACTCAGCTTAAGTTCAAATTCCAAGCAATGATTTAGCTGTGAGAACTAAAAAGACACATTCAAAAAAGATCATTAAACAATAAGAGACTAAACTCATTTTCAGCACAGCTCAGCATGGGGACATGCAGCAGTTTAAAGTTTAAGGAAAACGGAATGAACATGGTCCAGTATTAGGGCTGAGGATCCCCACACTTTTTTTTCTGAGAGGCTGTTGCAATGTTACTGAGGATATGCATTATACTGATGAAATGAATCTGTTCTTTAATATGAAAACAACTCAGCAACTCAGCAGTAGACCAAAGTTCATACATCAAGTTCAGGTTATTGAAACGCAAATAAGGACAGCAGGTGTCACAGTGATGCACAGGGAAGCATTGCTGCCTCACAGCTCCAGGGTCCGAGTTCAGGTTACCGTCTTTGTGGAGTTTCTCATGTTATCCCCTTGTTCTCCCTCATGAGTTACCAAGTTTTTCCCAACTATTTGCTGCATCAAGAGAACTAAGTTGGACAGCACTGAAGAACAGAGAACAACACTGATGAACACTTTCTTAGAACTAGAAAGTTTGTGGAATGTAGATTCATGTTCCAGAGTTTCAATGAGCAAAATGCATTGTTTATTTAGCGATGTGCTTAATAAACTTCCAGTTGAATCTTCCAGTGTACCCAGGGTCTGAATATCAGCTATCAGACTTTTTTGTGTGGTGACAAAAACAACAGTCACATTGGAGCTCCCTTCTTTGTATAACAGGTGACAGAGCAGTGAGCTTGATGTGACTGACCTGGCTGATACAAGGTTATCAAGATAGACAGCTGGATAAAGCAAGATGGTAATGCTAATGTGCTAGTTAAGCCTACAACACTGTTGTGACACTCTAGTAGTATACCTCCTTTAGCTCTGGTTTGTTCCATCCTAATGCAAGAGCTACTGACCCGTGTATGTTTCTGAGGACGGATGGTTAAACATTTCATGAAACACTAGCTCTGCCAAGAGCACTTGCCTCATTATGGATTGTTTCTGTAGCCCATTTGGGACGTCTTCTGGCTAGCAATGGGATATTGTCACAATGGCTATAGGTTTTGGGTAGTAAAAGAGATTTCGCACTGCATCAGAAAACTCTGTCATTTACCTATGAATCTATCATATTTGCTAGTGTTGATCAAGGTCTGGTAGATTAGTTTTGATAAAGGGTGAGATTTGTTGTGTCATCTCATCATCTGGATGAGAGGTTCTAGCTCTTAAATGATAGTGGACACTGAAGTTGTTGTCCATATTCTTCCAGTAATTTCCAGGAAGTACTGCTTTTAGTAGTGTTATAGTAGTTTACCTCAGGTTTTTACTGTACCATATTTTAAGAAATAATCTGCATCTGTTTCACATCTGTCAGCACCTGCCTCCTTTGAAACCATGACCTACATTTCCTATGATCTACAACAAGGTAGGGAACTACAAACCTCATCGCATGACCAATGACAATTCACAAAAAACATATCCCTTTCCCACAATCTCCAGGGCCCGTGTTCACAAAGCTTCTTAGAATTCTCTCAGAGAGCTGCTGTCTTAGCCTAAAAAGTCCTAGCTGGGAGTCCTAGACTAAAAGTGATTTAGGAAACTTCTCAGAGCAACTCTGAG
>CM074951.1:7868350-7879485 GCA_037577455.1 Pangasius macronema
ACCCTCTTCACCTCTTCACCCTGTAACTTTACTGTTCCACTTCCCTCCCTTTCATAGTCTTATAGATGGAATAAACATTTTAAAATATTAAGACTGAAGAAGTCTTAATGTTTAAAGAAGTTTAAATGTTAAAATGTTACCTTTGTGTAGTTGCCCCTATATTTCAGTAGCTGTTTGTCCTCATTCCCTGACATTGTGGTAGTTTGGTTATCAGTTTACATGCCAACTAATTAACTTATGAATTAGTGACTGTGTAAGCTTCAAGCACTGTTTGTAAATTCTCGGCCAGCTGGCGTTATGCCTGAATGGAATTCAGACAGAAATCATGCATATTTATGATGAGAGTGCTGGAGATTTCAGTGGGAACCAAAGACACTGTGAGTCAAGGATCAGAAAGCAGTGCAGCTGTTTCGCTGGCCCTCACAGTGACCAACCAAAGACAATTAATGACAGCGGCACCTGTGCATATCAAATTATGGCACCTGTATGAGGGCATTGTGGAGTAAGAGACAGAATGTTTAATCATTGATTAAATGCAGAGTATTTAACATTATATTGGGTTTCTATTAGCAGCAATGTCATGTCATACGGTAAATATGGAAAATGTCCCATTCTAAATTAAAACATATCAAAATAATATATTAACTATGACTTGGAATCCAACACTATATTTTAATGAGCACCACAATGCATAATATGACAGTGCAAAGTCTCTAGTTCTTTTAGAAAGCAGTTAATTCTCTGGCAAGCGAGATGTGAATCACTGTCAGCGAGTACATGTGCATTCTTTATATGCAGCTGCAGGATGAGAAATTAAGGGCAAAAATGTGCTTTGACTGCCTCATCGAAAACACCCACTCATGTCTTTGAGCACATCTCTATCTTTTTCTCATCCCTCTCTCTCTCTCTCTCTCTCTCGTCATCAAGCGATTAAACGGAGAGTCTCTCTCCAGCAAGTGCATGTCTCTGCCGTCAAAACGCAAACAGACTCGTTACACTTCTGATACGCCCACATATTCCAAGGCCACTGTTTAGATTAGTTTTATGACACTTCTGAGTTGCTTACAGAATGTAAAGAAAATACATGGGTTGTTCTGATTTTCCACCACGTCCTTTAAGAACAGTTTCATCTCAACCACTGCTTACTTGCCTTGTCTTCCTCCTCTGACACAACTGTGAATACATTTTAAACACAAATGAAAAAATCCTTTTGAGAACACTTCCTGGGGCAAAAAAAAAAGGTTGGCTATGTGTTAGCTATAGCAACAACGATCAGTTAGTCTGATATTGGTGTGAAGGATGTCAGTGGAGTTGATTAAATGTTCCTTCCTAATGTGTCCCTGCATTTGCTATGATTCCATATAACGATGAATCACCCATGGCTGTGAGAACAATAGAGATGTGTGTGCTGTGCTGAAGCAGCACTGGCAGCTCTATTACACGAGTACATTTATAATCAGTGCTGTTGGCTGCCCAGTACTGCCGTGGTAAAGCAAGCCTTTGGATTAGTGTGAGCTCAATCCAGACTGCTTTCTATTTACTGCAATTGAAATGGCTTTGCATCACATGCTTTATCTGTGATCTTTCTGGAGGATACTGAAATCTTCATAGGTGTTTTCTGTGTATGTATGATTACAGTAGATAATGAAATTCATCCAGTCAATCATCAGGTCATCTAAGTTCAAATTTATTTACATGACTGCATGGTGGGCAGATTCTGTAGTGAATTACATCTGACATAACATCTTATGAAAATACTATTTTATGGATGTCAGATGAATCCACAAATACCACATTTACAGTTTCAGTTTGAAATGCTAATTCTTTTCATTTGATAATGAAATGTAATCTGTTTTCCCCTGAATGCAGGTGTGACCAATATGGTGTTGTCTGCACTGCGAACACTGAAGTATTCCTGTGATGATATTTAGGAACAATTTAGCTTTTATTCAAGTACCATCATTGGCATGACAGTGATTGAGCAGCGACTTTGTACATATTGGTGCACATATTTTTTTGTGAGATATTTTGCAGGCCAGGTACAAATGTTACATGGGTCAGGCCATGTAGTCAGGCCACTGAGCCACTGGGCACTACAGAAGTTCTTTTTTTAATGAAAAAAACACACTTCTCAGCAGCTAGATGTGACTTTCGTTGTCCTCTGTGACAACATATGGTATATGCTGTTAACAGCATAAAGTTAACTGCCATGTGCTGGTCAATACTTAGAAACACAATTGACCTAAGCCATCTCCTTTTATTTTATTGATAACATTTTACAATTTATTTTACAAGAACCATCTATATCCAACAGTGCTTTGAATAAGTATTCACCCCCTTAATTTTTTTTTTTATATAATGATATAACCTGGAAATGGACTTAATTTTTTACCATTTGATTTACACAATGTCTAATATTTAAAGGTGCAAATTATTTAATTTTTTTGTGACAGAATGGTTAATTAAACAAAAAGAGCAGACATTTGTTGCTTGCATAAGGATTCACCCTCCTGGGTCAATACTTGGTAGAACCACGTTTTGCTGCAATTACAGCTGCAAGGCTTCTGGGATGTATCTCTATCAGTTTTGACCATCATAATACTGATCTATTTTTCCAATTCCTCAGGCTCTGTCAGATTGGATGGAAACTATTAATGAACAGCAGTTTTCAAGCCTTACCACACATTCTCAATCAGATTGAGATCTGGGCTTCCTTACATCATGATGCTACCACCATTGTACTTCACTTGGAGGATGGTTTTCCAAGTGATGAGCAGTGTTGTCCTATGTGCCAAGGGCAATTTTTACCAAGGCCAATTTTAGTCTCATCAGATAAGACGAGCTTTTTCCACATCTGCTGCACTACCAATATGTCTTTAAGCAAAATAATATGGCTTTCTTCCTCTTCTTCCCACTCAGCCCAGCTTTGGGGAATGATATAGTTGCCCTTTATACAGCATCCCTCAACTGAACTGTGGCTCTTTCCAGCTCCTTCAAAGCTACCATTGATTGCTTCTCTGAATAATGCTGTCATTACCTGCTCGGTGACAAGGGCAGCTTCCTTTAGGCAGAGTCACAGTTGTGCCATATTCTTTCCATTTTCTGGAAACACACAGGTTATGTGACTTATCTTATCTGATTCAGATGGCACCTGGCTGCACCAGAAATATTTATAATTATATCAATATAATTATATATATATTCTTATTTTATATCATTATAAATTGTATTTTTAATAAATTATTTTTATGTAAAAAATTTTATTATACTTTTGCAATTTATATAGATTGGCCCCCCTCCCCATCCAACCCCCACGCTTTATTTCAACATGCTTCTCCCAGCTAAAAATGACCTGAACATATAGTAATATAATTTTTAAAAATATTATCTGTCCATCTGTGCAAATTAAGCTAGCACAGACTGACACTTCATAAAAATTCACATGAAGTTTTAAAGTGACCAAAGGTTACATTTAGTTTCAGGATTGTCTTTGTATCTTTTGTTATGACTTCTTTTGTATAAAATCCTAATTAAAGTTAAATCATTAAGATTTCCATTAATACATTTTTAACAGTTAATCTGATATAGTATGTATTGTGTAAGTATTGATCCACATTTAATTAATTAATTGATTCATTCATTCATTAATGGATCATTTTTAACTTGAGTGTTTAGTGCTAAGTGTTTCGCTGCCTCTCTTTTATAAATTTCCTTTTCGCATCTAGGCAGGCTACTTAGCTCTGAGAAAATTAATATTGCCATATGGCCAAGGTCTTGTTTGTGTAATTTTATTAGCCACAGACCCAGTTCAGAGGTTATGGCTTGGTAGATGTGCATGTTAAATGCAGTTAACATTCTTTTTTCTATTACATGTTTGTTTAGGAAGAAGGCAGAATGTGGCACTGTAGACATGTGGAAAATGATGTAATGATGTAAGGCAGCAGGGAAATGCTAATGTTACAGTGCCCATCACAATGGGTCTTATATGGGTCTTATTTTTATATTGTAGAAATTTAAGACTTTGAATTTAAATCTAGTAAATAGAGCTTATTTAGCAGAGTTTCTAAAAGACCTGGAATACCTGTGTATAACAGTGTTCCTCTTGAACCCAATAACAGCATTTTTTTTCTTTTTTCTTCAGCTGCTCCCATTAGGGGTCATCATGGTGGATCATTGTTCTGCATATTTGATTTGGCAACCCTCCCCATTTTTTTTTTTAAACCAGGCTTGGGACCGGCTCTGGGAGTGCACTGACTTGTGCGTCCCCAGTGGCTGTGATTGGTTCCTTGGCCAGGAATCAAACCCAGGCCACAGTGGTGAATGTGCAGAGGCCTAACCACTAGATCTCCAAGGTCCCAAAAGCATTATCTTCCTCATATCCATATGGCCAATAATGAGGTGCACTTCAACATCAAAATTTATACTCAGCCATGTCAGCGAAAAAAGCCTAAGTGTGTGTGTGTGTGTGTGTGTGTGTGTGTGTGTGTGTGTGTGTGTATTTATTCCTTTATTTGTAGCAAATGTCCCCATAAATTTTTAAGGACACTTGGCTTGTGCCCATAATAAAGCTTTTAAAGCTAGATATAAAGCTTCTGTTTTTAAGACTGAATTTTGCCATCTTTGCTAGAAAATGCTAATACAATTTTTCCCCTATTCCTGTGAGTGGCAAATCTTCTTCTCACCTAGCTTTTTTCCCACAAAGGTGCAGGGCCTGCTGTCTTGCATGCCTTCCTCCACTTTGTTTGAGCCACATTGCCATTTCCAAGCATTTTCCAGATTTCAGCTGGGACATCACCCAGGCCAGCTACTCTGAACTCTTTGGTGGTAATTGGCAAAGTAGGTCCAGGAATGGGTGGCGGTTTTGGTATTGGGTAATGTGGGAATGTGAGTGGCAAGTAATACACATAAATGTAGAACTGCATTCCACACTGTAGCCTTCACAATAAATAGGATGCCACTGGTGTATGACGTACTGTTTAGTATGGTAGTATGCAGTTTGAGACTCTGAGGATATAATTAGCTGCAGCCATTGTTATTGTGATCTTAGTGGTACAGAAGCATGAGAATAACTTTATTGTGCACATTAGTGTGACTGTCAGTTAGTGAGTGTTTTGCTGCCATTGGTTGGTTCACCGACCAATGTTTTGCTACCATTGGTTTGTTTGCCAGTATCTTGACTAAACTGAACACAGCACAAAGCTGATACAGCAGTTAGTCTGCTAATACTAGTTAGATAGCTAAAATAGTCCAAGCCTTGTTGAAAGGAAAGGCATCTCTATAGGCAAGTAGAATGAGTTTACATTCTCTATGTGGGCCTCTGCGTGTATCTTCATGTGGCCAATGGTAGAGAGCTACAAAGTTTACAAGAGCTGGCTCAAAGGAATACACTTATTACAGGCTTTGTTCTTTATATTATATGATAGCTAGCTATTGTTAAAAGGCTATCTGCATCTAACAGTCCTGGAAATGACCAAAACCTGCAGCCCATGGTTCAATGCTTACAGTGCACCAATTTCCTTTTAAACAGAACTTATATTTTAGCTGGCTAGACAACATTAGGTGACTAATTCATTCTGCAGGATACCTGTTCATGATCACCAGACTAATCACACACACACAGTACCTGATATACAAGCACCCATCATATGCTCTGGACTGTTTAGTTACTCTTTCTTACTTTAAGTCTTGCAATTTTTTTTTAGTTCATATCAGTTGGACATAATTTGTCCCTTTGACTGATTTCTGATTTTTCATTGCTTTGACAGTCCTTCAGTTTTGTATGTCTGCAGCAGGCTATAGTGAGTTTCCACTCAAGCAGTTTCCCCTCAGGGGCAGGTTGTAGCTTGATGACGTCCACAACACTTTAGCCGAATTATTTAATCAGTTGCTGCTGCTAGGTCCACCTCCAGCAACTTCGCTTACATCAATTACCCAAAAGCCATCCTGTCATCACTCAGCCTGATAAGTATGATAAGAATGAGCCCCCGTCAAGTGCCAAGTTTTTCTATTGCAATGCAATCCGACATTGGACAATACCTTGCCTAGTTGATTTCACTGCTCACAGTGAAGGCTTTAGCCTGGACTGCTGCCATACGGTCTTATGGGGGTGAGGTCATACAGTCTTATGACTGTTTCTTAATGCTTTTCCGCACTGTGTTCAATCACCCTTCTAAGGACAAAGAAACCGATAAGTGCCTACTCAAAAAGGGCAAAAGATTGTATGCCATAGAGTTGAGAGAATGTTGGTGGGAGTGAATGGGGCAAACCAGCCCTCACTGCCACCTTTTGCTAGGGACATTGAAAGGATGTCCTCACAAAGCTGAAGGACAGCCATTCCTCATTGCATTACCTCTATTAGAGAGCTGACAACCTGCTCTCACTCATTTCACTTCAAGTAAGGAGGATAGTCAAGCCTATGATTGGGCACAATTTGGACAGACTAACCATGTAATAATGGAAAAACACTGGGAGAGGGGGCTATGCTTTTATACTGATCAGTGTCTCAGTGCTATACCACTAATGTGTTGAATATGCTACAGTCTTTTCCTACCCAACCATTTTTATTACCAATAATCTTGCACTGTTCAGACACCAAGTCCACTGTTGCAGTGCTCATCAATACTAGAGCTGTAAGAAACTTTAAACTTTAAATTATGATCTGGTCCTGCACTTTCAGATTAAAACTCAACCACTGGTATCACCCATGCATGTTCAAGACACCAAAGACAGAAACATAAAAGATGAAAAACTCAATCATGTTCCACAGTTCAGACCATTGCTCTGTCACCCAGTTACCCTATAGTCCTTGGACTTACCTGGCTTCAGATGCACCAAGTCTGACCAAGACATCCTGATATAGTTCTCCCTCACCCTGTCATCACCATAGAATCCACTGCCAATGTCCTAAAGTGAAACAGTTACCAGAAATGTTACTATTAGTAAAGTCAAAACATGTGTTCTTCCCCCTTATCAATATTACAAATGCATATTTAACACAAGTTTATCTCGTATCACCTGCAGAAAACAAGGCCATAGAAGAATACATATCTTATTAACAAGCCATTAAAGGCTATATAAGACCCGCCATGATACCAGCGTTCACTGGTTTCTTAACTGTTCAAAAGAAATGGTGTGGATTTTCATTAGACATTCACTATAGATAGCTGAACCAAATTATAGTTAAATATTAATATTTGCCATTGCTCTTGTCAGATCTAGAACAATTGAAATCAGCTCATATATTTACTAAAGTCGACCTCAGAAGTGCCTATATTCTAACTCAAATTAGAGAGTGTAATGAAGATTTTAATATCATTTTTTGGACACTATAAATTGTAGGTCAGGCTGTATTTGATCAATGCCCTCTCCATGTTCCAAGCATTTATTAATTTATAAAATTTGTTATAGGTTTTGTTGATGCTATTTGGATGTACACCATGGCTCTAAAAGTGGGGTCTTTTTTTAGGTCTTGTTATAGTAGGGGAGAACACAAACCACCTTTATCCAAAGTTACATTTATTATTGCTTTTTATTGAGTCATTAGCTTATTTGACCTCAATAACTCAGTAACTCAGGCCCATGAATAATGTTAACTTAAACCTAATGACAACTTAACATTATTTAATAAAATGTAATAAACAAAGTTTTATAAAAAACAAAATTGAATAAAAATGTTTTACATCAGAGGAAAGGAAGAAAAAGCTCTATGGCTCAAATAAATAGCCAAAATGTTATTGTACACATTTAAACAATGTGCTTAATATTTGAAATGTTGGGTTGTGTTTGTAAAATAAATCTGTCCTTAGGGGTCTGCAGATTTTATTTTATGGCTGCAAAATGGTTGAGAACCTCTGCTTTAGAGGAATTACTGGGGTGGAGCTCAACTCCTTGGAAAAGCTGTCTGAAAGAGGGATGCTGCAGAAACTACTGGAAATCATGAACAATGACTCTCGCCAATTACACCGGACATTGGAACAATAGAGAAGCACCTTCAGTGGGAGGCTAGGACCACCAAGGTGCTCCACAGAACACCACAGGAAGTCATTCCTCCCAGTTGCTATTCAACTCTACAACATCTCTCATTTCTGTCAGAGTGAGCTTGAGTACAGAGTCTTGGCAAGGGTGTTTTTTGGCTGCAACAGGCATACTGTAACTTGAAGGTTCACTTGTCACTTTTACTTCACTTGTCATAGTGTTTTATTCTTTTTTTGCTTTTTCATTTTAATTTTTCTTATCTTTATTTACTGTATTATTGACATTTTTATACTTTCATAGTGTAATAAAGTATTGTATATATATACATTGCATAGACTTTATGGATTATACACATGCCGTTTTTTTTCTGTTTCTTCTGTTTCTGAAAAAAGGAGTGGGAGTTGTGCTTTCCAAACATCTGGGAAGTCCAACTTTATTTTATTCCATAGTCTCTTTTTCTCTCTCATCCATTGAAAGAATCGACAACATAGGTAACACTGAGTTTGCCAGCATGGAATTAAATCTATAATTCTATATATCAAAAATGAAAAATACAATTTATTACCTGCTCCTTGATCACAAAGAGATGTGATTTTGATTCCCAAGCTATACTCATATAAATATGTCAGTGCAAGCCTCTGTTCTAACTATGCCAGCCATTAAAGGACAAAACTGCTGAATATGCAGATAGAAGCTGCTAGCATGAATTTGCTGACTATGAATAGCTCAATGTGTGCACAGGATTCATAAGTTCTTGAACAACAGAACTTTCCAAGGGCATATCAAAAGTGCTAGAGGTTGAAAGATGTGCTCTTATTTAAATGTATTTCAACAGTCATAGATGATAGGGACAATGCCAGTTGGATGCAGATTTGCATCACAGTAGCCTAAATACAATGGATACAACCTGACATGCTCATTAGGAATCCTATTAATGGACCAAAAACTACACAATTTTAATTAGTTCAAAGTTGTAATAACCACTAACAAATCCTGTACTGTTGTGTAGGATATGAAAAAGCAGTATAACTCAAGAATGAGTCACTGCTAATAATGGTGCTGACCAGCCATTTCTATTATCTCTTTAAATTAAATTATTAAATCCACAACCAACTATGGCTGTCCTCCATCAGTACTTGCAGTTCTTGATGGATTTAATTTCTGATTTAATGACCACACAATAACATGACTAGCTAGCTTGTTTACATACTTATTGAGTTTCACAGCTTGAACTCTTAACAAAGATAAGACGATTAACACATCTTTGGTTGGTTCCACTGTCACTTCCAAATTATGTTGGTGGTTAATTGGATGCCTACATCTTTCTGTCCGTCTCCTGAAGTCCTAACCAATGGATAAGCTAGCTTGACTGTATCTACTCAGACATCATGGAGAAAAAAAACTAATGGGCTAATTTTCTTTAGTGCATTTCAATATGTTAACCCTTTAGTGTAAAAAAAAATAAATATATTATGTAAATAAATAAAATATTTAATATAACAAATAAAGATATAATAACTAAACTAATTAAAATTAATTATAAATTAATAATTAAACATAATTTTATTCATTTATATTTATCCATAACAAAAGAGATTTAATTTTTAAAAAAAATTACAGACATAAAATTTTAGAAGGCCAAAAGGTTCCCCTGAGATAACCACCACTGGGATAACCCCATGTATACACTATCTATGCTGTTACAACTAATTGTATAGGTTCTTTAACATGGCTGACATTCTAGTTAGAACAAAAACTAGACATAAAATCTAGTAGTTGGGATTGTCCATATTTGACACCACATTCTGGATAGTTTCATGTGTACTTGGTTCACTAGGAATACAGATCTATCCTGGTGCCATAAAGGATTGGAGTGAATATTACAAAAACATTGAAAAGGAACAATATGTAATGCTAGTTATGTTCTGTAACTGTATATTTTATGAACCCTGTATGACCAACATTTATAACACCTGAATAACACTGCTTGAGCATGTGTGCACACATTCTAAAATATTCCAAGAATGGCATTAAATACCATATTTCAAAATGAGAACACCATGTTGTTAGTAAGTTTTCGTGGAAGAGTGACCATGACCGTATCCAAGATTTTCAGTTCAATATACAGGTTCAGTTACATACATTGTATGTAACTAGTACTGCACCCCTATTAATTGGCAGTGCTAATCTGCTAACAATGTCATGAAGAATAGAACTGTCACTAGAACTGCCCTGACAGGTTCTCAGAGATGACTGTTATGCTTCCACCCATGGGGGTAGGTAATGATAACCTTGTACAAGATGCATGGTGCTGCACCAGCAGCAGCAGTACAGAATTCCTGGAGTAGTACACCTCAGAATAATGCCAATGAGGGAGGAGACTCTTCTTTTTGTCACAATAGGCACCAGGCATCCAGCCCATTGACAGGCAAAGGTGATGGCATCCACCACTCGGTGGGATAACCTGTGCTTAGATAAAGGAAAACCCTGTGTTTTATCCCCATAAAAAATACACAACTGGTTTGTTGAGGATAAAAAGACTGTTGTTCAGTCCAAATGGCATAGCAAGACATGCACTGGCCACAGCAAGGAAAATTCTGCAGACTCATCCTTGCTGAAGATTGCAAGGTATTGATTCCAAAAAAATAAGATGACATGATTTTCCCAGCTCTCTGAGGGGATTGTTAGCAGGAAGGCAATTTTGAAAGACATCTACTTCAATTAAACTCCACACATAGGTAATAATAGGGAGCTTTTAGAGACAACACAAGAGGGAGTTCCCACAATGCAATCCTAGGAGATGGAGGCAGATGAAGGCATTGCCCCCATTTATTAAAGTCAGTAATAAACAGATGGGACATTTACAGCATTTGGCAGACACCCTTATCCAGAGGAACTTATATTTATTTCATTTAAACAACTGATCAGTTAAGAGTTAAGGGCCTTGCTTAAGGGCCCAGCAGTGGCAGCACTGGGATTTGAACTCATGACCTTCCAATCTGTAGCCCCACATCTTAACCACTGAGCTGCCACTGGGGATCCTGGTGTGTTAAGTGAAGTGAAGTGAAGTGACTTTTGTGGCCAAGTGACCCATACTCGGAATTTGTGCTCTGCATTTAACCCATCCAAGTGCACACACACAGTAGTGAACACACACACCC
>CM074951.1:7889042-7906177 GCA_037577455.1 Pangasius macronema
TAGGTCAGACAGAGGAGTTCAAAGTGGAGGTGGGACTGCATCAGGGATCGGCTCTGAGCCCCTTCCTGTTTGCTATATATATATCCATTCAACTTTACAAAAAAAAAAAAAAAAAAATCCAGTTTCATTGATTGGCATAGCAGTATGTGCAAAGTTAGTTTATTAGTGACACAAGATTATTCTGTGTGACCATTAAGTCTGGAGGAATGGTGCTTTGTTCAGATTAATCATGCAGGCTTTTGTCTTTGAAAATCAAATTGAAAGTGCAGAGAATATAATTTCCAATTTGCTAAGCAAGGCATTAAGCAGCATGCGGTGGAGTAATGAACAGCAGGAGCCCTTTGGAAGCACACATCTGTTTCCTGGGAGAAAATTCAAGAGTTTTGGGGAATATTCATATCACAGATTTATTGCGGCCATTGGTGAATGCTATACTGTTGTACCTAAAGTGGGGTCCAAACGTCTGAGACCACTAGTGAAAATGTATCTATTTTGCATTCTTTTCTAATTTAATACAACAATTTCCATTACAAATTATATTATTGATGACAACTTAAGTGAAAAGTAGAATCTTTGAAATATTTACATGAATTTCAGAGTATTTGGTATGTCCCATTTTTGCTTTAATGACAGTGTGCATTCAAGCTGGCAGGAACTCCACAGGTTTGTGCAAAATCCTATGATCCATTTTAGATCAAATCCATCAGAGTGTCGTCTGAACACATGATTCAATAGAAGAGATTAGGCATGAGGAAAATCTGACCTTTTGTATGAAGCAGTTAACATGGTCACTGTTTGAAACATTTTAAAATTCTAAATCCTTGTGTTTTTTTCCAATTATAAATTAAAAAGAAAAAAATCCCAGACTTTCAATGTGGTTTCATTCTTTTGGACCCCACAATTTTCTGTAAATGTAAGAAGCATTTTTAACTTTTTTTTCTTTCTTTTTGTTTGTTTTTTTTTTAAAGTAAAATCAGATAGACAGTTGGGCTGATTATCAATGAGTTTCATAATATTCCTTGCTTCAAAGGTCCAGATAAGCAACTGACATATCTGATTTGTGACAACAGTTACCTTGTAATGATTAACCATTAATGAATAGTACATAGCTATAAAAAAGGCATTTTGGTTATGGTTGTGTTTTGTTTTGTAAGTGCTTTACCACCTTTACCTTGTGCCATCAACTTCTCCACAGTTTTGAGTCAAAAATAATATTTCTGGTCTAATCATCTTTAAACATTCTGATCTTGCTGTCAACTTTTCTTTAAACAAGCAGTCATCAGTTCTCTAATTATACTGCAGGCATTAAGTCTGTGAACACCATCGCCTTTCTGACTTAATGCCTTTAGCCTTGTAGGTAGTCTCTGGTCTAATAAGCTGGCTTCAGCTAAATAATTTGCATAAATGTATGTGATCGGATAAGCCACAAGAGTGGTTTTGCTGCAGGAGCAGCACTGCTTCATGTTTAGAAAACTAAAATTAAGCCCTAATCACATTCAGTTCAGTCATGGTGTGCTCTCAGTGCTGGTCCCAAGCCCGGATAAAATTGGGGAGGGTTGCGTCAGGAAGGGCATCCGGCATAAAAACCGCGCCTAACACATGGACCAATGATCAGCCGAAAGAGGAACAACGGCAAGAGTGAGTTATTGACTATGCCCTCTGCAATAGATGCTATGATGACACTACGTTTAAGCGAACACATAACAGGAACCACGCCTGGTTCTAATTCTTAGAAGGTAACTGTTAATGAATATTGTGTTGTATATATTCTGTAGTAAGAACAGTACTGTGTATCTAGTACATAAAGATCTGATTTCTGAATTATTCTAATATGCATTATGTAACAGTATGACAACATAGGGCCTATCATAATAATATGATAACTCAATATCTAATTAATATTTTGAGTTAAGGCACAATAATGAGATGTTAGAAAAAAGAAAGAAAAACAGAAGCTATCATGTTGAAATAATATATTAAGTTGAAATATCCATAATATCTTGAAAGGTGTGAAATAGAAGAAATTGGAGGTTGAAGAGGAGGAGCTTCTTCCCACAGGCCATTCAGGCCCTCAACCCATTCAGTACCTAGGACTAGAGCTTGGATTTGCTTGCATAACACTCACACCCCCTACATTCCTGTTAATATACCTGTATAACCCCATATTCGTAAATATTTATTACATATGTCGGCAATTCCACTACAACTACCTCAGCATGATGTTGCACAGCATTATATTGTACAAACAACTGCACATATCTGCACTTTATTCCAAATATAGTCATACTGTTGCTGCCACCTATCTTTTATATCCCTTATATTATATATTTCGACATTTTTCATTTTCTACCTGTATAGAAGTAAATTTGGGTTTATGTAAATTCTATTATGTCACTGACAGTCGATAAAACAGTTGATTTCACTGCACATTGTATTGCGTATGGTTGTGTGTGTGACCAATAAAATTTGAATTTGCAGTTGACATACTGTTTTTTGCCAGTCTTTTAGATTGCACTGGATCTATACTCCTATTAACTACTAAACATATGATTTCTGAAATATCTTCAGCTGCAGTACATATTGTTTAACACCTGGACCACACAGGACCTGTAGTAACGCTACATTCTACATTGTCCATTCTTGTAGGTGATAACACAGGACACCAAGCCTGTTGGTATCAGTGATGATTGAAAACGAGAACTCCTTAAATGACATGCTGCCTCAGCTCTCTCATTAGTCATGGCAACCTCTTTTTTTTTCACCTCAGGAACAATATCCTCCTCAGCAACATCGCATCAGCAGCTGCCTAAAATACATCAATGCAAGTCATGGATGGAGGGGCCTAATCCACACACATGAGTGGGATCCATGGTGATTGGGCAGACGTGTAATGAAGCTGATCCCATTCGCCCTCGTTTCTGAAAGGCTTCTTCTGCTGTATAATTGATTGCAAAAAGGTGTGAGAAACAGAGTGGCAAGGTGGCAGGAGCTGCTAACTCTTCAGAGACAGTTCCATTAGAAGGACAAATTTGCTGCACATGTGAGCCATGTGATGAATCCAATTGATTTAATTAGGAGGCAGAGTGACTGGACCAACTGTTGCGAAGGAGAAATCTACCTTTGGTGAGAGAAAAAAGGAAAACACCATTGTTTTTGCTCAGGCTGCATGGTGGCAAAGGGTTTTACATAATTATTAATCAAAAAACTAAATATACCATGTTAAGAATTAAAGTTGTTCAAAATTAGAGTTACTGGATCTCAAATCCCACTGCTTCACACACACTACCCTGCTTCACAATGAGCCTGAGACTCCATTTTACAATCTTGATAAATCCATTTGCTTTTTATCATTAGCAGTGTGTTGGAGTTAATCTCCTCCAGCAGGAGTTTTTGCTAATCCGGTCATTTGAGGGCAAATGCCTACAGCAATGCTGACCAAAAGAGTTATTCTTGATGGCCCACAGTTGGCAGTGATAAGTTGATTACCCAGAGCTCCTCTCACACCAAAGAGAACTCTTCTGCTCCTCTCTCTCTAGGCCCTGTGTGCATAAGATATACAAGGACATCTGTGTCAGCCCCTTGGGGCCTAGGGAGAGGTTTGTCAGCCTGTGTGGATGATAACACAGCAGCCACCGTCACACTTCTTCCAAAGAGGTTTTCTGTTGAGAAACCAGATCACATGAGAGGGTTTGTTATGTGGCTGTCAGTGTAGCATGTCAATGCTGCATTTCCCCAACTTTGCATTAAGCTAGGATGCATTTTATAGCCTATAATCTCACACCAAGCTTTCTGCAACTGCAGCTTTCAGCTACCCAGAAGGAGAATTCAGATGGTTTGAAGTGACAGGTCTTATAAGTCATGTTTGAAATATTTCAGGGCATGTCATCGAATGAATTCAGAGTAGCCACACTTATTCAAATATTGCTAGTCCTTTCTCTCTTTGGACAAAACATGGACTTTCAGGTTTGAAATGCAGTTCTTGTCGCTATATAATGAGGAATCTCTCGTAATCTTTACCCTTCAGGCTGTTCTGACACTGATGGTCGTTGGCTTGTGGTTCTATCATTAAAAATGAATTTTACATTTGCTGCTATTACATGTGTGAAAACGTTTTCATCCCATCTCAATATAAAAAGAAACATTCATCTATCAGTAATGTTTTATGTTAATAATATTATTGACTTCATTAGTCAACATTACCAAACCATGCATTAATCATTAATATACTGATCTGACTATAGTACCTTGCCAGGCTGCTAATATTGCACCATTTCATTGGTAGTATTTTACCCTGATGCCCTTGCACATTCACCCATATGCCCTTGCCCTTGCACAAAATCCATTTGCACACTATTTTTATAATAGTATTGTAGCCCTTTCTAAATGTAGACATTCTAGCTTGATGCGGGACTAAACACTGAATCTGGTCGTACTTGTAAAATAACAGTAAACATATACATATTTGTATTCATATAATTCATGTAATTTTAACAAAATACACCTGCATTGACTAAAGTTTGTTTAATCCATGGCTAAAAATAAATCCACTTAAATGAACAGAAATGTAATGACAGCATGTTCCAGAATGCTGATAACTTCCTGAGCTCTGATTTCCAGGTATAAATATTGGAACTTGCTTCAGCCTCAATTCTTAATTTTGACAGTTAAAAACCACAAGCATTTTAATTATGGTGTTTGTTCATATTGATCATTGTGAGCTGAATTTTATACTAAGAGATGGTATGAATGTTGGTTAGTACATACATTTTGTGTACCACTTATCCTACAGCCAACCCATCATAGGGCACAATCGCACACACACACACACCCATTCACACACTATGGACAATTTGGAAATGCCCCTCAGCCTATAACGCATGTCCTTGGACTGGGGAGTAAACCGGAGTACCCGGAAGAAACTCCCAAAGCACAGGGAGAACACGCAAACTCTGCACACACATGGCAGAGGTGAGATTTGAATCCTCAACCCTGTAGGTGTGAGTCAAATGTGCTAATCACTAAACCACCGTGCCCCCAGTTAATACATACATTTGGCTGATATGGTTTACTTTTTTTTAAATCAATTAATATAAAGAATTATAGATCTTATAAATGAAATATGGACATATCCTGCAACCAGACAGTAATACAAAGCATAAGTCAAAATTCAAATGCTTGAATGGGCTTTCCTGGGCTTCCCAAATGCCAAAATAGGAAACCATTTGCCATGGTACTGGGAAATTGGGAGAAAAGGCAGATATCACTATCCTCCATGTGTGTTACTTTACCCTGTGAAGCACCAGAAGCAGCAGTTCTAAGAGATACGGTTGGCTAGCTTCACGTCGCAGAGGAAGCATGGGTTAGCTTTCAACCTCCCTGGTTGGTAGCTCTCATATGATATGGGTGGGAATTGGCAGGTGACCAAATTGGGGAGAAAATGGGGGAAAAAATAAAATGTCACCAGACTATGTTAGGTTGAAAGGGAAAAGATCTGGCAACCTTAAAGCAGTACAGTTACATCAGGAAGGCTTAGGAGCCAAATATACAGAATTTTCTTCTTTGAATTTCTTTTGGAGCTCTCAAATAATGGAGAAAACCCAAAAGCAGATCAGAGGATACATAAGGTGGTCAACTGGCAAGTTATAGAAGCTACAGTAAATGTAGCATTTAAAGGGGGAAATGCAAGCATTGCTTTCTGCTATTCATTTCACTATTTGACCATTTTGTTAATTGGAATAATGTCTTATTGCTGTAAAATGCTTTAAGGTTTAGTTCTAAAGACATTATTATCATAAATCAAATACCGTTCATTTTGCTTCCAACAACCGCATTAATTAATGGCTCATCATATACTGGTGTGAACATGCTGTGTGTATAAATAGAGAAATTGTGAACTATGTGGTGGCAAGGCATCAAAAAATGAAATTGATGTAAGAAATGGTTATGATATTCAACTCAAGGCTGTCTTAATATTACATGCTTTTATTATTTTTAGACTGCATATTGTATCATGGTTGATTTAAAACATTAATCTGGCTAGCATTAAATCAATTATAGTGGAGGCATGACCCCATTTTTAATTGTTAGCTGATTCTAGTTTAAATTCATTAGTAACAGTTTTTTAAGAATGTATTCATTTAATATATTCACACTGTTGTTTATAATAACTGTAATACAGTGGTATATTCATATTAGATAAAATATTAGATAAAAGTAAAATATTCATTTGTTTGGGCTTTTCTACACTCAATCGTTCAGACAGATGCTTTAGCCTTTTGACATTTGACTTCTGATCAATTTCTAGAATTTGCACGTGATTGGTGGAATTTATAATAGGATTTTTGCCACCATTCCAATCACAATATGTACTTTGGTCATATATAGACCTTCTGTAAGGAGATGTTTATTTGATGTTTAATGTTTATGAAAGAAGACTTCAGTCGGTGTTGGCATTTTGAAGTAAAGCTGTTAAGTATTCTGCCATGGTGCAAGTCTTCAGGGCACAGGACTTTGTGCTTTGTGGTTTCAAAGCTTTGTGACAAACAATTTCTTTTGTCATTGACTTGAAAAGAGAGAGAAAAAAAAGAGAAGGATGATGAAGGAGAAGGCTGTTGAGGGAATGACTTATAGCTACTATAACGTAAGTGTTAACAGGAACACACTTGTTTTTCAGCACTACTTTAAATGTCATATAATAACTGAATAAAAAATATGATGTGTCATTCATTAATAAATCCATCCATTTTCTGTATCAGTTATCCTGCACACGACTGTCGGGATGCCACGCCATTGCAGGCACAATCGCACACAGTCTGGAAATGCCAAATCAACCCTTAACGCATGTCTTTGGACTGGAGGAAGAGGAAACCAGAGTACCCAGAGGAAACCCCTGAAGCACTGAGAGAACATGCAAACTCCATACACACAGGATGGAGGCAGGATTCAAACCCCCAACCCCCAAGGTGCGAGCCAAACATGCTAACCACTAAGCCACCGTGCCCCCCTTGTTAATAAATATAAAACTGTAAACCAATAGTAAATTACTGGGGTATAAAAGAAATAAAATACATCATTAATGGAAACACTCCCATGTATTAAAGGCCCTCCTTATACATCTCCCCATTGTTGATTATTTTTCCTATAACCTCACGCCCCATCATTCCTTACTTAATTCATTTGGTCCTGTCACATACAAACCAATTAACACAGATGATTGAGTTTAAAAATAGTCAGGGAATGAACACTGAAATCAAATAAAGCTATATACTGCACACATCACAGGCTTTCTTAGCCGGTGTATGCTTTTGGTTTTAATTGTTAAGCTGTAATTGTGTTCCTTGTATTACTGGAAACTTAATTATATTAATGGTCATTTCTTTGATGCAAGCCTATCTATATCTGCAGTATTACTACTGATCAAAACTCTTTATATGTAATGCATTTAAGCACATTGCACAAAATAAATCATAATTAGTCTAGGTATTTATAAAGAATTCTAATAGAGTGTACTGATCAAATTCCCTGCATTGGGAATTTTAGCCAACAAACGGTGAATAAGAATGATCGGATGATCATGAATGAATCGGAGTGATCCCCGATTGACTACTTATTTGAGGATTTAGGAACACAAGGTCCGGGCAGGGCACTTACGAATAGATTAAAATCATACATCAGCCAGAGTAGCTCATTATTAAGAGCACATTTACTCCTGATTTTTGAACTGCACTCGAGAAGAACCAGCAACGAAAGCTTCTTCTCTCTACAAACTGCACTGAAGCAGAAAGGAGGAGCAGAGGTTATTTTATCATCAAACAGCTACAGTCTTCACTGTAATGCAATGCAATTAAAAACACAAAAGACAGAGGAGTAGTCCTTGATTTGTTCTGGTGCAGGCAGTGGTTGGGCCTGAGGTAGATGTTGAGGGGGAAAAAAATCAGAAATAAGATTTCTAAGATTATTGGTGGGTGGAGGGAGGGGGGTTGTTGTTGTTTTGTGAATGCAGTGAATAAAATGATCTGAGGAAAATCAGAAGCAGCAGAATAACCTGCCATTGCAGCCATGCCCCCCCACTCCCTCCCTCCCCAGACAAAACCCATGTCCTAACTTTAATCGTTCATAACTTTTTCTACGAGTTTGCTAGGAATTCGAGCGCGTGAGAACATGGTGCAAGAGTGGCTTCTTTCCTCAGCACCATGGACAGCGTTACTCGCAACACATTCAAATCACGCATTCGCACCGTCTTTTAGATTAGAGAAAAAAAAATCGCATCTCAGGGTCATTACAGCGTGCAGCTGTGGATGCTTTTGACGCATCACTGTCGCCTTTAACATCATCCTCTTTTTGCTATAGTGATTATTTATTTATGACACATTGTTTGTCCAAAAGCGCACCAGTATAGCATCTGAACCTGCGCTCCATGGTGGTCAATAAAAGGGGCTTCTTGTTACTGCAGCTACACACACACACACACACACACACACACACAGAGACATGGTCTGCACAACGCAAGCCACTGATGCGGCTTATACCCCAGGCTGTAATTAACCTGGATAGGTGTGTTCTGTGAGCATTATGCTGAAAGAACGTCTTCGCGTTTCCTCGAGGTTGCCATAACGCCGGCTTTTGTGTCATTTTTTTGTGTCATTGATCGGCGGTTCGAGCTTTGCGCGATCCTGTTCATCCGCCTTGCAGTGTGTGAGGCTGCTGTAGGCGCACAGAGAAGCTCGTCTTCTCCTTTTCTTCTCTTCTTCGTCATTTAATCCACTCCAACCCGAGTGCGTCCGGAGGAGCCCTAGATCCGCAGTAGATCCGCCATCATCTTTACGGAATAAGTCTCCTCATTTGCTCAGTTTCTCTCTCTCTCTCTCTCTCTCTCTCTCTCTCTCTCTCTTTCACGTGCAGACACGGTTATTTCGTTCAGCTTCTCTATGAAGCGACTGCGCGCACTGCAAGCGCGCACTGCTGTTCATTCGTCTGGACGCTTTGGTTGGTTGTGCATGTGATTTCTCTGTTTTTCATACTCGGGACTGTTCGCTTTGTTATTTTTTTTTTTAAAAAAGGGAGACAATGGCACGATTGAGTGCGGTTCCTCTTTTCTTCTGGCTTTTGGGCAGATGTCTTGCTGGATTTCCAAACCAGATAAACATAGGTGAGTCCCATCGCTTTGGTTAGATCGTGCGTTGAGCGCTATGCCTCATCGACCGGTTTCTTTCCCACCTAAAAACCATTTCTTAGAGGCAATGCATGGTCTGTATAGTCCCTTTTGTTAATAGATCTCTGTGCGTTGTACTTATGAAACTGACCTAAATGTTGCACAACTGATGAAACTCTTGAAAATTGGATTTTTACCTTGGAATAATATCTAAATGCCTTTTAATTATGTGGCAAAGGAATCCAGTCTATACTTATGTCAGATTAAATTTGGGTTTAAATTCTAATAAAGAAATTCTCAGTGATAAACAAACACTGTATGTTGTAATTCAGCACTTAGATTATTGAGAATTTAGGCATTTGCAGAATGGTAAATTCTGAATAAAAATCTGTGACAGCGCATATTAAGGCTAACATTTTAAACACTGATCTACTGATGCGAAGCCTTTTCACGTGCATTAAATTCAGCTCTACTGTAGGCAGCTTTAAAGTGTCCATATTTCATGTCATTGCCATGTTTTGGTAATGTATTATAGGTATTGCATAGGTGTTTACATTTCTGCACCATTCTTTAAGGTGGGCTCTTCATGCGCTCAACGGTGCAAGAACACAGTGCTTTCAGATTTGCTGTGCAGCTCTACAACACCAACCAGAACATGAGCGAGAAGCCCTTCCATCTGAACTACAACGTGGATAACCTGGAGTCCTCCAACAGCTTCTCTGTCACTCACGCCTGTAAGTTTCATAAGGCACAAACAGCAAGGAAAGTCTGGTACAAACCACACAAGTACAACTTGATCCCATACAACATTTCTAGCTTGTCAGCTCATAGGAGTAATCTTGTGAACAATTCTGTCCATTTTCTTACAAATGAGGTCATACTAAATGCTACAACTGCTAACTATCTGTAAATCGCCATACGGGTTATGTCACTTAATTACTGCCATCTATAATAATACATGACCGTGATTTTGATTGGTACCTTATAAATATCTCACACTTGACTTTACTCATAAACAGGAAGAAATTGCAACCTGATAGAACAGTGTTCATTTTTATCGGACTGTACCTTTATGAGCATATTATACATAGGTGTTAATTCCACCCTGTTTGGTTACGATGTTTTCATTCACTGTTGGACGATAGGCAGGATGAACTGATTTCGCATTAGAGAAAGACTAAAAACTGTCCATCAGTGTAAATTCCTTCTGAGGAGCTCTTTTTTTCATAAGTAACTGCCCATCTTGAGCAGTAATTACCCTATCAGACGCTTATTTCCAACTTTTCAGCTTAATATGCTCACCTAACACACTGAACACCTGTGAGGAGAATGCTATTCTGCAACTCAGAGTTGCCTTACTGTGTAATCCCATAAGCCTTGTATAAGCAATCCAATTTCTGTCTGTTAGTAGATTAATGCAAATCCTACTCACAGTCATACATGCAATTTTTTTTTTGCCTCACAATAGATTTTAGTCTGATATTTATTGGTACGAGAATTAATTGTTTTGAAGCCAGATATTTGCAGTTAACACTGACCTCCTCTTTCACTTTCATTTGCTTTATCAGTACATACAGTACAAAGGTATAATAATTAACTAATATTTTCATTTTCTCTCACCTCGAAGAGTTTTCTCTTTTATTATGTGTGAAATACATGACCAGATTTATCATTCTCCTCTGATGGTATGATGACGATATCCCTTTATAACAGTGCTTTTCATTTTCCATGCTTGTCTACTCCGATTTGCAAGTGAAAGTATTTTGCAGTAAGAGGATGAATAGTCGTCTGTGGAAGTGTTTTGTGGGCACAGCATTGGTATTTCTGACACAAAATCTCTTTGAATTCAAAACAAGTTCCCTTGGCAACACGGAATAACTGAATCAGTGCCGAGGTTCCTGATAGTTGCTGAAAAGATTACATGTCTGATTATGCAAGCAAGGTTTACAAGGACTGTTTAGGAGGTAATATCAAAATAATTCTCTCATGTTTTTAAAAAATGTGTCTAGTAAAGTAGGATGAAAGGTAATCAGTTCCATGTGGAGTGATGTGATGCTATATGGGAACGTTCATTAGGGTTATCACTTATGTTATAGCAACTATAAAAAAGTAATTCCCTCACTAGCCTCTATTTTATTCTTTTATTCTTTTATTTATCTCTTGAAGTTAATATGACAACAAAAAAAAACGCAGCTTGTGATGTTACCAAAAAAAAAAGGAAGGCACAAACTCCTCTGTCCAGAAAGCTTCACCATATCAAGGAGCATACAATTTCTTTGTCAAACACCACATTCTTAAAAATCTGTTTATTATTAGCCTTAGATTATGTGTCACATCCGCCATACAAGTCCTTGTGAATAAGGTGTTACTGCAGAAATGATAATGCCTTATGACGTGCAGGTTAGAAATGAATCAACACCTTCTGGCCAATCAGATTCAAGAATTCAACGCTATACATTCCCCTCCGAATGTATTAAAATGGCAAGACCAGTTCTTTTGTTTTTGCTATACACTGAAGACATTTGGGTTTGAGATCAAAAGATGAATAGGAGACGATAGATCAGAATTTCAGCTTTCATTTCCTGATATGGAAATACCATCTGGATGTGTTAAACAACTTAGAATATGGCAGCTTTTGTTTGAACATAACCATTCATCAAGTAATAAAAAAGAATTGGAACATGTGAGTGGCAGGTGTTTCTTTTTCCCCAGGTGTGTCCTGTTATACTGATTGTTTAAACAATTAATAGCTCTGAATGTCTATTCTTAGTTTGAGTCCTGGGTTTCACCTGTGAAGACTATTTGTTGTTAAAAAGGATAAACCAAAATGAAGTCCAGAGAGCTGTCTATATGAGAAAAGCAAGCCATTCCGAAGCTGACAAGAGAGGGAAAAAAATCAATCAGAACCATTGCGCATGCACTAGGAATAGCCAAAACAGCAATTTGTAATGTTCTGGAAATGAAAGAAACCACTGGTGTACTAACAACCAGACATCGAACAAATCAGCCAAGGAAAACAAAAGCAGTTGATGACAGAGCTGTGAAGAAAAACCCAAAAACAACAGCCAGTGACATCACCAACAACCTCCACAGGGCAGGGGTGAAGGTATCACAATCCACCTTCTGAAGTGAAATATAGAGGCCATACCACAAGATGCAAAACACTCATCAGCAGTAACAATCAGAAGGCCAGATTAGAATTCACCAAGAAATACAGAAATGAGCCTCAAAAGTTCTGGAACCAAGATTAACTTCTACCAAAGTGAGGGAAAGGCCAAAGTGTGGAGAAAAAAAGGATCTGCTCATGATCCAAAATATACGAACTCAGTCAAGCATGGTGAAGTTAGTGTCAAGGCTTGGGCTTGCATGGCTGCTTCTGGAACGGGCTCACTAATCTTTATTGATGATGTAACTCATGATGATAGCAGCAGAATAAATTCAGAAGTCTACAGAAACATTCTGTCTGCCAATTTAAAGAGAAATTCATCCATTAGGAGGAACTTCATCATGCAGAAAGACAATGACCCAAAACAGAGTGCCAACACAACAAAGGACTTCATCAGGGGGAAAAAGTGGAAGGTTTTAGACTGGCCATGTCAATCACCAGACCTTAACCCAAGTGAGCAGGCATTTCACCTCCTGAAGAGGAGACTAATAGGAGAAACCTCCGAAACAAACAACAACTGAAAGAAGCTGCAGTACAAGCCTGGAAAAGCACACAAAAGAAGAATGCAACGGTTTGTTGATGTAAGTGGGTCCCCGGCTTGATGCAGTTTTTGCAAGTGAGGGATATGCTACCAAATATTAAGTGTTATTTACTATAATATACTTTAAGATTAAATATCTGTTCCTATACTTTTGCTCACCTAAAAATTGGGTGGTCTCGTATTCATCTTTTGATTTCAAACCCAAAACGAAAGAATTTGCCTTGCTATTCCAATACTTTTGGAGGGGACTGTATATATCTGATGTCCACATTACTGGAATAATATAGCAAACGTCCCATGTAGACTTAAATTTACATGATCTTTAAATTATGTTCACTGGCTTTCTTCTACTTTGAACAAACTTAAGATTTCTGAGATAAGCAGAGCATTAATGAGAACCCCAATGCTTTCTTGTCCAAAGATGCATTGAAGCACATTCACACACCTCCCTGCAGGTTTATGGGGATCTCTCACTCACTCTGCAGTGTGAGCTCATTACCACATGTATCTCATCTGCGTTTCCTCACTGCCAAAAAAAAAAAAAAAAATTCTGTCTGTTTCATCTGATAAATGCACAAGGGCTGATGTTGGAGAAGTAGGATCAAAGCAAACATGCCAAAAAGCTCCCAATGAGCACCGCTTAATGTGGTACTCAGCCTGATAATATTACATATGATAAGGGCCTGAGTAAATAAATAATTTATCATGGTGTGAGATTTCACATGGGCTGAGGAAGCACAGGATTATTGGTTGGAAAGAAGGCTAGATTTTTAGGCTTCTAATTAAATCTTTCAACAAACTGTCCATGCAGTCTTGTGGGAGAGCTTGCCCCATTTTTTATTCTCTCACTGTTTTGCCTTTTTACAGCTCCATCAAGAACATGTTTTAAAAACTGTCTTCAACATATGAGGCATTTCACAGGCTCTCTGATGACAGCTGAATCTGTCGGTTTTTTTGTGGGTTTTGTATCGTGATAGTACTGGAAGTTGTCAGCAGCATTCATGGTCTTCCTTTGAAATGCATATCAACAGATGTGTCGCTGTCAAAAATGCATCTTCCATCTTTCACTTATTATTTAACCAAATCACTTTCATGTTTAAGTGCCTAAGTAAAGATCTGAAAAGCAGCTTTGGTGTTGCATCAGTTGCTGAAGTGGCCCAGCTGTTGGAGCTTTTTTTTTTTCAGCAATATCTTTGTGACATTCATGTTATTTAACGCAATAGAAAAACGTAACAGAGAATGTAATCTTAACTGTTCCAACATTAATTTGCAACATTAATGAGATCTTTTTTTTTTTTGTAGCCCACTAGCTTATTTTACGTTTTGCCTCCAAACACCCAAATGTCTTTGAGTCAACACATTACATGACTTACGTTTATGAATGAAGAAACAATGTAAACTAAACTTACTAACATTTTTTTCTCAACATAAAACCATATGTTAAAGTTTGCATTAGACAGATAACAAACCTCTTCATAACAAACCTCTTGCATTTGAGAGAATGAGACCAAAAAATTAGCTAGCTAACCCAGACTAGCAATAGCAATTAGCTTGCTAGAATGTCTATGGATATTTAAATTGGGAACTTACTGACTCTGTTGACAATGTGCAACATTGCAGTTGGCCTCATTTTGATAAGCTCAACCTAATGATAATAACAATGATAACAGCATACGTTATTCTGGGGTATTTTAGACCATCCATGCTTTACATTAAGGTTAGCTTAACTGAGATTATTTAACACAAGAGTTAACATGAACGAACTATGTACTTCAGCATTAATACGCCATAAATAACATTAACAAAGCAACTAGCAGATGTAGTAATTGCTTTTCTAAATAGTAAACCAAAATCCAAATATTCAGCATCTGAATTAACAAATGGTAAGTAAAATAAGCCACAATGACTAACATGAACAACAATATAATTAAAATGCTTGTGGGAAAGGCAAATTCCAATGTTTACACCTGGAGACGACAATTCTTTAAGTTACACATTTAGAAACAATGACCATTTAACTTTTGCTAATTTACATGAACTTATTGTAGTCATGGACTGAACATTAGTCAATGCTGGTGGACTTTGATAATAAACAGTTTTTGGGTATTTAAACAAACATCAATTAATACATTACTTTATTATATAGATACATATAGTACTTTATTACTATTATTGCTGAAATCCATGGTTTGTTCATGTTATCCAAATGAAGTTTGAAGAACTAAAAATGTCAAAAGATTGGATTGTACCCAATCTGTAACTTGCTATTTAATTAAAAAAAAAACACACATATGGTTAGCTACACGTCATATGTTATGTGCATATGGTACAGAAAACAGCTGTAGATATCAAGGCATTGTATGTATGCTGCTTTGCTCACTCCTGAGAGAGCTACCAAGAAGCTCTCAAACCTAGAACAAGTAATACTCTAAAGGACATTCTCAGTTGCTCTTCAACAGCGACTGTCATTTCCCATTTTCAACCTGATCAGGACAATGTAGCATTTAAGACTCCGCACTGTGTATAACCAACAGCAGGCACAAATCGGACTTGACAAAAGCTTGTCACAATCTTTGAAAAGCCCTGCTCAATTTCAAATTGCTCTTATCCAGGTAGCACGGCTTCACTATAACTCGGAGATCAGTTCGCAAACCAACACGTCGTCTGGGGATTTCAGTGTAAAACCATGCCAGAGAATCAAGCCTCCACTTCATGGAAGTGCTATTTGATGATACTTGAGTGGGGTATCAGTGCAGACTTATTTGTTCTTCTAATTTCCCCATTTGTTTTGGGAGCTGTGCCAAACTTCTGCAAATATATGTTTTGAAAATGCAAAGCTAGACTGTTTCAAATCGGTACAGTCTATTTAATTTGAATTTAAAAATCTGTAATGGTCCTATGCTGTCTTGGAGAGATGTACTGGAATACCAGGCTTTTCTTTGTGTGCACAAGAAATCAGAGAATTTCTACTATATTCCATAGTATTAAGAAAACTTTATACTGTTAACTTTTACTGAGCAGTGTATTCTCTCCGATGACAGCACAACTCTCTCGCCACATATTCATTTCTCTTTTTTATTTCACATGGGAAGCCAAGTCTTGTTAGGTGAATCTATTTAAAGGATATGATGTTCCACACCACACTTGAGACAGGTCATATGTCTGTCTGGAAGCTTTCATTTATAACAGCACAGAATGGCCTATATTTGCACAGCAGGACATATAAAACAAACCTTCAGTATGAAATTGTTTGTTCCTTCCTTGTCACTGGCTTGTTTGGGGCAACAAGTCATATCACTCTTTTCATGAATCACAGCAAAAGATATAAGTGATGAAATGGTCAAATATTTTCTCAGAGAGAATCCCTGAACCCTAAAATCGATATACTCGGACAGATGAGCAAAGAAGAAACCTGCTTCAGGGACACGACAGCTTCTTGAGAGTGGCATTTTATGATTGTCCAAGATATTGGCTTGTATTCTTGAAACACAAGCATATTCATGCAAAAGCACCTGGATAAGATAGAAGGTTATTTTTTGCAATTATTTTTGACTAAACTACAGATCTGAATTGTTTGTCAAAGTGCTCCTCTAAACTCTGAGCTCATTCATTCTGCTCACTTCATTTCTATAATAAAGTAATACAGCAACTATACTTGATCCATGGTATACTTGGTCCATGTAAGCTATCAGTATTTGTATCTGTTTAGTGCTCCACATACTTGTATCTGTATTTGTATACGGAGCCTGTAAACCTGAAGTGGGCGTGGCCTCTGAAATAGAGATTTATTATTTTTCCTTGTACCTGCCTATGACATTTTTTTAACAAATTTTGTTAGTTCTATTTCCAAAAATATAACAAAAACTAGTAGCCTAATTTAAACCATGACCCTGACCAGGCAGTTACTAAGGATGAATTGAATGAATGCTGTAAATGCATCACTGGAAATACACTGTTCACATTTACACCAATGAATGTGGTCTTTCTTTGTCCTGTTAGATTCATATCTGAGCAGCATGAAAGTAAAAACCTCCCACTCGTGACTTTTTTGTTGCTCTCCACAAGACCCTAGCCCCAGTGCACACCTTTAGTCTAAACCAGATGCCTTGTGAATAAAAAACAACAAAAAACAAATAGTGGGCCTCCTATTTGAACGCATTATATGTTAATTCCAAATAAATGTACATGTATTTGTTTACATGAAGTGAAGTGACTTTGTGGCCAAGTGTGGTGACCCATACTCGGAATTTGTGCTCTGCATTTAACCTATCCAAGTG
>CM074951.1:7915735-7929163 GCA_037577455.1 Pangasius macronema
GGTTAGGAATGGGATGGCACTTAAGTTCATATGTGAGTCAAGGCAGGTGACCGAATACTTTTGGTAATATAGTGCATCTTTCATCTGGAAATGTGTATACAGTGTTCCTTTAAAAATGATTAACAGTAAGATACATAAATGTATCAATTCATTTCTAGATTAAAGCATTAAAGGTACACAATAGGGATATAGTACAAATAAAAATACAAATATTATTCAGACTGAACAGATAATGTGTTCTAGGATATAGGAGGGGTTTTTTTGTCCTCCAAAGAAAGCTTGGAAAAGCATGCATCAGGACTAGGGTCATGTGCCTAGGAAGGTTTTACATTAATGCAGGCCAGAATTAAGATATTAAGCTTATGGAGCATAGAAAGGCCACATTCCTTCCTTCATCCTTAGTAACTGCCTGGTCATTACAGGTGTTTAAATTAACTAGCTTGTTTATTTTGGGAAAGAGAAACAAAAAAAATATTGCAGACTCATCTTTGGCTGATTGTTAGGATTTCACATGTTCAAAACACACTTTATAATGTTTAAAGAATATTTTAGGCACCAAAAAAAAAGGTTTATGCTATGCCCAATTCAGGTTTAATTCTGAATACAAATACAGATAATGATATTTGTGTCAGGTGGCAGAGATGGCTGAAGTTGCAGGAAATGCTTTATATTCAAAAAGACAGGCAAATCAATCCAAAACTTAAGACAGGACTAGACAAACTTACATGGGAATGATACTTCATGCTATGTGTATGTGCATGCATGCTTTGTTCGGAGTCTGTATTTATAGGGCATAGGAGTGATTGAAAACAGGTGAGTGTTTTCAGTAGACTTTGACCATAATAGTGAGTGTGTGGGTTGGGAAGTGTAGTCCTTGGCGGCCATGTTTGTAGGCTATGATGCTGCTTGGTAAATGGAGTTAACAGATACAGCTAGTGGAATTGTGCTACACCTTTAGTACACTAAATGCACCTATCTATGTAGAAGATCCATAATAAAGGTGCAAAAGATGTGAGAAGGAAAGGTACAGTTTAGTACCCCGAGAGTACAGAGGAGCTTACAGGCAAAGCTGTTTCCTAAAAATACCTTAAATAAATACAAGTCCCAGTACATACTGTATGATCGAGGTTATTATTTTGATCGGCAGCCTCATTGGTATTTTGAGCATGACTTGACTCAAAGCCAGAATATCAGACAGTTGTAAGATTTTGGTTAGGCAGTACCATATTATGCATCTAAATAACAGGCTTTTCACCTTTAGGTTAGTGAAGGCAGGATGGAAGGTATAATAGAAGTAATCAGAATGCATTGATTTTATTGATTTGCCTTGTGAAAAGATGGTAGTATTTTGATTTTGGTAGCTTGATGGCTCTCACAGAGACTGAGAGAGGAAGCAGAAATGTCTTCAGGGCAAACATGTGTGGTTATTGGGTCACGCCATGGCTCAGCTGCTCCAAGGCTGCAGATGCAGAGAAGATGAACACAAAACACCACAATATTCCCAACCCCATCCCCTTCCCCTGCCCACACAAACACACACACACACACACACACACACACACACACACACACACACACACACACACACACACTACCACACTGATGTAACACTCCTGCTGCTACACTCCTACAGTATGTGGCCTTGATGCGCTGGTTGCTTTGAAACACAGTTTGAAGGTTATTTTATATATATATATTTTTTTTTGCATTCTTCATGTTAATGTCTCCAGTGAGAGCAATTTGAAGTGTTGAGCCAAGATGCAGAAAATATACTTTGACTTGGTTTGCCATATAAAAGCAAATGAAACCAGTGATTTTATACTGTACACAACAGAAGCTGCTAATAATACATTTGCACTATCTGATAGCAACCCAGAAGGAGGACATGCTACCCTAAAAATGAGGGCGGGCCAATTTTGCTGCAGACAAATACTGTATACGTGACAAATATAAGGGACTACGCAATGTGAAATGTAACCACGTTTTTTAGGATAGCAGCATGTCAAATGACCAAATTGTAATCATTTAAACAATGCAGCTGCCTCTTTGTATGCCTAAGCAGTGCTAAAAGAATACATTTATGACAATGGATGGTTTCCTAATACTAATGCAATCACTTAGACTAGTCTAACAAAATGTTTGCATGCATCACGTTAAATAAATAGAATTTTTATTTAAGCACTGGTGTAAATTCCTGCGAGGTCTCCACAGGGGTCCACAGAGGGTGTCTGCGAATTGCTAATTATTTCATTCCTCTTGAAACTATATTCTGTGAAAAATAAAATGCAATATTAGTCCCTAACTGGCTGATATGAATCTGTCACATCCCATTACTCTAAATAAACAGGTTATTGGTAAGTATTACTAAGCTTTGTACCTTGTTAGCATTTAATAGTAATCAGCTGTAATCTGTTTGTGTGGTGGTTTTATTAAGTCATACATATTCCTGATTAAATCAGAGCCATTTGAAAATGAGCAAAAGGACCTCTAGCTAACCTTCTCTAAGTGGTGGCCATGAAGGAGGGGCTTGAATGGTACAGACACAAGTACATTTACTATGCACATGTTTTTCCAAAGCAAGAGCATTCAAGGGTAGAGGTAATAGGCTTATACATAAAAGCGAAGAGCAGTGTGACACTTTGAAAAAGCCTGGAAGAAGAAAAAGGAAACATATAAGAGGAAGCAACAGCATGATTTTTAATTCAGCAGCTCTTTCAGCAACAGCTTCTTTATATTCCATATTGAGTGTGCATATTTATACAAAAATGAAGCAAAAACATGAAAACTGTCACAAAACATGAAGCAAATGACAGCATCTTCAGGAAGAGTAATAAAATTCTAATCATTTTGTCTGCTAATAGTGTTATGCTATGTAATACCGTTTGTACCAAACGCCCTGAAACGTACAGTATAAAAAAAAAATAATTTTTAAAAAGTAATATTCTGTTCTAGTAGTGCAGCGGGTTGTGTTGCAGGGTCTCTGGTTCAATCCTGAGCCCAGTTTATTGAGTCTGTGGAGTTTCGCAGGTTTGTGTAGGTTTCCTCTGGGTTCTCTGGTTTCCTCCCACCTACAAAAAACATGCAGATGGGTGGATTTTCTACACTAAATTGCCCCTAGGTGTGAATGAGTATGTGATTATGCATGCATTGTGCATGGATGGACTGGTGTTTCCCAGTGGAAATTTATCCTAGCCAATCCACCTTATGGCATATTTTGAGAGTTGGACAGCATGCTGGCCAAAAATCAATACTTCAGTACTACTATTATTCACTTCCAAAATCTGCCACTTGTGGTCAAAGTAGGCTAATTGTTAGCTGGCTAAAATTGTAATTTTGTCCAAATTAAAATTAATGTCCATTTGACTCAAAAGCAGGCTTTAATTTTTTTTAATTTTTCTTTCTTTCCCCCAATTTTTCTCCCTAATTTAGTTTTGGACAATTCCCACAATTCCCAGCTCACCCCTATCATACAACACATGCTTCCTTCAAGATATGTGAAGCTGCCAACCGTATCCTTTCGCACTGCTGCTCATGCTATGTCACTTGGCCAGCACAACACACTTGGAGGAAAGCATTCCCTACCCCCTTCTGCATGCATGAGCTCACGGATGCCCATTATTGGCTAGTGTCTCTGTGATTGAAAGGCGAGAGGACGTATGCCATCCTTCCCACTCAGCCTTTTTTATTTTTAGTGTCCCGTTAATTCTCCTCATTGGACTTTTTGGAATCTAACCCTGTACTCCAACCCAAAAAAAATTTGGATTGTACTCAAGATCTGATGAGAAATGGAATAGGTTGTAGAACAAACAACTCACTCCCTCAGAAATGGATATAAAAATGAATTATTAAACAGAACTTCAGGGTTCTTTAAGAAATGAGAAGACAGTCTGCTGTCAAAGGCCCTATTTGCTTTGCGACGACAATTCCACAGATGTTGTCTGATAAAACAACAGCTTTCAAAACTGTCTCCAATGCAGTGTTTTTAAGAGCAGCCTTTTCCTCCTCATCCAGCTCAAGTGACTGGGCATTTTGAGACAAGACAGGATGCTTTGACAGCCTTTTAATGATGCATTTTCGCTGTCTGTTCCTTTTTTTCTGCAACAATGTGTTCTAGCATGTTACCTTTAAATCACAGGCAAGAATCTCTAAGTCATAAAATGACTGGAGTCTCTGCTCTTATTGAAGATGCTATCAGTATGATGATATAAAGAGACAAATAATCCCTGAACATAAAAAGATCTCACCCGAGCACCTCTACGAACCCATATAAACTCATTTAGCCTTGCAACACGCATCTCAGTTCCAAGCTGCAGCTGCTTTATTTCAGATTTAGTGGCGCATGCACAGGGCGTGCTATCGAACAAATGAAAGTGACTCATTATTGACATCTATTCATCAGTAAAGCAGAGCACCTTGGGAAGAGGTAATCTGCTTGCTTTTATTTATGCTTGAACAGTGGCCAAAGAAATCTATTATAAAGCTGCTTGGAGAGGAAGTATATGTTTTCAGACTACTCATTTTAAGAGGTCCGCTACCACTTCTTTTCCTTTTCTTTTTTTCCCTTCGAAGTCATATCCACAAAGCCTTTACCATTTCCTTCCGGTCTCAATCAACCCAGTGCCAGACAAGCTGTGATCTTTCCATCGCAAATTGTGGTATCATGATTCAAACATGGAACACGGTGTTTTTTATTTCTGCTGTGATTCCACTGGCATGTTATTTGGCTCTGTCTGTTGCCTTCATTGTCCTTCGCAAGGTCAGAACAGTGTCTCGCAGTGCATTTAACAGGCTGGTATTGTTTTCACTACCCTAATCTGCTGCAGAACGACCACTCCATTGTTCATGGTCAAGCTTTCTGAGAAGTGTTGTCGTTGGGATATAAAATACCAGAAAAGCCTACCAAAGAGCCATAGTGCCATGGTGTTAACACCTCCCTTTAAATAGATTCCCAGTCCAATGTATAGATTCATGTCCATGCTGTAAGTCTGATTGTAAGAATAACACAAGGGATTTTAATTGTGGCATTCGCTCATAAGCTCCAAAGTATGGATGCTGTTTGAAAAACATAGTCTTGAGTGGAAATGTTTAGAATTTATTTGATTAGAGTCTCATTCTAATCTAAAGATGAGAATGGAAAAGAAAGCAGAAGACTGGAAAAAGACCATGTATTGTTTTCCAGTCTTCAACAGTCCAGTCTTTGTTCGTTGTATCCCATCCACATCAAGTGTTTCCTGTTGTAAAGGCTACTTATTTGAGCTACTGTAGACTTCCTGTCAGATTAAATCAGTCTGGCTATTCTTCTCTGATATCTCTCATCAAAAAGGTCTTTCTTCCAGGAGAACTGCCTCTCACTGGGTGGTGTTGTTGTTTTTGTTGTTGTTGGGGTTTTTTTTTGCACCATTCTATGTAAACTCTAGAGACTGTTGTGCATGAAAATCCCAGGAGATCAGCCAGTTCTGAAATACTCAAACCAGCCTGACTTTCACCAACAACCATGCCATGGTCAATATCACTGACATCATGTTTTTTTTCTCCATTCTGATGTTTGATGTGAACATTAACTGAAGCTCTTGACCCGCATCTGCACTATTTTATGCACCGTGCTGCTGTTAGACGATTGTCTGATTTCATAATTGCATGAACAAACAAGCTAAATTCTAGTCATGCAGCATATTTTTAATTTATTTGGAGCTTTCAGCTTCCCTATACAAGCCAGTGTACCTTTACGTCAGATGCATTGTAATTATAAATAATTATGTTAGGGGTTTCTTTTGCCTAAAACCAGTTTTGGCCCACAAAAACTCAATATGCTTAGAAGCCTAGCAATAAGGAGCAATCCTGGCATTTTCATGTGTGTACACAGGGGTTGACAAATTCATTATATAGCCCACTGAGCAAGTAAAATATCCAATATACTACTCAGTCCTAAGTATTGGTTGCCCAGAAACCTAATTTCTGGCTAAAATGTTAGGTAACATAGCATATGGTGAGCTACTTTGCTACCTAAGTGCATTAATAGAGACTAAGGGAAACAAATGACTATTTGGTAATGATCGTCTTTTAAAAACATTTCTAATGTAGCACATTTCTTTTGTATCCTCAACAATAAGTTAACAAATCATTTGCGAACATTTCAGCTATGAGTTGTGGTGTTCTGTCTTCATGTTGCACATACGTAATTGTCTACTGATATGTCCACCCGTGGTTCTTGAGTGTTTAAGTGAGTGAGAGAGAGAGAAAAACTTGTCTAAACAAACTGCAAAGTGAAACAAAATTGTAAGTGATTTAAGTGGTTTGAAATTAAAGTAGTCACAATGCTGCAAGCTGAAATAACTGGAGGTAGCACAATGTATTGTCCAAGTAGAGATCATAATTTGCCATTGATCACTGACTGAGTTTCAGATAGACCAGAACAAATGATCAAAATCCAGCGCCTAAACATGATACACAAGGAAACAAAATGTATTTTTTATGAGCTCACAGTGAAATTCAGCATTTTCAGTCTTGCTGCTTATTATCGACTGTCTTTTTTGTATAGCCTATATATCAGCTCTGCCTTTTGTTTCCCTCAACATCCAATTGATTTTCTCCACACCACTGAATGAATGGATTTGTGAAGCAGTCTAGCTGCTCCATTAGTCCTTAGGACTTCTGTGAATGTTGCATATTGTTGCACACGTCTGTCACTGGACATGTGGTTATGAACGCTTGTACAGGTAGCATGCTGTCTGTTCTCTCTCATGTGCGTTCTCGTGCAGTTCCTCTGGAAGTGTTTTGAGCAGTCATCTGTGACAGCTCACACATGGGCATGTACAGCTGTGGGTGGATCCTTTGGGGAGATCCAAGTGGGTGTAGACACGTGACCGTTCACGTGTCTCAAAATATTCTAAAATGTTCTCATTAGGTGGCTTTCTCTGTTATATTTTTCGCTTTCATCACTCTAGTTCCTCTGCCGTATTGGATTGTTAAGCAGCTTGCGAAAAAATAATGGCCAGAGATTTTGGCTTTTTGCCTTAAGGATGCCTGCTTTGCACTGCTTGATTTTTGGATGTGTAATATAAAAATACAACATCAGATAAAAAAAAAAACAATAGGGATCTGCTCGAAATGTTCTGCTTATGTAAGAATCTGTGGTGGTGTTTTTTTTTTTGTTTTAGCTTAGTGGCTTGTCTTTGTGCCCTGGCACTGACTTCTGTGGCTTATGAGCTTCAGATTGAAATTGTATTTCTCTAATGTCTGGATGGGAACCTAATGTTCCATACAGATTCAAATGTTTATGGTTTAGCTGCAGATATGCTTGTGCCTTTTATTGCGCGTGTATTCCCACTGGAGGCCACAAGTGGATTAACCAGAAAGCATCCCTTGGGGACCTTGTGTCTCCTTCCATTACATACATGACCTAGGTTTTTCTTTACTCACATGGTCTATTCTCGCTTTACCTACAGTTCTCTCTCTCTCTCTCTCTCTCTTTTTCTTACAGTGTCAGCTTTTTGCTCACCCCCACCCTCTGTCTTTCCCAACAGCCCACTGGTATTGTTTCTCTGTAGATGTCCACTGTCTCGCTATTGCAAGTTCATGAGAATTTGCTTGGGTTTAGTGGGTATAACTTTTCTTATGACTGCAATATTACAAAATCTCTCTTGCTTGTTGGATTTCCTATGATTTTTTAATGAGATCAGGTTGCCACAGCAGACCTAGCAGGCTCCATGTTGAGAAATCTGCATTGAGGCATTTACACACATGCAGCTCTGGCAGAGGATGATGCATGGCAGTGACCAAATAAGACATGAACAGCCCCCCTTGGCTCTGACCAGATGCCCACCGACAACAGTCTAGCTTCACAATTGTGACACATTCAGTTGCGTTTTGGCTCCAATGGCCATTCCCAGAAGTAGTATCTCCAGTCCAACAGCAGTATGAGACCTAAGAAATGCCAAGCTGCCTTCAGATATACAGGCATCGTGATGAAGAGCTGGCATGCCTTAGTCTGTGATAAAGTAGGCTAGCACTCCCCCGCTCTCCTCCCACATTATACATTCTCGGTGAGGGCTCCTGGAAGATGAAATAGGAAAGTGGATTTCTTGTGCTTTAAAAAAAGAGAGAGTGCATGTGTGATAGTGAGAATGTGTGAGAGAGAGAAACTGAGAGGAGGAGTGTGTTCTTTAAAAAAAAAAAAAAAAAACTGGCTTCAGGGTTAAAGCACCCACACTCTCCCACCCATACCCTATTTGGTTGTTCTGAGCAGAAAATATCAGAAACAGCCCTCAGTTTGTTTGAAATTTCACACCTATAATTAAACAATGCACTTTTTTTCTGACCAGGTATAGCTTTTGCTACCAGTTATGAACTCTGGTATATCATTTGAGATACCAGAGCTGCTGTGAATACCTCCATGTACCATCAGCTATCTTAAAATATCTTCCAAAGAGCATATCAGAATCTGGATATATCATTATTATGGAATGCACATCTACTCATGGAAATGTAATATTTTCAAGAGGTAATAAAGATGTCGCAATATAACCTTCCTTGATTCAACACAGACAGCAGCAATTCACTGAAGGCTCACAAGCTTTTCATTTAGGCCAGCTGAAACCCATCCACTCACAAATAGGTTAGCTGAGGTGCTGTGGAGGAGGGTGCAATGGATGGGTACGTGGGTGCTGTGAGCGATCCGGCTCTCCGAATGCAGAATGAGTGAGGGAGGGCGAGAGCATGAGAGAGCGGGGGAAGACTGAGTGGTGTTATTTCTGAGCTTGCCATTGTTTCATTCTACATAGTGCTGAACCCAGCCGAAAAACACACCACCCACGGCTCGCAGCTCTCCCTTTAAAAATGGCCTCTCTCAGACTGCAGCTTGGCTACTCAGAGGAGAATAGACTATTTGAAAATGCCCTCCTTAAATATTCCCTCAAGGTCTTGCTCTGCTAAGGTTCTCTTTTCTCTCCAGCTCATGCTCTAGGGAGTCTGTTTTGATATGCAGAATTTCACGTGCTGGAATGAAGCCTGCTGCTTTCTGTACATGCCAAAATGTGTATGCTCAAGACTGTGCATGTTCATGTTATCAAGAAAGGCCTACTTATGACTGAGTGCTGCCTCTAGATTAGTCATTACAGTCATTATACTTAATGAAAAATGATATCTCTCTTAAGCATTTTGGTATGCAGCATGCTTTAAGTACAACACTGCACTCAATATTTAATACACTATATGGACAAAGGTTTATGGACATTTGACCATCACACCCATATGTGGGCTTTTTCTAAACTGTTGCCACAAAGGCATAGGCACATTATCGTCTAGAATGACTTTGTACGCTGTAGCATTAAGATGTTCCTTCACTGGAACTAAGAGGTCCAAACCTGTTCCACATGACAATGCCCCTGTGCACAAAGCAAGCTCCATGAAGACATGATTTGCCAAGGTTGGTCTGGAAGAACTCGAGTGTCCTGCACAAAACCCTGACCTCAAGCCAACTGATGACCTTTGTAATGAACTGGAACGCCAAATAAGTTCCCCAGACCTGCTCATCCAACATCAGCGCCTGACCTCACACATTGTAGCTCAATGAACACAAATCCCCACAGCCACACTCCAAAATCTAGTGGAAAGCCTTCCTAGAAGAGTGAAGGTTATTATAACAGCAAAGGGGGACTAAATCTGGAATGGGATGTTCAGCAAGCACATATGGGTGTAATGGTCAGGTGTCCACAAACTTTTGGCCATATAGTATATGTCTCAAGATTCGGTAAGAGTGATTTACAGCCAGGGAAGGTATGCAAAAAATTTCTTCCTTATAGAACTACAGTTAAAGGATTAGAATTCAAAAAGCAATTCTTAACCATGAAGGCCATATTCAGAGGTGGTGACTAAAGTCTGAAAGCTATGTCAGTAGTTATGCCAGTAAATCTGCATGCATTTCTATTTCTTTGTCTATTCATCTGCTTAAGTAAATCTTTTGTGCTTCCCATTTAGATTATGCAAATGTCGCCAAGGTTGCCACGTTTTTCTGAGTAGAAGCGTCAGGGTTTTTCAATAAGGTCTAGACCACTGCTTTTTTCAACACGAGAAAAAGCACAAACAAATCGAGGAAATGCAGAGAGAAAAGAAGGAAATAACTGTTTTCTTTCTTTGCTGTCAATGTAACATAAAAGCAAGAAACAATTTAAAAGTGAAAAATAAAAATAAAAAAAATAGGATATGTGAATGAGAGGATGGAAAGCATTAAAATAAAATCTAATAGGATCCAGTAGGCTACATTGCTAATATCTTACTGTATGAACAGTCCTAATTGCAATTTTCACATTAAACACTGCAAATTTGGCTTCATTTAATAATAATAATATGCTTGCCTTCCACCATCATTATGCAGCAGATTATAAAATAGCACTTGATCCAGCGCATCCATTATTTTGCACTGAATTTTTTTTTTCATGAATTGCACGCCAATATTTAATTCATGCACATAACCTAATGAAGTCACAAGATAACAAATCACAATATCAGGACTACAAGAATCAAGCTACTTAAAAAATAGACTCAATATTTTTTATCGTAATCTTAAGTAAACTAACCATGTATGCTCCACAAGGTGAATAGATTTGTCCTGAAAGCCCTGAAGTGATGATAAAGGCCATGTAATTATAAATACCGCTCAGTGTTTACTGCTATGGCCACCTATGAAATCTCGTTATAGCTGCATCAGATATAGATAGCTTTCTCCACAGGTGGCTTCCTGCTAAGACTTGCAGCGAAGTGGCTGACATTGCTTATTCCCTGGTCACTCTAGCATCAGGACCACAAGAGTAGATGGTGAATGGTGAATGGTGTGTGCTTTGTGTGTAAACACACGCTGGTTGAAAGCACCGTGGACCTGGAATATTTACTGAGTTAGTCATTTACTACATCTACATTTCTTTCAACTATTGTTGTATTTATTATTCATGATACTAGTGATATTTCATCTGTGATTGATTCTGCGATAGAATAGATCCCCTATTTGGATCCTACCTCTTTCACCCATATAATTGTCGTATTTACTGTACATCTATATACTGACTATGAAAATGCCTTGCTGTCAATTTCACTATTCCTAGTGGTTTGAGACACCATTCTTAAATACTTTGGGAATTAACAGGAGTATTACAGCTAAAAAATTTAACTACATTGCATAGTATTATACCTAAGCATAGAAGTACAATTTTACCAAAATTTTACTCTAAGTGGCTCACTAGGATAGACAAGGTGTATACAGTGCTTTAGCTGTTATTGTTGGGGTCGTGAAGGACAACATTTGCTTCAGGATCAGGCTTTTTAATGAGAAAATTTTCACTTAATGTGATAAACATGGGCTTATGTCTTGCCATTTTCCAATGGCTGCCACCTCTTACTTGTTTAGGTTGCTTTCTATTCAGCTCCAGGAACATGCTCAAGCTCTGCACTGCTGATTGGGGATTAGGTGCTCATAGGAGACTTTGTCAACAGCTGTCTGGAAATCCAATTACAGAATTTCATAAGCCGTACATGTATCAAACCCTTTCATAAACCTCAGTGGGGAAAAGAGGTATGAATGTCCTTCAGACGTGTTCTTCTGCTGAGTGTATGAAGGAATGTCAGAGATTCACATTCACATGCTCACAGTGCCTCAACTGGATCAATGGCTTCACCCTAAAAGCCTGCCTTGAATTCAGGCTAGACTTCTTTATTCAAGACAGCAAAAGGTTTTGATTTTGGGTGTATCGCAGATCCTAGTATTTTCAGTTAGGGAGAATTCCTATTAGAGTCAATTAAACCAACTGCAGCCATCAAGAACACGTGTTGTTTGATATGCCGAGTGACAAAATGAGTAGCTAGACAAGGGAATGTTGTAACTTTGCACTCTTGTAGCCAAGGATGGTCCGTGTATTAGATCAAATGCAGCACACTCTAGCTAGTTTTCCCCTATCGCACAACAGCTAACAACCTGGGAGGACTAATGCATGCCTCCTCTGAAACACAGGAAGTCAGCCACCACATGTTTTCAAACTGCTGTAATTTTTTTCAATACATTAGCTAACAGATATCTGTGATTGGCTAGTGTTTGTCTGTTGGGGAAAGATGAATGCTATGCTTTCCACCTAGACAGCATTGCTAATTATGTGCTTTTGGACTCTCAGCCATGGATGGTTATGCAGTCTTTGGGATTCAAATCTCCAGATAACAGGGAGAACACCTGTACCATTAAACCTCTTAGGAGCCTGTGACTTTTCCTAACATTAAAAAAAACGTTTAATTTTACAAAACATCACTGCTTCAATAATATGAAATAGTTTAAGTGAAACAAGTAAGTAAAGCGCCTAATTATTCTAAACAGATCATCCATGCAGATGGATTATTATAAAAATAAATCAATAAATAAACATGAAATATAATCTTATGGTTGAAATATAATCTTATGGTATCTTAACTGGATGGTGTGAGTCATGAGCTAGATTCTTGATACATACTGCAACTAGACTGTAATAAAAACAAACTGCTACAAGGTGACATCATGTTAGCTAGGCCCCACTGACTTATAGTAGGCCCCACTGACTTAAAATAAGAATAAACATATTTTATTCTATCTTTATTCATTTTTTAGGTGTGTATTTGGCAAAATGACTGTTTCAGAAAAGCTGCAGCAGTGATTTTGAGTGTATTACCAATAATCCCATAAAAATACAGTACAATCTGCCATTACTGTAAAAGCGTTACAGGACGAATGCAGTAAATATTAATTACAGTAACTGCCGGGCAGCGCTGCTGTAAATTATTAGTGTAAAATAGCCATTCAGTTTAAAACACTGCAGTGCATACACACCATAATGCAACTAAAAATACACAGTGCACTGCAATATTCAAGCATCAGTTCACCAGCCCCTTGCCTATTCCACTTTCCACCAACACATTATTATTTAAATCTTCCTCTGTTAGAATACAGCACTTTCTTTCTCCTCTGGCAGGGCGAAGACAGCAGTTAATTGCTTGCCTTTCCTTTTTTTTGTCACAGCGTAAAAACTGCGACACTACCTGTCCTGTTCTGTATCAATTAACTCCATTTTCCTACTGTACCAAACTGAAAGCAGCTTTATCTTCCATTTCCCTGTGAAAAAGCCTTATTCTGCAGAGGCATTACATTCAAAATTTATCACCAGTGCTGCTCCTTAGACCGTGGCTGAGACTTGAGGTAGTAATTGTTTTGGTAATCATGGAAACCATCTATCAGATAGACTGCTTTTAAATAGAAATGCCTCTCTGCTTTTTTTCTTTCATTATCTTTCCCTTTTTAAGTTTATTCTGGTGGCTTATTCAGTGAAAGTCAGCATATTTACATACCTCAGTGAAGTTAGGAGCACAAGTGAGTGAAGTGACTTGTGGCCAAGTGTGGTGACCCATACTCGGAATTTGTGC
>CM074951.1:7937927-7950241 GCA_037577455.1 Pangasius macronema
GGGGAAGATGTGACCCGTCATTCCATTCATCTCGTTGTAGAAATACAATGACAATAAATGCTATCTATCTATCTATCATATTCAGGTCAGGGTTGTGATGGATCTGAGGCTTATCCCAAGAATACTGGGTGAGAGAATTCACCCCAAATGGGATTCCAGTCCATTGCTGGGAACCATGCACACACACATTCTCACATTTATTCACATGTAGGGCCAATTTAGCATAGCCAATCTGCTAATCTGCATTTTATTGGACAGCGAGAGGAAACCGGAGAACCTGGAGGAAACCCACATGACCACACGGAGAATAAGCAAAACTCCACGCAAGCTCAATACTGAACCTGTTACCTTGGAGCTGTGAGGTGGCTACCCACTGCACTGTTGTGCTGCCATATTGGCACACAGCATCATTTTATAATTTGGATTATAGAAAGGACTTATATCCATATCCGCCATATCCACATTGTCTATGATAGCATATAAAACAGCATCTGTATAATATATGAAGGCTTTGTATCATTGAAAACTTAGCATTGCAAGTGTGTTAACATGTGAACATATTTGGGACTATTAATCCTCTATCATAGGAATGTGCTCCTAAAAACACATAAATAAGTGCTAAAATGTCCATTTGAATGTTTGAATAGAATGGCTTTTCACATGGGAGGCAACAAATAGCTCATCACCATTCATTTTAAACCAGCCAGCTGAAGCATCATGTGCAGCGGCACGCTATATGGCAAGCTAGCTTGACCCCGATAATGCATTGCATGTGTGTGTGATACGCCGCCGTTGAAAAGTTCCACTTTTCTGGTCATAGCACATGAATCAACTTGTCACTGGCTATTGCTTCCACCTTAGCTAGCAAACCAAGCTGACACAGGAGCATAAAATGAGCATATGAGGTACTGTAGCTAGCTCGCTTACAATGTTTGACTAGTAGCCTTACTACCAGTATATATGGCCAAAAGTATGTGGACACCTGATCAATCACACCCATGTGCTTGTTGAACATCCCATTCCAGATTTAGTCCCCCCATTGCCTTTATAACTCTTCTGGGAAAACTTTTCGCTAGACTTTGGAACGTGGTTGTGGGGATTTGTTCTCAGGATGTCCATTTCATTTTCTGTCAAAAGTGGTGGGAATATTTTCCGTGATCCTCCAACAGCTCTCCAGCTCCTTATCCTCAGAGCAGAGCATTTCTCTCAGGACGGCATCAGCAAAATGTCAGTATTATTGCAAGCAATTGATTCAACTCAGGTTTTCATCCTATTAAATAATGAAGAAGTATATTTCTGCTCAGGTCTGGAACAAAACATTGATTTCAAAGAAATTGTCTACTTCTATTGACCTGCAAAATGCATCTTTTTCTTAAACAGCTATTTAAAAAAAAAAAAACATAAAAAATATTTACTTTTCTCTCATTTTCTTTATTATTCTCACTGGTCACATTTTGTAACCAACCCATCAAGTAATGAATATTAATGAACCCTGTGCGTCTGCTTATGAATATTCAGGACTAGTCGTCAGTTTCAGTTAAAACAAGCAGGAAGCTGTCCTCTAGAACAGTTTATTAAAAATACACAAACATGATTTTCAGAATAAACCACTTAAGATACATTTACATGATATAGCATGAGATAATAAGACATACTACATTTAGTATAAGGAACTGTTATCAACAAAGATATCAGCTTGTAATATATTATACAGTAAACTATGAAGAAAAAAAAAATTTTAATGAAATATAATAACGAATAAATATGTTATGATGTTATTGCTTCCATACTTTCCAATTCAATTCGATTCCATTCAATTTTATATAGAGCTTTTAACAATAGATATCTTAAAGAGTTTACAAATGAGCAAGCCTCAGGTGGCAGTGGCAAGGAAAAACCCCCTGAGACAACATGAGGAAGGAGGAACCTCCAGCTTAACTAGATTCAAAAGGAACTCATCCTCTTCTAGGTGACAGTGAGGTTATAAATCCTTACTCTTCTACAATGCTATCAATTCAAACAGTACTAAATGTGTTAAAAGAACGTACAGTGTGTATATATTGAGAATAGGAGTCCCGGAATAACCAGAGAAAAGTCTTTTTGATTATAGCACCATTTATTACAGTAGGTGCAAACCTCTAGCCTATATTGTACTGATTTCAGTTTAAGTAAATCCAACCAGAAACTATCAATATATATCAATATATATCAATACATAATTCAAATGTTTACATGACTACATGCGTATTATATAGAAAGAAGCATATCCCTTACACCTTCCATTAGCATTCAGGGGAACAAAACTCTTTCTAATGCCTTCTGTCTGGGAGCACCTGCCAATAAGGCATGATGTTTGTTTTCCTCATCACTCAGAGGTCTTGAACTCTTCCTAGCCCTTGAGAGACCTGGCCAGCACTTCTCCTGTCTCACTGGACAGCAGAGAGAGCAGTACAGACAACTCAGACTTCATAACATCTGCGCTGTCATTCTGTGTCAACATTGCAGTCTGTGTAGTAGCTCAAGCATGGCCCGCTGTTTAACCAGTCCTTCGCCCATGAAGGAAAACACCATCATTCTTCCTTCAAATTAAGCAATTGATTAAACTCGAGTCCTTTGGGTTGAAAAACACAGCCTTTGTGTCACTGTTCTCGCTCATAGAGAGTGAGTTTAAATGAAAGGCGCACATGTGGCAGGTCCCATAACCGTTTGGAACACACTAGGACAACTGAAAAGCTGTTCACATTAGCATTAAAGCACATTGGTACAATAGCACCATTTGGCTTAGTTGTGTCAGGGAATTATAAACGATTGGATTAAAACACATCCAGTCCAAGCTCACTACAAGTCATTTGTGATTTGTGTTTAACCCCTTCAACTCCCAGGATTTGTCAGTGGGCCCAGATTTAGCATTCCTCACTCCTGTAACCGTGTACTATTCCTTTGAGTTTTATCGTAGTTCCTGAATTATTCATAGCAGTTACACAGTACCACAGATAAAACACAAACGTCAGCATTAAATGCACAATTTTTTGTCTCAGCAATGTAACATGCAACTACTTGGCAAGATCCCACCACAACATATTTTCTTCTTCTATCTATCTATCTTGAGAAGCATCACTTCCTCCTGGTGATCTCTGGGCAATTTATTTAATCTTCAAACTCTTGCAGATCTTTTTTACCTGGTCCTTTATGCAGTTTCCCTTCAGTGATTAACTGACATAACCTACTTTTTTGGGGTGTCATGTAGTCGCACAACATCCTGCAGTGAGCAACCAAATAAATATTTCTTGTCTCTGTGAGGAAAAGCAGAATATAAAGAAGAAATGTATGCAACCGTATTTTCTGCACGAGCCCAGATCACGCTTATTTTAACACGGTATGTGTGATATTTGAAGGTGCAAAATATTTTTTAGGACATAAAGGTTAATTAAAGGAAAAAGCAGACATTGGCTGATTATAGAAGTCCCCTTATGAGTGATTAGGTATGCAATCACAACATTTTTACACTTTTGATATGTAAAAATAAAAAATATAAATATTATATTTTTCACAACATATAATCCCAAGTCAATACATTTCAGTTCCATGCTGTAATATTGTGAAATGTTAAAAAAAATTCAAGGAGGGTATGCAAGGCAATGTAACGTATTATATTATGTTTTTAGCACTCTTCTCCAAGTGTTTCGTAAGGGATGTGACCACCTTGATGTGTCGTGTAGGATGTGCTGTGTCTGATTTGACATTGCTTTGCCATGGGTTTGTGGGTTAAGATTAGGTTTCGTACCAGTGGCAAATGCACCACTGCTGCTGTGAAATATCTGTCAGGACGGGTGGGAAGGGTACAGATGACTCACGCAGCTTTAACTGCAAAACTTGAGAACACCTTCAAGCATCACTTTGATATGATTACTGCATATCTCTTCTTTTTTTCACCAGCACTCTATCTTGCAACAACAGATGGAAATGCTGTTGTGAATATTTGTGCAGGGATGTCACAGCTCACTGTCTTCTGAAATAGCACATTTGCATCATATGATGACTAAGAATGTTTAAGGACTTTTTTTAATGATAATATAAGTCTGGAAATATATTTGATTATAACGTAGAAAAGAGTTTCTTAAGTCAAACTTTTTCCAGCCAGGGACCTCATCCAGTAAATACAAACGGACCCCCTAATGAAACATGGACACTCTATAGGCTATCAACCTTTTTTTATTTATTATTTCAATCAGATCATCCAGATTGTGGTTGCTGATGTTTAGTAGATCAACTATAGACGTCCAGAGTCATCCAGTCATCCTGTCACAATTTCAGATTCAATTCATGTGGACCCATTGACACATTTGATGACATTCATAAAAGGTAGATGAACACTAACATAAAGTGTTCCCCAAAAATCATATGTGTAGTACCAGATCAAGATACGTCCTTTCATAACATAGATGTGAATTCTGCCATTGAACTGTTGGCCATATAAATTCTCATAAACACATTAAACTAATCATCTCAATAGGCATTTATTGGTACAATTTCACACATGCTTAGCCAAGTAGGGGTCTAAAATTGTTTGCGTATACTTAAATATCCACTTTCAACTGAAAAATCATCATTAAACTGTATAATTTAGCATGGCAGAATTGTCTACCGGATTAATCATAGTTTCAGCAGAGACTATGTGACGGAGCAAACATAATGATCTGCTAGATCTCTGTCAACTCTCAGTGCAGTTCATAGAGAAGAAAGTGAGCTAAGATGAGGTTTCATTAAAAAGCAAGAGTGACATGAAGTGTTGTCTCATTCCTATTTTGTTCCATAGCTCATATTCATTTACGGATTTGGCAGACGCCCTTATCCAGAGCGACTTACATTTTATCTTATTTATACAACTGAGCAGTTGAGGTTTAAGGGCCTTGCTCAAGGGCCCAGCAGTTCAAGCTTGGCGGTGCTGGGGATCGAACTCATGACCTTCCGATCAGTAGGCCCACGTCCTAACCACTGAGCTACCACCACCCCTATTCCTAAACAAGTGACATAGAAAATAATGAATTTTTTTGAGGAATGAACAGCATAGTCTCATAGAAAAAAGGGTCACACTTCTGCCTTTAAAGTCCTCTTGAAATGGCTTGAGAGTTCAATTCAATTCAATTTTGCCTGTATAGCGCTTTTAACAATGGACACTGTCACAAGCAGCTTTACAGAGTTGTGATTTGATATATATCTATACCGTATGTTGACATTTATTTTCCTTGAAACAGGAAGTCAGAGTGGCGGCATGTTGAAGTGCATGTTTTTTACACAACAGCCAATAGCTTTTGAGAAATGCCACAACTCTCCCGAAACATTACAATAGCTTAGTGAACAACGAACAGTGTAATCTCCAAAATTTTATTCTCAACTAAGGGAAGTTGGAATATAGAATTGTACACAGACACACACAGCTAAAAACACACCAAAGAACCATGTTTGCTGTTAACAAGCTGTAGAGCAAGACACTAGCCTTGAACACAAGATTAGTACAGGATGGCTTATCAAAATCTAAATTTTAACCATTTTCTTATATATCGCCAAAAGATTTTCTGTTTATTTCATATACACTTGTCTTGGTGTCCAAAACACTGAGACAAATTTTGATTTCAGCAACACTTTAAATACCACCAGAAAGATGAAAACAGGCTCATTGTATGAAAAAGTAAATGTATTTCTTACATATCAGTCTTCAAATAAAGTAGTGGAGATGTAGTTGTGGTTAAAATGCGCTGGTGTAGAAGGTGACCTACAGCACAGAATGTTGATATTTATCGTGTAGACAGTGCTGCAAATATATTGAATATAAATGTTTTTTTTTCTGAGAATTGTTTGGGTATTGAACAAAAATGTAAATGTAAATTTGCCCTTTTGACTACTTTGTATTGCAGCTTTACAGACCCTCAGTTCTCCTGCATTCAGTCCAGATGTTGATAATGCAGTATATTACTAAATATTCTGAAGGGGTCTCAGAACATCGGGAGCTCAGGTGGAAAAGAGAGGCTATTAATGTTTTGAAGAACCTGTGTTCAGTTGGCTCAGAGCTCCGCTGTGACCTCGCTTTCAGCTCACGAGGGTTCTTTGAGATAATGTGTGGATCATTAGATTAGACAAAGGTGGGAGACTTTACCACCACTGCATGTAGTTTAGAGCTGCGTTGGCTGGGTTCCATGTAGAGCCTTCACTCAAAGGTCACCTCTGACAGCACAGCCTCTTTTAAAAACCCTTGAAAGAAACGCATATCATAAAATATGCATGGAATTACATTTCAATTACATACAGACATTGTGATGTGTAATGAGTTGCGATTCATTTTGTTGAACGGGTTGAGTGTGTAGAGTGTGTAAGCAATGACAATTGTAATGACAACTGAATGATGTATTAATGCAGTAGAAAGAAGACTACTGTATAGCTTAGCATACAGTGCAGGAGCTCACACATAAGGAATAAACCATGACAGGGTGCGACATTATAGGAAAATAATCCACCCCAGTGGTGTGATGTAGCCCAATGCAATGATATGGGGGATCAGTCTCCTTTTTAACAATGTCCCAAAGTGTTTTATTCCTCTTATTCTAACATTTTAGTTAGTAGGAGTTTAGCTCCTACTTGAAAACCTTTATCATTTACTTAGTTAAATAACAACACATTTTCTTATTATTCCATTTAGATTATGTGGCATGATGTGCACCATAGAAGTCCCTGAGAATGAGCTGTTTAATATAAACCTGTGATTTAAGTTACAGCCAGAACTACTTTCAGAGCCTTGCTGTCACATCTGATTTGAGAACAACACTGTGGTATAAATTTTCATAATACATCCTTTACTAAGCATCTTACCCATCCATATTATTCCCCATAGCCAAACATGCAAGGTAATTCCTATTAAAGCCAGAGCTGTGGCCTTGGGAGAGGATTAAAAGCAGTCATTGATGCACTCCAGTTGACATCTTGTCACTCTGGAAAGTCAAATCATCACCTGTTTCAAAGTGATTACTCTGTCATGGGACTGGGACCAACGTAACTGGACCAGGCCTCTGAAGGCTTACAACATTTTGAAGTCCATAAAGTAGCACTATCACTTTAGATAAAAAGAGTCGTTAAATGTCACTGTCTCATCGGCTGGTATTAACTATGTGTCCCTGTGTACCTGCATGTGGAAAGGGTTTTAGGAGGAGGTGCACTTTAAAAAGCATCTCACTCATTGTAAGGTTTTTCCATAAATTTCCATAAACATATATTTATAGATGGTTAAGGTTGGTTCTAGGTATGTTAGTTAATAGATCCAGTTAACACTGTGGGAAGTCTATGAACAGTTATAAACAGTTGTTCTCTCAACAGCCTTTTCTCTTCTTTCAAAAAATGAAACGTCATGTTACAGAAAAAAAAATGTTACACACAAAGTCCTCTGCCCTGAAGACTTTCCCTTTGTGAGAAAACAGACAGAACATTAGAAAGTGCTGACACTGGAGGCTCCTTCCATAAATGTTAAAGAAACGTCTCCTTACAGAGAATTTGATCATGTCAAATATGCATTTTTTTATGCTTTTTCATCAGGTTATTTTTACTCATATTATCTGGAGCATGGCACTATTGTCTGAGTTCCTGTTACAGAAAATTAGTCAGCAACTTTTGACCAATCAGATTCAAGAATCTGACAGACTTGTGGTACAAATCATTACACCAGGAGATCTAGCATCTCACTTGTAACCATTGTTATACGTTTGAGAGGAGGCCAGTGTGTATCATAGAAATGGAGTCATGGAGTTTTTTAAAATACAGCATCTTAGCAACTTTTAACATACTGAGAGCTCAATTCAAGCTGGAAGTGTGAAAACAGCAAGGAATACTTTTAAACTCTTTTTAAAAAGATTTCTCAGTAAGAACCCATTGGCCATCTGCATTAATTTGGCCCCTTGCAATGTTCGAAACTAGATTACAGCACTGCAGTCCATACTGATGAACCAGGTGTGCTGTTTAATGACGATTCAATTCTTGGGAGAAATGTTCCAGACACATTCAGCTTTTACTTACAAAACACTTTTAACAACATTATTTACACTTCTATGCTTTCCTACATAAAGACAATGAGTTGAAGGAGTTACATTCTTTACGTTCACCCCAAAAAACATAATAAATACATTTAGCGTTTACAAATGGTAAGAAAATAGCAAATTATGAATTACATGTATACAAATGTTGATCTGTATATTACATTTACAGTTACTGTAGTGAGACGAGGGTGCTTGTTTGTTTGTTTGTTTGTTTACATCTTAATTAGGATATTCTTTCTCATGCAAATCAAAGAAGTGTTTTATTAAGTACCAACTTTCTATCCATAAAGGTTCTGGATTGTTAGTTAGTATGTAATGTTTAAAGGTTAGAATATTATTATATAATATCAGCATTAACTTCATTTTTTACTAAAATAAGCAAACAACTAAATGCCAGGAATACACTTACTTTAGTTGCATTATAAAAAAAAGTTTTTATGAGCAAACACATCTCTTTTGAAGAGTACTCCAGTCCCGATTTTACTTACAGATACTGTATGTCTCACTAAGAGACAAAGCAGCATTATTTGAATATCTAATTAGTCTCTGTGGAAACTTAATGCTTTATCACCAGCGTGATATTTCACAGCTGTTATCTGTTTCTTCCAGCTTTTCCCTTTGCTCTAAATCATAGATTTTGAACCCATTCCTCATGCTTTCCTCTATCAGGAGGCCAAAGTAATACATCTGGTTCCTGCTTCTGCTTGGAACTCGTTTAAAAAGAAAGAATCACAAAGAAATGTAATATTTATGAATCACAGAGAAATGTAACATTTGCATAAACATGATTTATGTAATACCCTCTGCTTTGCATTAGGAAGTAAGCTTGTAAGTAAAGACAAAAAACTAGAACAATTACCAGCACCCAGCACCAGGAAATATAGCAGCAAAGCTGTTGCCAGATATGTGCACTGCAGGATACTATACCTGTGTATCACAATATGGCAGAAAAGCAGTGATTTTGCATGTCACACAGGTTGTGTGTTGACAGGATTCATCTGCACTTGCTGTATTTGTACTGATACAGGAGCTGGTGCATGATATCAACTCATTTCCTCACACACACACACACACACACACACACACACACACACACACACACACACACACAGTGTTCAATAATATAAAAAAACATTAGAAATCTTGGTCAAGGTCAAGGTGGAGTGGACCTGAGCTGCACCACTGTAAGAAATTAATTAATTATAAAATAAAGAAGATAAATAAAGGAATCAATTTTCATTGAAAAAAAAAGCAGCTGCAATGAATTGAATTCAGGAACAATTATATCCAAGTATATCCCAATTCTGGTCCAAGAGTGGATATAATCAGGCAATGAGACACATCTGGCTTCTGTGAGCTACAGCAATATTAGTAAGATGAAAAATTCTGTATATCTGTTATTTATGAAATACAAATTCTACGTAATGTAATGTAATAAAATAAAAGAGTGTATCTGCTATTGCAAACTCTAACAAACTTTCTCTGTGCAGGTCATCATTCAGTACAAATAGTACAAGTCCTTGGCTCAGTTTGTGCTTCATGTTGGATTCTAGGTGGAATTGTTTTCTCACTGCAAACGAATAACGCTACAGCTCGACTGGAAGTAAACCAAGACCACCTCACTTAGACACCCTTGACCTGGTTGTTTTGGTCCACAAGCAGTGTGATTGTTGTGTAATCACCTGCCGAAATGAGACTCGCCAAAGAAACACACCAGTGTATGAATCAACTGGACTAAATGGTGCATATTTGAACGTACCCTAAAACTGTAAGTCCAAAACAGAAGCTCCTAAATATGATGTTATAGTCGTTTGACCCTGAAACCAAATGAGCTAGTTCCTAAAGGTGTTCCCTGCTTCTGTGGACCAGCACTAGCTAAGGCATTGCATCAACCTGATCTGATGAGAAATTTGTATTAATACAAGTCAGACTGATGTGGTTGGTTTTAGTTCAAAGGTTTTAGTGCTGACTCCACCCCAATCCTAATCTTACCCTCTTCATACTAGTTAATTTATGGAAATTGGTCTGAATTGGTAGGTGGGTGTTGGTGTATACATTATGTGTGTTCAGTTGAACTTGTCAGTTCAGACATTACACATACACTACATGGCCAAAGGTTTGTGGACACCTGACCATCACACCCATATGTCCTTGTTGAACATCCTATTCCAGATTTAGTTCTCCTCTGCTAGTATAATAACCTCCACTCTTCTGGGAAGGCTTTCCAGTAGATTTCGGAGTGTGGCATTACTGAGGATTAGTGAGGTCAGGCACGGATGTTGGCTGAGGAGACCTGGGATGGCATTCCAGTTCATCCTAAAGGTGTTCAGTGGGGCTGAGGTCAGGGCTCTGTGCAGGATACCCGAGTTCTTCTACTCCAAACTTAAGACACCATGTCTTCATGCATGTCACTTTGTGCACAGGGGCATTGTCATGCTGGAACATGTTTGGACCCCTTAGTTCCAGTGAAGGGAGATTGTAAAGTTACAGCATACAAAGACATTCTAGACATTCTGTGTGCTTAAAGCTTTGCAGCAACAGTTTGGGGAAGAACCACATATGGGTGTGATGGTCAGGTGTCCACATACTTTTGGCAATATAATGTATAAACTCATGAGAAATTGAAGACAGATAAGGTTATAAGTTAAGTACAAGTTTTATTTTAGCTTTTAAACTTAGCTTTTATCTTTAACTTTATTCCAGTGATATTAAATGAACTCATTTGAAACAATTGTTTCAAATTCTTATAAGATCAGGTTGACTTGAGTGACAGTGATAGGATCAAGCTGCTCAAATATTCAGTGTATGTTCAGTATATTCCAAAGGGCTTAGAACTCAGACTGTGAGCATTAGAACTGCAGGGAAGAGTTTTCTAACTTACCATCTTCTTACCATTTTCTAACTTAGCCCACATACCACCCGCTGCTTACTGAAGCTCCATCAGATGCCTTTGCATCAATGATACCTCCAGTGACACTATTTCATTTTAATAATTATTACACTTTAAATATTCTGATAATTCATTCAGTGGCAAAAATTGTCAGGGACAAAGGAGAGATACTTCTGCACAATTGGTGTAGAATGTTATTTAATTGGATAATAAGCAATGTGTCCAAACTGCACCTAAGACTGAAGTCATAATCTTTACAATTTTTACTACACTTTCTACTGGAAAAGTTACAACGTGATCTGATTAGAAATCTGTCCATGGATAATGCAACATGGTGTGAATGGATTGTGTTTTAATATCATACTGTAAAACACACACACACATACATATTAGACACACAGGTAGAATGCTAAGATGAAAGGTTTAACGAAACCCAGAGTCATAAATAAAAGATAAAGCTAGATAAAGCAAGAAGGGCAAAAGACAAGCTCATAGTAAGGATGAAGGCTTTGCAACGAATGAAGTGATTAGAAAGTTTAAATAATCCATTATTAAGACAGGTCAGGAGATGGAGCATTCTGGCGAGCTGCCCGAGGCATATCTGTGACTAATACAAATAAAGTTGTAAGGAGAAGCTTGAACACTAACCTTGCCCATAACTGTAACCTTCACACCTTTTTATACATCTTAAATGAAACTGAGAATTGCTACAAATTGGCAATTGAGACCGTGAGACCAAAAGGTACGTCCATGCTATGAGACCACTATGCAATGCTATGAAAACTAATATTACACTTAGTATGCAACGGTTGAACTGTAAAGTAGAAGTCAATTTATATATTCCACTGAGGGGGTTTAAATGACTCGCCTTTGCCAAAATATGCTCATTACAATGCTTACCAAGAGGGTTTTGCTCTTTATACAATTATGATGTCTGACCTTCTGTTATATATTTGACCTCCTAGAATATGAAAAATCTATTTAAGATAGCACAAAAAAAAAATCTCTGTAAGTCAAACAAAGGCAAAAAGATGACTCGGAATATTTTAGTGATGGGGCAAGATGGCTGATCCTTCTGCTGTCCCTTATTGCATTACGTTCTAGGGATGTAACAAAATACAATTACATTATTTGTATTGAACAGATAAAGTGTTCTAAAGGGATACAAACACAGATATGAAGAGGAGGTGCACTTTATTTTAAGAAGGCTTGCCAGAAAGGTTAGAGGTGCAGCAGTTCTTAGTAACTGCCTGGTCAGGGACGCAAAACTTGGTTTAACCCTTTACTGCATGGCGTTGCCATATGGAAACTATTAATTTATCTCCATTTTTTTTGTATAGACAATA
>CM074951.1:7961710-7992981 GCA_037577455.1 Pangasius macronema
GACACATGCTGCATTGAGATGACAGATAGAGAGCAACAGCAATCAGTATAATGATTTATGTTAAATTACAAAAATTATCTCAAGTCATTTGGGTCTATATTGGGTCTGTTTGGGAAGGCATGGTCTATAAAAGTGGATGCTAAGTATAAGAAGGTTAAAGTGTAAGACTGTGGAATAAAAACAGTTTGTTCAGGACGTGGTCAAAAATGAGTAATACATATAAAAAGTATTTTTAGCTAACATGAAACATTTCTGTCTCTAACTCCTTTATGTATCAACTCAGTATCCGGCCCAAATAACGAGTCTGTTTGAGAATATTAGACTAGTCTTAATCAGAATAAGACGTTCCTGTTAGTGTGTGATGCCCGGTGTTCATCAGCAGTGTATAATTGGTTAACATACAGTATGTAACAAAAGAAATGAACCCTACAGCAGTATCAGTCTTGTTAAATTGCCTGGACAGTAGTAACCATGATAAATTTGTTCAGTTCAGAATGTCTTTGAATGCTCTTTTTTTTTATTTTTACCTTGTGAGAATTATAGCCATCGCAAAATAAAACGCTTAGGCTAATCGCGTTCAGATTTCCTTTATCGTAGCTTCATGTTTGATTCTGAGAAGGTTTCAAACAAATTCTGAGGTAGCTAAGATATTCAGAGGAAAGGTATGTAAGATATCTGATATCCTTTTTTACCACAGTGAGAAGAAAATCTATATTTTCAGTTCAGTTTATGACTCACTTGGCTGATGTAACGGATAATTGCATCGTGTCCATGAGTGTAGGCTGTGTTTCTGCGGAGGTGTGCTTTACACCGAACATCCATGCAGGTGCTTGTGTGTGTGTGCTTGTGTGTTTGTGTGTATGTGTGTGTAGCCACAGGCCGTAGCAGTGTGGGCTGATGAAATGAAAGGCAGTAGCGAGGGACCCTCCATCCTGATGGATACATGCGTTTTTAAAGATATGCTTTATGCAATGCGTCAGCTGTCTGAGTGATTAGGACTGTGCTTGGCTTGAGATCATTTTAATTAGTGGAAAAATGCTTCATCAAAGGCTCAGATTTCTGTTTTTTTCCCCCACCGCCCTCTCTGCAATTCAGAGAACACACTCAGCAAAGTTCCAGCATGATTGCTTTCTCATCTTTTTTCTTTATAGAGCCAACAACAGACAAGAGGAGAGACAGGTGAGATCTGAAATTAGTGATTCCGGTACCCTAGTCCTTGACAACACCAACCTCTCTGCCTGGATTAGAAGCTTTAGTGTGTTGAGCTTCTAGACACACAGCGTCAGTGATGTACTCAGCAAGCACAAGCAGCACGGAGACAAATATTCATCAAATATTAAGCAGGTGTATCTTTTGCCTCTGCTGGAAGACAATGAAGATAAATGATCAAAGAAGATCTAGTCATTACATTCATTCTATTAAAAAAAGCACTTTTTATTCACTCTTTTTTTGGGGGGATATTAAATGATGAAGAATTTAGCACTAGCTTAAAGGCAGTGGTGGCCTGTTTTCCTATTTTTTCCTGTTTGAGCTTGATTATGGGCTGTGACTCTGTGGCACTTTTATTTGGATGCGTGTGGTCAGAGATTGTGTGTGCTCTTATCTACCTCAGCGAGTAGAAAAGGATCTCAGGAGGATTTTCAGGAACTTTCTATTTCGCCGTAACCCAGGGCTCTGAGAAGGTCCTGCGCCATAATCTCCTGTGCCGGGCGCCGGATCCTTATCTTGATGGACTCTATTCAGTTTCAGTACAGATTCATGAACCGGCTGTTGATTTCACACAGTGGCTCCCTCATTCAAACATTAAGCGGAGAGAGGAAAGGCAGTTACAAAGGATCCACTTTCACCTTCCTTATTTTTCCACTCTGTCTTTCAGTAGTTTTTTTCTAAACTCATTGTTTAGATCTAGACACCACATTTTGAGAGTGAAATTTAACAGAATTAATTTGATAAACAGAAAAACTACTCAATCAGATTTACTAAAAATACATTTACAGAAAATTAGATACACTTTCTCTTGGAGCTGGGATTTATTCTTCCATTATCTTCTCTTGTATATTTAGCCAGTTGCAAAATAAGACAGTGGATAAGGAGGCTAATTAAGTGAGTGTTAGAGCTGCTTCAGTGGTGGTGAAGTTGTCAAGGCATAGATCAGCGTGTATGTACCGACCTGGGGAAAACGGACAATTTACTCCCCTTGACTGGTGAGTTTAAATAAAGCCAGCCTCAGAGACAGGAATAGGGCAGAGAAGACCCATGACAAGCCATACCAGCTCCGGTCTTTTAATGAGCAGCCTGAGAGAAGCATCGGCAGAAGGAAAGGAGATTAGATACAAGTAAATTCAATTATGGCTGAGCCGCCATGGGTGACACTTCAAACTTCATCCTGTTAAGATCCAGTTCAGAGCGGCGAGGCTGGAGCTAATACTGTGTGCTTCCAGCAGCCTGCACCGTTTACATGGTGGCATCGTTGACTGTTCCATAAAAAGGAATGTTCTTTAGGATAATCGAGATTTTTGCATTAGGAAATAGCATTCACTGGGGTAATAAGGCAATACCAGCATTTTATTTTTCTAACACCATATTGGAATGTTCATATTGTAGCATTGGCAAGGAGGACGTTTTACCAGGAGAGCAAGTTATATTTACAGCACATGTACAGGCTTAGTAGTTAGCCACAGAATTAAAATAGTGATTAAAATAGGTGGGGGGTACACAAACTCAAAAAATGCTTTACCACAGAATAGAATAGAATAGAATAGAATTCCTTTCATTGTCATTGTACACAGTACAGTGAAATTCCGGCATGACAAACTTAGTGGTTGTTGTTGTGCAGAAAAAAAAGATAAATACAGTAGAATAGTATCATAAAAAAAAATTATATAAACACACTTATTGCACAGTTATTGCACTGTGTTAGTGTATTGCACATGTAGTTATTGCACTGGTACAGTATATTGCCCATGTAATTTCATACTGGTGGGTGTATTGCAAATGAGGTTGTACTGGACAGTGATTGTAAATGCTAAATATGGCAGCAGAAGGTTCACTATTTGTTAGTAAATGTATCTGTAGTAACTGCCTGGTCAAGGTCACAGTGGTTTAAATTAAGCTAATAGTTTTTTATATATATATTTTGGGAAATAGAACCAACTAAATTTGCTAGAAAATATCACAGTACAAACAAAAATAATAACTGTGATTAAAAAACTGACCTGTGCATATCTCTACTAGGGACCAAATATGAACTCAAGAGATGTAGCTGAGGTTGAGGAACTGTCAGAGCCAGAATTCACAGAACATGCTTACAGTGCTAGCATTTCTAGTTCTAAGATTTTTTTTTCTGTGGGCATAGTGGTAGATTTCATATTTAATTAAAAAAATTTAAAAAAAATTTAAAAAAAAAACTTCAGATTTAGGCCATGCTCACTTAAAAAAAACAATCTAGATGCAGATATGGATATATGGAGCAACAGATAGATACACATACAACCCTAACTGCTACTAAACAAAGATATGAGAAATCTAACTGTGCCTTTTCATCACTCAAATTTAAGACATACATATATGTGCATCCTTGATATCCACCTTGATAAAAAATAGATTGTACAGCTCACCTAAATTAATGCAGTTCACCTAAAGGCTGTTCTTCTAATATACTGTATACTATGGGTATTACCGTAAATTTATTTTGGTGAATGAACATTTTTGCTGTCTGGCTTTGTCTTGTCTGTTCATATTGATCTGGATAGGTGAGCTTATGAATCGACAGCGCTGGCCTGTGGGAAGCCAGCACATCATACAGACAGACATGATGCCAAGTACACTGCTGGCACACTCCAAACTATATTTACAGCATTACAGCAGAGAAAGCATGGATTGGCATGTCATGTGCAATGTAAACAACAAACAAATGTGTTTAGATAGCCTCCTAGCTGACCTTCAGATGAAAGGAAGAGGACAGTGGCTCTGCTACACTTCTTTATCTCCAAAGCTGTCGACACAGCTGCTGGAGCATCAAAGATGATAATGCAGTCTCCCATCAACTGTTGGGGTAAGGGAGGAAGGGATTGCAGAGAGTGTGGATATGTGTGTGTGTGTGTGTGTGTGGGGATTAAGTAATGTTGACCCACTCATGCAGGCATGTGCCAGCCAGTAAGGTGGAGGAAGGGAGGGTGGGTGGGGACTGGGGGGGTTTAAGAACGACAGAGTTCAGGCCGTGACTGCATTAACAAGCAGCCAACTCCAGTGACTCCGCTACACTCGGCAGCTTTACGGCATTTTAAAAAGTGCCTGACTCAAAGGAATGATGAGCTCTCAAGAGTGTAATCAGAAACAGCCTCCATCGTCTCGCAGCATCGCCCCAGCATGGGGAATTTATAGATCCCGATAAGGAAATCTTGTCGTCGTCTCCTGAATTTATGTGGCCCAACGCATTACATTCGCAGCACTGTCGCACAGCTCAGGCTTGCATACTTAAAGTGGTGATTGCAGATGGCAGGGTTTGAGAGAGAGGTCTTCCAGCAATGTTAGCCCTAGTATGGAGTCACTAAGTATATAGATACACTCAGCAACCACTTTATTAGGAACACCTGCATACTTGCTCATTCAAGCAATAATCCTATCAGCCGATCATGTGGCAGAAGTGCAATGCATAAACTCAGATACTGCTGTTGTAGCCCATCTGCCTTGATTTTCCTAATAAAGTGGCCAATGAGTGTATATTTTGACCATACCATAGATGATCACTGGCCCAAGAGCAGAAGGCTCGTCTTTAATAAATCGCTATTCACAAGGACTTAATAGTTTGGGAAATTTACAGTGACAAATGATAGTTCTAGTTCAAGCTTCAAAATTAATTAGTTTTCTCATTTCTTAGTGCGCACAAGAAAAATAGACCATTATGTATTTCAGCACATCTGCTCAGTCCTGCCCAGGTTGAAGCATAAGAGCACGTCTGAGTTTCCTTTATAGTTGTTTAAAGTCAGGGTTTTATATCTGGGTGAAAACTTTTCTGCTGACTTGGGAGAAGTGAACACAAAGCACATCCATTCCTCTGTATATTTACTCCAAGCCAGATTTCATCTCTTAATTTCCATAAAAATGTCTATTCAGAAGGGGACTGAATCTCTTCAAGAATCTTAAATGAATTCTGTTGTTCCCATTCATATTGGCCTTGTAGCGCTGTGAGATTGTGCTGGTATTAATCGACTGTTTCAAAATGAAAAGCCTGATTTGAAGATAATCACAAGGATGTGGGTTGTGTCCAAAAACACGTGGCCTTCTCACATACAGCTCAGGCCTAGCTGAAAATGAGATGAGCAGAGAAATGAAGGCATGATTTTTATATGCTGGTTCATTGCTTAGCTTTCAGCTAAAACCGAGGTGAATGCTGCCTCACTGCCACCAGAAACATTTGAATGTCACCCTGATTCATTTAATGGTGCATCAGAGCATATTAGCCTATGTGCCTAATTTGTTCCGAGAGACGAATTCGTTCTGACAAGCATGTCTGCTCTTCTCTGTGAGGCATGGTTCAAGTTCAAGGGCTGGAGATTCATTTGCTGACGGAGGATATATACAATATCATTGACTGGGGCAATATCCATAAGAGCACATATCCATATTTCAGCATATTTCTCACCAGGGTTCATGAAAACAAATCAACGTCTAAATTCAAATCTTGCTAAAAGTCTTCATAGTCAAATACATCTTCAGAATTTTTTTTTTTTTGCAAAATGCACTCACCTTCCACTTTATTAGGAACATCTGTACACCTGCACATTCATGCAGTTATCTATCTAATCAGCCAATCATGTGGAAGCAGGGCAATACAAAAAATAATAATAATCATGCAGATACAGGTCAAAAACATAAATTACTGTTCACACATCAAATGTTCAAAACATGAGAATGAACAAGAAATGTGATCTCTGGGTATGGGTGTTGTTAACAGATGGGCTGGAAACTGCTGATCTCCTGGGACTTTCACGCACAACAGTCTCTAGAGCTTACACAGAGTGGTACGAAAACTAAAAAACACTAAGTGAGTGACAGCTCTGTGGGTGGAAACGCCTTGTTGATAAGAGAGGTCAGAGGAAAATGGCCAGACTGGTTCAAGCCTCCAGGAAGGACATAGTAACTCAAATAATCAACCTTTACATCCATGGTGAGCAGAAAAGCATCTCAGCATGCACAAAACATCAAACCTTGAGGTGGATGAGCTACAAAAGCAGAAGACCACACTGGGTTCCACTCCTGTCAGCCAAAACAACTGTAAATGGTTAAAAGATATGATGTGGCATTCATTAAAATATAAAAAAAATGAAATCGTTGGCTAATTTATGTGGTATGCAAGGAATAAGACATGTTGGGACGTGTTGTTGTAGGGAACTAATACACATATATGCATGGTGTGATACGGCGTGAGTTGAGTTTTATTCCTTACATGAGAGATTTGACTGAAAATTTGGAAAAGATATACCTAATAACTAACCATTATACTTGTGGCTCAATAGTCATTAGATTTTCTAATTTAGATATGAAAGAATTAGAATAAAATAAATGGGTTGTGGTATTGATGGAAAAGGAAATGGTGTGAGAAGATTACATTTATATTGGTTTTCTCCTGTGACTGTTTTTTAGCTCAACTGCAGTACCAAATTATGATCAAGTCATGATATTATGCAAGTGAATGTATGATTCTTGCTATCTTTCACACGTTTGGTTTTCATGTTTCCCGATGAGCTGGGAGTGCATGACGCACCCTTTCTTTCAGTCCCATTTTGCTTCAGTTTTGTGGATGGCTGGCATATGGGGCATTTGTTCTGTCTGGTTGGCGAGCTTTTCTTTCTAAAGGTCATTTCGCAGAGTGTGAAGCTATGTTGTGATAGCTCCACGCTGCGCTTCAGTCAGCAAGGACCGAGCTGCAAGGGACTAAGTAGAAACCCAGAGGAAAGAGAAGTCCATGCTTTCAGAATAAAGAACTTGCAGACAAGACACTTTGCTTTGTCATTGACATGTCCTTTCAGCCTGGTTTGCCATTCAGGATGCACTGAATTATTTTGCATAATCCCTTATTGACCGGTGCGCGCTGTGCACTAGTAGTAATCATCAACAAAATTAATCACTCGAATTCCTTCTGTATTTGGGAGGCATGGACAGCAAAGCTTGATCTTTTTGATGTGAAAAATAGCTGTGTGTAAGTACTGTGTGTAAGGCACATGCACAGATAAACCCCAAGAAAGGTTTGATTTCCCTACGTTTTGCTCTTGGACTGTGTAAGTGCCCTCTTTCACTGTGTGTATAATCACTGATTTTGTATGGCCTCTGGATGACTCATAGAGCAAAACCTAAAATCCGGCAATTTTGTTCTTGCCTTCATGTACTCCCTCATCCATTTATCATCCAATTATCTCAGCGTTAACCTGGGAAAATTAATCCAATTAAATGAATAAATCCAAGTTGACAAGTAGCTGTTAACAGTGGGCTGGTTAACATTACCCCCTTTGTCATACTGGATAATTTAGCCAGTCGAGATCTTTATGCAATGTCTGAAGCAGTGTAAAGTTATACTTGTAGCTAGATTTTTTTCTGCAGATTCTGGTTGGTTACAGGATCTTAATCCAGTAGCCAGGGCAGTGTCATATTGATCATTTTATTTAGACTCTAACTGAGGTGTGAAATATAGAAGATGGATGTTGTAGTATTATTCTGTGCATTGGGAAATAAGATGCAAAAAAGGAAACATTTGTTATAATAATATAATATACCTCAGTGATAGGCTAAATAGTAGTATATAGTAATAGCCAAATAGACTATGCCTCATCTTATTGGATTTTTTCAGCCTAATGTACAGATGAAAAATTGTCATTTTTAAGGTCTATGTGAATTGATGCTAAAGTGAAGGTGATACAGTTTGCATGAACGTGAACAGATCTGTACGCCATGAAATATGTCACAAAATCCCCCCTCTCATTCAGCGACGCCTAGTGCTGTGAGCACTGCTTTTACTTGTTTAGTTCTCAGTGTGCTTTTTGGTTTTGGTCCCGTCTCCGCCCCAGGCTGCCATTGGTCTTTTTTACAGATTGTATACACCTGTTCTTTTTATCATTATAATCCTCTGTGAGTCAATTGTCAATTGTATCATGCATTTCTGAGACCTGTTTCCCATGTTCCAGTTTCCTAGTTGATATTTCCATCCTCCATGTTTAGACTGCCTGTGATTTGACTCACGCTATGGACTATGACTGTGATTGTTTGATTACCTTCTATAAAAAAATATGCACAAGTTTTTGCTCTTACATCATGCCTTCACTACCACTTCTTTCTTAAGACCTAATCTAGTATGACTGACTTGGACTGAAAGAAAAAAAAACCACTCACTGCACTGCTAGGGAAAAGCCAAACCCATTATTGTATTATTTTATTATTACAATAATATATTTCAGTTGACTTTTTAACAGACCCATGTTATGAACAAATTGTCTAATTTGGAATTGTGGTGTGCTATAATAGGCGCAGTGGGAGTTGTGCAGGGACTGGGGACATGTGGTGTGGGTTGGGGGCGATTCCAGGGCACAATCTCACACATACTTGTTCACTCACTACAGACTATTTAGAGATGCCAATCTGTCTACAACACATGTCTTTGGACTGGGGGAGGAATCCGGAGTACTCGGAGCAATCCCCCAAAGCACGGGGACAACATGCAAACTCCACACACACAGAGCGGGAGTCAAACCCCCAACCCTGGAGGTGTGAGGCACACTTGCTAACCACTAAGTCACCATATCCCCATGACGGGACCATTATATGTTAATGGAAACCAAGCTCATAGCATGTATAGGTTCTAGCAATTATACAGGCATTTGCTTTAAGAAAAATCAAGTCTATGGTTAATTAGCATTACTGCCACTTACGCTGATTTTTCCTGTCTCTCGGCCTGCACGTTCGAAAAGAGTAAATCCTTTACAAGTAGCTGACACCAACTAGGTTATTTATTCATGCCAATTTATCGCCCCACTATTCATTGTGGAATAAATCAGTTGAGAGGATGTAATTATGGTACCCTGGAGCAAGTAGCTCAGTTAAACCAATACCTTTATCATCTGGGTTATGTATGAAAATGTTCTCAATATTCCTATAATGTATTTTTTTTTTCCCTGACATGAAAGGATACTTTTGTCTTTGCCCATCTTTGATCTGACCCTATATCCCAAGGACAGGAGATGCCACCAGAATGAAAATGAATTTAGTGTAAAAAAGTCTTTGTGCTCTACACCTATGTCACACTTTATATAGACTTTCTCATTTAGCTCCAGTACATGTCACAACCTTTCAAATATCTCCATTTGCCATTCTTTTTGATATGTATTTTATGTCAAAAGGGCAACCTTCCACAATGCAATGTTTCTCATATCCAGGCATTCTGTTTTTAATAAACAAAATGTCAATGTTACATTGTACATGGTTCCATAGTTACACTGTAAAGGGCACAGGGTCTAACATAATACTGCTTTCATCTCAAGGATTCTCCATACTCCAAGCCATAATGGAGGCAGCAGTGGCAAACAACTGGCAGGTGACAGCTCGATCAGTGGGGAGCGTGACAGACCCACAGGAGTACAGGCGCATCCTCGAGGAAATGGACAGAAGGCAGGAGAAGCGCTATCTCATTGACTGTGAAGTGGACAGGATCAACATCATCTTAGAGCAGGTAAATTCACTTTCCAGTAATCTGAATGAATCGGCAGGTTAATAGCACCAAGCCCCTCTTCCAGTCATTCCCATCCCAGCATGTTAATCTCCAAGTAACCTCCAAGTCCATCCTGCTACCACTTCAACTACGTCAATTTCACTGTAAAAGAAAGTGAGGAGTGGAGAGAAGCTCGCCAGGAACACAATTAAGATGAGTAGATTTGGGGGACGTTCTGTGCAGACCCCAATTCCACAACATACTTTCTTTTTATATCTGGTTGTAGGAAGCAATCAACTCCTGAATTTGTTTCTGTTCATTAGATCATTGTTTTACAACCATTAGCTGCTTATATTACTTAATAATAGTCACATGGTTTTTATAAACATCCTATGAACCTCCTATGAATGAATATCTGACAGCTGTCAGTATTAACTGTACTTATTAACTATGTGTCATTGATAGGGATGTAACCAAATATATATGCATTATTCTGAATGAACAGACAGGTGGTGCACTATATGGGTTTTTTTGTGATTCTTTTATTAAAGCTTGCCAGAAAAGGTTCACAATGAATTTGCTTGACACTAAAGGTGTGTATCAGGACTGGGATCCTGAGCAAATGGTCAGATTGTGTCAGATCGACCAAGTGGTCAACTTGTGGGACAAACAAAGACCAGCATTATTTACAGCGTTCATTCATTCATCCAGGATCTGCCTAGTCAGGGTTGTGATGGTTTAAATTAAGGACACTAATTTGTTTAGATTTTGAGTGGAAAAAAAACAATTATAATCATTATAAAATAGTCATATGCATATCTCTAGTTGAAACTAATTATGAACTCGAGAGATGTAGCTGAAGTTGAAGGACTGAACAGAGCCAGAATTCACAGGCCATGCTAACAGTGCTAGCATTTGTAGCATTTTCCTTTTCTTTTTTCCCAGTGTTTCTGGGTGCAGAGAGTAGTAGGGTTCATATTTTAGGCTACTCCCACTTCAGGTTTAAATCCAAGTAGAGATACACGTCCAGTAAACAGATACAGATACAGATGCAGACAGGGGCATTGCCTTACCCCCTAGTGTGTAATGATGGTTTTGTAAATCAATGCAAACCAGAATGGAAATTTTCAAAAGTGGCATCTTTTTAGTTTTACTAGAAAGAAAGATCTCATAAGCTTAAAGTGAGGAAAACAGAAAATCATCTGTTTAAAAATGATTCATTTGTGACAGTAGCTGGTATCTTTAAAAAAAAAATGGGTTTAACTTTAAATGTGATACCATTCAGCATTAATATATTCAAGTGCTTTAAAATTCCTAAGTTTTTCCATGATTATAATGAAAGTCAGTCTTACACTCAACCCCTTCCTAAGATTGCATTTCTGAAATATTTCAGTAGATTAACTCAAGAGATAGATTGGAGGAAGGAGAGAAGAATTAGGGGAAATTAGAGCAGGAAGTCCCAGTTATTGGCCTGCAGGGCAGACAGTACTCTTTTTTCCTCCCACTTCAGCATACTTTGACTAAATTGAATGTAATAGGACTAATCTCCTCACACTGCAGAGCTCAGAGAAGCTTCCGGACTTTGGTTCAGTGAATGACAGTAGGATGGAACTGCAGAGTCAGGATCAGAAATGGGCAGCCACAGACTCCATCAGCGTATGACGCCCTGCTGCTGTGAGTGAGAGTAGAGATAAGCCACACTGAAAGGAGGAGAGTCACTTTTTATTGCCAGCTAGTGAAGTATGCCTGCACTCTTTTATGGTTTTTAAGCAAAGCTACCGAGGTGGAGGTGCCTGGGGTCTCGAGAGGCTCATGTTTGCTCAAGAGGACAGCTAGGTCCTGGGCCTATCTGTCTCAATCAGGTTGTGTGGGAAAGCATGGCCAATGTGGGGATGATATGGCTGCTTGTAGGGTGTTCTATTTAGATGGTGTGATATGATGTGATATGGAGCAGGCTATATTATGTTGCCTGTGGAAACAACATTTGCCTTTTGATATTGCCCCAGCATGTAAAATTGAAAGATCCCTAAGACCTCAATCTGGAAATGTGCCTTGTTGTCCAAATGATGTACTACTCCCTATTCCCTACACAAGTTAACACATATTACAGATATTCTGTACACTCTAGGGCAGGGGTTCTCAAACTTGTTACAGTCAGGGAGCCCGTTTTCCCCCATTTTTTTCCCCCATTTGGTCACTTCCCAATTCACACCCACCAGCCAGCTCTCACCTATCATACAACAGCTGCCAACTAGGGAGCGTGAGGGCTAACACATTCTTCTTCCAAGACATGTGAAGCCAGCCAACGGTATCTTTTTTCAAATTGTTGTTAATGCTGTACACACATAGGAAAGTGCTATCTACCCCCTTCCACATACATGAGCTCACAGACACCCACCATTGGTTAGTTTCCTGTGATCCTGTGATTGCAGGGGAGAGAGAGTATGTCATTCCTCCCATTTGCTTCCTTGGATTCTGGTCACAGATGAGGAAACCCTTTAAACTGTAAAAAAAATAATAATAATAATCACAGAAATCTATGCTTTTTTTTTGCTGCTTATTGCCTTATCCCACCCCATAAAACCCTGATTCTGAAAATGCTGATATACAGATGGTCGCTTAATTGCAAATCTATAAATATTCACATTCATATAGGATCAGAGTTAACAGATTTTTCTTTTCATTCATATAAATTGCTCTTTACTACTATTATTTGTTCCAGATTCATACATTTTGAGTCATCTCACTGGCATGGCTATATGTCACATGCAGTATCCTGAGGGTGCATGTGTCTTGAATCTATCATTTGCCTGGGCTGGGATAGTGGGCCCTCACTGGTTTTGATGCAGAAGTCCGCTTACAGGCAACAGCCTGCTCAGCTCCTCTCTCAAAAACGAATCCCTGTGAATGAATGGCATCTGGGTCAGGCCCAAGGCTTGCAAGCTGTTCAAAGTCTGCAATGGAGTTTGTAGTGCCAGACAGATAGATTGAGTACACCAGACAATAGACCAAAGCAAGAAAACAGCAGTGAAACCTGCTCCAGGAAATCCTCCCAACATTTGCCACACACAGTGGAGTACAAGGGGGTCATTTTGGCTTCGTTTCTCCGAGAAAAAGGAGCTCTAGATGGGCGAGATGGATGCTCTTGATTTTCTGCTGCCACAACAACGGTGAAATTCATGATATGCATTCTCAGTTGTGGATTAGAGGGCCCTCATTTCCACACTTACAGCTGCTTGTCATTTGTCGTATGGACAAGGACTGAGAGAGGAAGAGCAGATAAGAGACTGTCAAACAGATCCTGCCTAGAGACTCTACTTTGAGTGTTCTCCCTCTGGGATTTCTTTCAACAGTAGTGATTTAGTCTCAGATATTCTGAGGTTGACTTTTAAGTATTTTTGTCAATAGTATCTCAAAGTTAAAAAAAAAAAAATCCTTATATTATACTGTATATTGAAACACCAAAGGGACCAAATGGTTGGCTGCAATCTAAAAATGTCATATCCAGGCATAGCTTCTCTGCTTTATACATGAATCTGTCATACTATACATAATGTATTCAGTTTGTGTCCAGAAATTTCTGTTAATGCTGCAGTTTCTTGCAGTAATAGGTAAAATGGCTGCTTGAGCCATTTTTTTCCTTCTCTTTATATGGCGTTGCAGCAGAACAAGATTAAAACATGAGACCTTTAGGACAGAATTTATCAAATAAGAAGTTAGGTTTGAGGAAAGGTTTTCTGAACTCATACCTTCTGGTATTTGATTGCAGAGAAGAATAAAAAAAAAAAAAAACTCCACCAGACCCGGCTTCAGAAATGTCTTTGAATTATCATAAAATCTAAGCTCTTACTTTTTTCATTGTGTTTAAAGCTGTCAGTCAAGATTAATTTCAGCCAAAGCTCAATGAATATAACCCCTTGGAAAAAGGCATTTAATAAAAGAGTCCCAGTCGTGCACAAAGGAATGTGTTGAACATTCAAAGCTCCAGATTACTTTGATTTGACTTCTTACTTCTTACAATTCACATTAATTGATTGCTGTCTTCCCCTGCGCCATTTTTTGTCCGCAAAGACTGCGAAGTCTTTCTTGCAGTGAAATCAAAGGAGCAAGTGATCCCACCTCAGCACATTGACACTAGCATGCAAAACTGGGCCAACCCGAATAGCAGTGGGCTAGTTCCCTTTGATTTGAAGCAAGCCCAAGAAGGCTGAGGTCTTAAAAGCTTTGCTACAGTCTGTCGCTCAAGGGACCATTTAACATCTCGGCTCAAAGAACTTAGTAGTATGAAAGGGTTAAGCTATGGACATCTAAAACACTCCCACTGCTTCCATTCAGTTTCAAAGAGTATGTGTTCTATCTAGTCTGCTTAGGATTTTAGCACTGGGTCTTGAGTTGAATACCAAAATGAACGAATGATGGACCAAAAAGGTTTGACACAGCCATCACAAGTGGGAATGACTCAAATGCCACATCGCTTTAATGTCTCAGAGAGGTGAGGTTTAGAACCTAACGCCCTTTCTTGCAGAGCCATAGTTGGGGAATTGTGGGTGAACAAACAGTGCAGGATTATTATATCCCTTCGTTTTTAATCATATTTTTACACACTGATCACACTCTGGGCATAGGGATATTGAGGTGACAGCTTGTACAGTACTGGAGGTTTTATTGCAAGAGGAGAAAAACAAGGGTATATCTGGTTTCATGAGATGTCATTTCTCCTCTATTATTATTATCATCTTATTTCAGTCATTTTCAGTGGAACCTCTAAGCTATTTTATGGCAACATATAGCAAGATTGCCATCACTGGTTCTACTACTGTCTGGCAACTACTGAAAATGCATAAGCATGTCTCAATTATTATCAGTTATAAATATAACCATACAGATCATGCAGTGATTTTAATTATTATATTTCCTCATCACCCCTGGAATTGTATTCCTGGCTGTGCCACTGCTTTCTTGGTTTTAACAGGCCCAAAGTGTGCCAAGAAAGCATTCCTCACACCATTACATCACCTTCACCAGCCTGGACTGTTGACACAAGGCAGGTTGGGTCCATGGATTCATGCTGTTGGCACCAAATTCTGACCCTACCATCTGTGTTACTTAGCAGAAATCAAGATTAATCAGACCAGGCTATGTTTTTCCAGTGTTCAACTGTTCACTTTTAGTAAGACTGTGCACACTGCAGCCTCAGCTTTCTGTTCTTGGGTGACAGAAATGGAACCCAACATGGTCTTTTGCCATTGTAACCCATCCACCTCAAGGTATGATGTGTCGTCGACATGTTTATTGCACCATTCTGAGTAAACTATAGAGACCATTATGCATTAAAAAAAAAAGAAATTAATACTAAACCAGCCAGTCTGGCACCAACAATCATGCCACGGTCAAAGTCACTGAGATCACATTGATATCAACATTACCTGAAGCTCTTGACCCATATCTGCATGATTTTTGCATTGCAATGGCTGATTAGATAATTGCATGAATGAGTAGGTATATAGGTGTTCCTAATAAAGTTCTCTGTGAGCATACAATATATATATAAACATCATTGTGTATATGAACATCAGACTGAATAATCTCTGTGACTTTGATCATGGCATGATTGTTGGTGCCAGAAGGGCTGGTTTGCATTTCATAAACTTCTGATCTCCTGGGAGCAGAGGCAAAAGAATACCACATTGAGTTGCACTCCTGGCAGCCAAGAACAGGAATCTGAGGCTATCATTGTCACAGACTCACCAAAACTGGACAGTTAAAGATTGGGGGCCGGGGGGGAATCACCCAGTCTTCAACTGTCCAGTATAGGTGACTCTGTGCTCATGATAGACTCAGATTCTTGTTCTTGTCTGATAAGAGTAGAACCTGATGTGGACTTCTGCTGTTGTAGCCCATCCACCTCAAGGTTTGATGTGTTGTGCATTCTGAGATGCTTTTCTGCTTACCATGGTTGCAAAGAGTGCTTATTTGTGTCACTGTAGACTTCCTGTTAGCTCGAACCAGTCTGGTTATTCTCTCTGATCTGTGTCATCAGCAAGGTGTTTCAGCCTGCAGACCCTCTGCTCACAGGATGTTTTTGGTTTCTCACACAATTCTGTGTATAATCTAGAGACTGTTGTGTGTGAAAAGCTCAGGAGATCAGTAATTTCAGAAATACTCAAAGCTGCGTATTTGGTACCAACACCCATGCCATGGTTTTATATATATATATAGGATAGGTAGCTCTTCGTCCAAGTTAATTAGAAAGCATCCCCCAGAAAACACTCATCCTATTTGTCTCTTGGCATAGAAATAAGAAAATAAATCCCCCATCCCCCCAAGGGTTTTTGGAAAAGGTTTATTGATTATTTATGCCTCTCAGCAACTGTTACATCAGGAAGAACTGGTCATGCATAAGATGTCGGGCATCAGATTGAAAATCGGCTGTATTTAGTCCAGAGATTTGTATGGAAAAGGTGGGAATAGACTCATTTTGGGATTCCTCAGTTTGGCTCCTAGGGCTATATGGTGTTCAGGTTGTACCTGACATGTTCCCTAGCCAAGAAAATCAAATGACATCTTTTCATCTCAGCTATGAACCCATTTTTGCCCATGGGTCTAACAATAGAATAAATCAGATGGACCAGAAAATGCAGCCATGATGATTATAAAATTTCACTTATGTAAATTTGTACTTAAATATTATTACTATCATTATTATAATGCCTGTAAGATTATAAAGCTCCCTCAGCAAAAATTGAATATAAAGGATGTTTCATGCAGAAACACCACAAGCCCAGCAATACCCTGGGCATACTTTAAAAGGATGCCTATTTCCTCTCACACTGAGAGGTTGATTTTCTGTGTTAAACTGCAAACATCCAGTTCCTCAGTATAAAAGGGCAATCACATAAGCCACAGTAGTGTGGTCATGCATACTGATTATCGTTCACCCATGCCTAATTTTGAGTCTAATTTTGTCTCAACCAATCTATGGCCTTTGCATACAACTTCAGAAATCTAATGCAGGTCTAGCATTTATGCTGAGCAGCATTTTAGTTAAAGGTCAGGCACAAGCTGACATGACCAAGCAGTTCTGAGCCTTGACTTTTATTGAATGTCCGCAGTAAATGTATTGCTTTGCCTTTTATTCCACAACCCCTTGCATTATTCTCTCTTTTTGGGCCTTGAGAGTAGACTTGAGCTTTGGGGGAGCACAAGGTCATACAAGCCTGTCTTTGCCCATCACAGGGTAGTGAAACTTCTTTCAAGGACAAAAAACCCACTCCCTGCCGCAGGGGAACAAAAGAGAGATGGAGCAGGAGGTGGGATCAATGTGTGGCACGGAGGCAGTGAAAAAGAAGATTATAGTCACAGTGAAAGTGGCATTTACAGCATTTTAACTGTAACCACTCCTCTAATCCAGTCTCCTAAATGCCTCTCAAGGGTGCTCCTACAGGAATAATCCCACCTCAAACCATCATTTTTATTTATTAGCAGGATTCCAGTACCACTATGAAATATTACCCAGGCTTGCGCCTCTAAGCTCTTTGAGATTCTGAAGACACCTATAAGGGTGGTGCTGGAGACAAAAAAGACAAAAAACCTCTCAAGGTTAGTGGATAGTCTAAAGCACAGATTGGAATGCAGAGGCTACAGCTCAGCTTGATATGGCTTCCAGCCTTGCATTTGGAAAGGCAAATTAATTAGCTTGTATGTGCACTGCTTTTTTTTTTTGCAGAAGTGCTGCAATCTGCAAGAGGTGAGGCCAGGTTCAGGCCTCTGGAAGGAGCAATGTCATTAAGCTCTTGCTGTGTCTGAACTAAAGTTGTAGAGTGTTCGTGCTGGTTCGCAGGTTGTGAGGCGGTGTTCTGCAGCCAGCTCCTACTCAGGTGCATGAGGACCCACAGCATGATCAGTGTGTGGGAGAGGCCTGATACAGTCACTGGCTCCAGCCACCTTTCCCCGAGCCAAAAGTCAAGGCCATCATGTTGAACAATGTGTATCGCTCTCACTCAGTGGCACAGCGACATGAGATCTTCATCTGAGATATTGAAGCTGTAACTTTGGCCATCTATGATTATGGCAGCAAAAGGATGACTTGTCTGAGAGTCTGAGATGTGTAATTGGATCCATTGCACTTTTTTAATGTGCTTTTCCTCTGCAGAGCCCTGATACAACTAATGAAGCATTACGTAATTATTTCATGAGCTAATGCTTCGTGTGTTCGATTAGGGAAAACACAAAAATACAGCACAGAAACCACTTGTCTAATTTATTTTTGATCTCACCCAATTTTCAGCACGTTATGAACAAGGAATATATGTTAGATTTCTGTAATGTCTTCTGAGGTTGATAGGATTCATATGTGATCACAAAGTCCCAGTTTTCTACACTATGCCATTATCAATGACTCCTTTTTTTCAACACGCTATCGCCTTTCTCTTGTCTTACCCGGTCCTTGTACCATCACTCTCTGCACTATTTCCCCTCCAGACTTTCTGTGCCTCTCTTTCTCTCCTCTGGCATGACTTGAACTTGCTGTCACAGTCAGAATGGACTGACCTACTTGAGCAACCAGATAAGATCAGATTAGTGGAAGCAAAGCTCTGCTATCTCATGTGCCATTCCCTTCAGGCAGAGAACAGTCCACTGCGTCAGCAAAGGAGCCAGGCAAATTTGTTGATTTGTAGCCATTTCAAGCAAAATCATGCAATATGATGATCAAGAAGTATTTAGCATTAGTTTATTGCATTTTATTTAAGGAATATTCCGATGTTTTTAACAAGCTAGTCTCCATTTACCACATTATATTTGTCACATGTATTTATTTAGCACAGTCAAGAATTTCAACAAATATTGAAAAATCCATTTATTTGAAACTTACCCATAATGGAATGTTAATGGCAGTTCTTTCACTGTTTAATGAATTCAGTTAATAAGAAATTAATAAGATAGAAAAGGCAGTTATGATACGAAGAAAGCAGAAAGAATTTCCTCTATCAGAAAAAATGAACAGTTTTATCTCTGACTGTTACAAAGCACTGACACCGGAGACTGCTGTTATAGAAAATTAATCAGCACCATCTGACCCAACAGAATTGCCCATTCAACATACAATATTAATCTAAAATATGTAAATATAAAAAAATATAAAGCATGTATACAATTTATCCTTATGGAAATGGGGCAACCTTTCAGAAGATACTGTATTTGTGGTTATTGTGATAAAGGAGACGTGTAAACATTGTGCATGAATACTGCAGACTCTTAGAGAAAGCATAAGTAATATGAATAATTTTTCATTAACTGCAGCAAAGCATTAAAAACTACATAGAAAAGCAGCTTTGGTAAGACGTTCTTTTGTCTAGTCTCCTAAAAGCTGTTACTGCATAATGGTTGCAATTTTGAATTTGCATTATATGGTGGCATACATAAAACATTATTGACTTCCATATAAGAGAGTTGTGAGTAAATGAGTTTTCTGTTTCTTTTCCCAGTACAGAGAAATTGTTGAAATTTTTGTCTGTGGTAATTACACATAGAGGCTTTAGACAGACATTAGGTTTCACTGATGTTTTTCATGCACTGAAGCATACACTGAAGGTTACACCAAAATGCAGGACATAACCATTCCTGGTATATAATTCGTACACAGAAAAGCGCACACTGAAGATAAAACTAGTCTTTTTATTCGCAGCGTGACAACACCTCAGGCAGCCCTCCCAGAGTGAAGAGACATCCATCAGTATTTAGCTCCTTTGTCACCTCGCAGGAGGCCGCCACTGTGTTTAAGATAGTCTGCTATGCAAACAGCACTGAGAGAGCTTAACACAGCGCCTTGTATCTGCCTGATGGCTCTTATATGGATGGCTAAGCATTATTGATTCTCCTCCCTCAGGTCGTGACCCTGGGCAAGAACAGCCGAGGCTACCATTACATCCTGGCCAATCTGGTGAGTCTCTCCCACAAGCTTTTCCCCCCCACTGGGAACGTAAACTTTCTTCAGTCAGGATGAGATATGTAGGAAGAACAGTAACATGGCCTACACTGGGTAGGTGTAACTCTATAACTCTGGAATAAATTTATGGCTATGTGCACTATATGTGCCCTTCAGTGTAGTGCCTTTGTAGCCGTTATCTTACCACACTTTGAATAAAGACAGTGTGCCATTCACATCCATCAGCCATGAAGCCACTGTTCTACTGAGAGCTGGCTTTCCATGACAAGAAGTCCCTATGTGATTAGCCTGTTGTCGACAAAGTGACATTTGATGAAGTAAGAAACAGTACAGTTGTCAAAAACATGACAGCATTTTAGCTCTGGGCAAGGCTGTGGAGCAAAAAAAAAAATCTCCCAATGGTAAGTGGATAGATAGATAGATTTCGAATAGTGTAATAGTAGTTATTTGCATGCAAATTGCGTAATTGTTTGCTTTACATACTTCAGCCGCACAATTTTAAATTAGGTTCTCTGTCAGTTTCTCTCCTACTTCATCACTTTCTTTCTCTTTTCAGGGATTCTCCAATGTGAGCCTGGACAAGGTGTATGTCGGCGGTGCAAACATAAGTGGCTTTCAAATAATCAATCCTGAAAACCCTGTTGTGCAGCAGTTCCTTCAGCGCTGGGACCGGTTAGATGAAAGAGAATTCCCAGAGGCGAGAAACACACCTCTGAAGGTAAGCCTTTCATGTCATACACTAGAAACAGCATCATTATATCTTATGGCAGCCTTCTGTTTTCTCATTTCTGTCTCTGTTCCCATCTTTCTTTCACTTCTCTCTTCGTCAGTAGCCATCGCTACTGCTGACTTCTCTTTCCTCCTGCCTTCTCCTCTTTCTTGTATACTTTTCCTCATCTGCTTTCCCACCCCCTCAAAGCAGTCAATTTATTGATGTCCAGTCCAAAGCTGGGTTAGAACCGGAGCTTCAATTTACATCTAATTAAACAAAAATCAGCAAAGAGATAGCTTTAAAGTGGTACTTCAGTGAGTCATGCAGGTGTGGGCTGAAATCCAATATCCAAACAGGTCAAGGAAAGTTCTAGAGCAGGATTTTTTCATGAAATGCTTAAAAGTAATAATCTATTATTTATGTATAATAGCAGATGTGTAGTAATATTTATGTGGAATAAACATGGACCTCATCTGTGGGTCTCGACTCTGCAATGCAACTCACGTTGACACGTTCTTAAATTACTTCCATGAATCTCTATGTAAGCTTTCTGGATGTAATAGAAAACAAAAACTATTGCTCACTGCAAATTAGTAGATGTCAGTGTGTTCCAAGCTTGTTCGGTGAGATGCAGCGTAATTACAGGTGTCACCTCACAACAACAATAGGACTGAAATACTGTTCCACACAATGCTAAACATTTTACATTTCACTGTAATTAGAGCCCAATTTAGAGCCGAATCCACAAGAAGAAACAATGCACTTTTGTAAATATGAATAGAACAGCATGACATGAATCTTCTTTCTGTTTAATGTCAGACCAAGTTATGATTATATGTGGTGATGCATTGCAATTATCCTCTATAGAACAGTGTAAGCTAGATACATGTACATACATAAGAGTTGCTGGTTTTATCCTTAAACATACTGTTGTTCTTGTTTAATATGAAAGGTTTGTGAAGTGTTAACTGAGCTCAGTTCCAGCCCTAGAGGGTTCATTTTACAGCTACATAGTTTTCTGCACACAGTGCTAATATGGCTAAATGAATACACCTGATTTAACTCACAAAGGGCTTAATAATGAGTCCTTGAGTTGCACCAGGTGCTTAAGAACAAAGAAAGCATTAATTTGTGCAGTGTACAAGTTCCCAGTGAACATGACAAAAGGGAGTCCAGGTTGTCCCAAGGAGTCTGCATGGGGACTAGTGGACAGAGAGGAAGGTAGTCCAGTGCTCATCTCATGGTCTCTCTGTGCAGTACACCTCTGCATTGTCCTACGACGCAATCCTGGTGATAGCGGAGGCGTTCCGGTACCTGCGGCGCCAGCGCGTGGATGTCTCAAGGCGGGGCAGTGCTGGAGATTGCCTGGCCAATCCAGCAGTTCCCTGGAGTCAAGGAATCGACATCGAGAGGGCTCTCAAAATGGTAGGAAAAATTCACCCTGCAGCTCAGCTCTGACTTTCTTGAACTCAAAATGAACCGTTCAAGCATGCCTACTCATGGTGCTGCTGTAAATGACTCTATTGCAATGCTCTGCCACCTTCCATTTGGCCTTAGAGGCTTGGAGTGCTGCCCATTATTTCATCAGGTTTCATCCTTACTTTTCCTTGGCAGGTCCAAGTGCAAGGGATGACTGGCAATATTCAGTTTGACAGCTTCGGCCGCAGATCAAACTACACTATCGACGTTTATGAGATGAAAGCAAGCGGGCCAAGAAAGGTATGCAAACAAATTGAAATCCTTCAAGATGTCATAAAAGCAGAGTGGTGGAAGTTTGCGAATATGTGTCCTTTTAAATATGTCTCTCTCCTTTTTGAAGCAGACTGTAGATGTCTCTAAGATAGAATGCAATCTTAAAGGCCAGGTTATAAAGTGATTATAAAGTGAAGGCTCTCTTTGATTAGATATTTGAAATGGGTTTGGATGTAGCTTGTTTAATGCATTGAAACTAAGAATGCATCAAAATTAAAGTGCAGGTTGTAAAAAAAAAATTCTCATCGAATGACAAAGTGTCATAAATATTTGATTAAAATCTCAGTGTGGCTACTGCTACAGGGCTCATCTATAAGCCAGAGAAAAACCAGCTTTACTACCACAAGCTGGTTATTTAAAAATGTTTCTGCTTATGTGATCCTATTTTCTGCACAAGCCCGGATCACACTGACTTATGATGTAAGCAAAATGTAGTAATCGTCTTACTCCCAGGTCTATCGTTAGCAGCTCTTCATTGTATAATAATAATAATAATAATAATAATAATAATAATAATAATAATAATAATAATAATAATAATAATAATAATGGAGAACATATTATCACACAGTTTGTGACAGAATTCAGCCACTAAGGTTTAAGTGGAATCATTTCGTACAGTGTGATAATGATCTTAAATGTAAGTATTAATAGTAATATTAATAATCTTAAATTAAGTAATAATCTTAAAAGCCTATGGTAATCACACACTATAAAACCACTTAAACCCGCATGTTGTCTCAGAATGGATGTCTATAAAAGAGAGCTTTACACTTTATATATCAACTTACATGTATCATCTAGTAGTAGTTTATCTCTTTAGAAATGTGAAATAACAGTTTGATACTGACAGTTGCAAAGTGAGAAATGAGGAAAGATCGCTACAGCTGACTAAAGCTTTGCTTCAGTTAGCATAGCAATTGAAGTCTAAATGTGAGCATGCTGCGATCATCTGAATGCTAGGAACAATATAGTGGTTTATGGGAAGTTGTATGTCCTTGAAGTTTATATAATAGGGCTCAATTTCTCCCATTTCATTTCATTTGGCTCTTCCTTGTCCTCATTACAGCCTGATGCAATGCTAACGCTAGTGCTCCTTTACTAAGCAGCTAACACTATTGATAGCAGTTGAGGTCTTGTGCTACAGTTCAGCATTTAGAAACGCTCGTTTGGTACGGCTTAAAAACTCCGGATTGCTAATGGAAGCAAATCAGTGCTGTATTTGAGTGACTGCATCTATTAATCTGAGGATAAACAAGTTGCACTTCATGCCACCAAAATAACATTTAAGCTGCACCCTCCTCACATTTCCTTGTTCTGTTTTTCTGACTGCTCAGCTGATTTGTGTATGTGCAGTTCAGAGAGCTGCCCAATGCATGTATAGTAAGCATTCACCATATTTAAAAGCTGTCTGCCAAACACACTCCTACTTCCACTTCCATTTAACAGGAGGGAATAGCAGCTCAGGCACGTAATGCCATTTTAATGAACACAGTCTTATGAGAGAACGCCTTTATAGCTTTATACATCTCCGCCAGCCTCTTTAGCTTCTTGTCTGTATATGAAATAATTATTTTAAAGGAGGGGGGAAAAAAGAGCGCGGGCTGAGGAAAGCATTAATGTGCTTAAAATGGCTGTCGTTTTGATAATAACAAAAATGTTTTCCCTTTTGCAGATCGGGTACTGGAACGAGTTTGAGCGCTTTGTAAATATAATGGATCAGCCATACAGCAACGATTCATCCTCAGTGGAAAACCGAACAATTGTGGTCACTACTATTATGGTACACGTTCCACAATGTTTTAAATGTGTCACATATTCTGCCACTCAGGGTCATGGTGTAGACTCACAGATTGATACATTCTGTCCTGGGCGGCTAGAAGTATATTTCTTTTGCGTTGCTTTCCATCCACTCACTACACGTTGAAACAGTCGAGGGGTGAAAAAACACAATGAGTGTTTCAACTGTATCCGTGTGGGTGACAAAGCATTTTGATTTTCCATATTCCAGTGGCCTGTCATAGCAGTGACATCACAATAACGGCATTTGGTACAATGGTAATGTTTTTTTTTTTGTTTACGTTTCCATCATCAAACTTGACATACAGTGCATACGTAAGTAAGACCTGTCTCCACTCATCAAGTAAATGGTCATGACACACAGAATCACCAGCCAGCGAAATCACAGCAATGATTCAAAGGGTTCAATGGTTTGTCTGAGGCAAAGTAAAATAAACAGGGAGGACAGGGATAATCTTCAGGCTAGCCTTTCGTTTTCCATTTTACACTAACTGGGAGATTGCACTGCTACTGAAAATTCATTTCACCTTCTGCTATCGTCAAGACTCCTTGATTACCAAGTTCAATTTGATTAATGCTTCTAAAGCAAGCACAGAACCACTCTCTAGAACAAAACATTAGGTGTAATCATGTTGTCTCTCCACTACAATCATGTATAATGACTTTTGCATGAAACAATAAACAGCCTGACTTGTTCTGATCATCACCAGATCCATACTGACTAGCTTGAAATGGGGAGTGTCCCGGAAAAGACAAGGTGAAAGGATGTATTCAGCATAAAGCAAACAAACCATTGCTATCCCACTGGCAACCAAATTGTCTCTGACTCTAATAGGGAAGCTCTGTGTGTGTGTGAAGCCCTATGGTTTGGTAATGATGTGCTAAAAAAAAAAAAAAAAAAAAAAAAAGCAAGCTGCTGCTGCTGCTGTGCCTTTAATGGAAAGACAAGAGAGACAAGAAGAAATGCTCGTGTGGTTTTTAGTATTGGCGTGGCCAGGTATTTGAGTTTTTTAATCCTAAAGATGTATTTATCTACTAGTATGTATGTTCGTGTTCTTCACTGTTTATTGCTGGGATGATATGTCTTTGCCACACAATGGTGCAACATTGAAGCAGATTTGTCTGTCTCCAGTCACTGCCATTTACTTTATGAAAAGGAAATCACCTCTCAAGACCCTGACCACCAACTATCTCTCACCACTTACCTTACGTTCACACTAGCAATCAAGCTAACTGTATTAGCTACATACACTCACCAGAGGCACAAACAATCCCTGCTACTTCCATCCAAGCTTTATTTCTTTTGGGGTTGTTTCACATTTATTGAGAGGTTATATATGACGGAAAAAAGATGAAGCCACGGTTCTAAGAGCTCTTCCATTTTTGCATTTTCAAACAGTAAATGGGAGCTAATTGCAGGTAGGAGCTAAAAGTTCTGAGTGGGGAACTGAAAAAGTGTGAGACAACACACACCATAGGATTGGTCAAGGTTTCGTTTGAGCTAATGGGTTTTACCTAATTAGAAAATCTCAATTCAAATGTTTTTTGTTGCACTGTTGAATGATGAAATCGTGGTTATTTGTCACACATGTACCTATAAAATGAACATGTCGCACATGTACATAGGAAATGAACCTGTCTCCTGTCCACCTGTTGCTTTGTTGCTTGTTAGTGTGAACATGGGGTTAGATAATGCAGCTCAGCCCCCACTCTATAGTTCAAACTCCAACACAGAGGGAGTGTGTGGGTCAATGTATGTTTGTGTCATTGTTCACCATCAATCGTCATAACCATTTTGTTAGTAGGGGCTGGGTGCATTAGCAAAGGGGTCTTCGTCAAGATCACATGACTCCATATTTGCTCTCTCTGTCTCATCCATCCTGTTCTTGATGTCATGCTGTTTGAATTTTGTACAGGTGTTTGTGTGTGTGTCTGAGGTAAAGAGCGATCTAGAAAGAGAATGGAGATCTAGAAAGTGAAAATGAGTGTATGACTGTGTGTGTGTGTGTGTGAGAGAGAGAGAGAGAGAGAGAGAGAGAGAGAGAGAGAGAGAGAGAGAGAGAGAGAGAGAAGGAGAGTGAGCAGGTCTGTATATGATGACTTTGCACGCCCTTGCATGCTCTTGACTGTTCAGCTGTCATTCGGCTCTGGTCACTACCTGGCACAGGTGACAATAAACCAGCGTGTGTTTGATTAACAGGAAGCGCCATATGTGATGTACAAGAAAAACCATATGCATCTGGAAGGCAATGACAAGTATGAAGGCTACTGTGTCGATTTAGCTTCCGAGATAGCCAAACACGTTGGGATTAAGTACAGACTGTCTATAGTCATGGACGGCAAGTATGGTGCCCGTGACCCAGAGACCAAAACATGGAACGGGATGGTGGGTGAACTAGTATATGGGGTGAGTACCAGTTCATTTTTACCACCTTACCTCTGTCCACTAATTCATTCTTCTTCCTTAGTATATCAGAAGTGATTATGTATGTGCGAGTTTTGAAAGACTTAAGCGGGAACTGGGAAAGGAGGTGTGCACAGACAGGTGTGCAAGAGCTCTGTGGAAGAGAGATGGTCTCATTAATCTTTACAGAAATAAAGTTATGCTGTTATTGTGGTATTTTATGTTCAGATCTGATCTGAATCATTTATATTCAAGAAGTATCAAGATCGGACGTTATAAAATATACCTCTTCTTATTTCTCCACTCTGTTATTATTATTATTATTATTGTTGTTGTTGTTGTTGTTGTTGTTGATGTTTTAACCAGCTGGGTTTTGCAGCCAGATTGATAATAGGATATAACTATTTCTACTCAAACCTCGAACATCATTTCTAAATCTATTATGACAGCTCTTATGACAACAAATGACAACAATGGACCACGTCACAGTTTCACACATTGTACAACATTACACTGAATGGCTAAAAGTTTGTGGACACCCAACCATCACTCCCATATGTGCTTGTTGAACAACGCTTTCCCGATTTAGTCCCCCATCGCTGTTATAATCACCTCCACTCTTCTGAGAAGGCTTTTCACTTGAGTTCTCGCACACCAACCTTGGCCAACCTCATGGAGCTCGCATTGTGCGCAAGAGCAGTGCATACTGGAACAGGTTTGGGTCCCTTAGCTCCAGTGAAGGATAATTGTAAGGCTACAGCATACAAAGACATTCTATACAAATTGTGTGCATCCAACTTTGAAGCCACAGTTTGAGGAGGAACCATATATGGGTGTGATGGTCAATTGTCCACAAACGTTTGGTCATATAGTATGTGTAGCTTGTGTTTTATAGTCATGGTTATTCATAACCATGTGCTGTGATCTTTTCTACCCCATATAAATTTACTGTTGCAGCCAAGCTGTGCCTCACCTCCAGTCAGTTTACACAAGTTTTATACAGGTACCCGTGTTTTGTGCAGCTGAATATAAACTTTTACACCATCGTAAAGGAGCTTGATTCATTTTGCACCAATTGTGCCAATGTAGTTCTTTCAAAACAACATAAATTTTTCCTTTATAAGTTGTAATGTATTAATATTGTCTAATATGCATTACATAGACTACAATTTTCAAATATTATCAAATAATAAAAATTGTGGTGCAAAAAATACTAAGTTATGACTTACCGTTAAAAAAATTTGTTCCAAACATAGTTTTCACAATGACCATTAAAAATTTTTCAATAAAAAAAAGAAGAAGATACAGGTACTGTTGTCAGTTAGTATGTTGTCATTACACACCACAATAGCATCCATTTATCTCTCTAAGGGGCGGATAAAGCCGGTTCAAACCCGGCAGTGAAATTGTGTTTCGTGGTCTGCTGCCTCACAGCGTGCTGCCCACTGATTCATCTCAGCATCACTACATCAGAAAGCCACTTTCGCTGCTTGTACCAGGGCAAGCATCCACTTTTGCATTTGTCAAAGTGCTCCCGTGCTGTAAATGCAGGCAAAGCCAGTGAAATCATTCCCAATTCTTCTAGCCTACACTGAACAAGGAGGGGCCGTATATAAAATGCATGAGGGTTGGGTTACCTCATCTGTTCAATTTCCTAACTATCAGCCAAAGAAATTGCCTGGTTTTGATGTGCTGTGGGTTGAAATTACACTCAAAATGAGAAAAAAGTCCACTCTTGGTAGGAGACGGAGAAAAATATTCCCTTTCAGTCTGGTCTGGAATACCTGTTGTGTTACATCAGCATGGACAGTTAGGACTAATACTGGCATGACTTTTTGACCAGCATATTTATTTCATTCTCTTTGCATTTTAAAGGTCACCCTCATATGTTGGTCTGTACAGTATTTTTTTTGCTGTTGTTGCTGTTGCTCAGTATTGATCATCATGCTGAGATCCGCATCAGTTTGAACTGGTTATTACATGCCATAATGATGTGTGACTTTAATGACAGTTTTTTTTTACTTTCTATTTGCTCAGGTTTGTATTTTCTTTATCTTCAGTTCAATTGTATTATGAACAATGAAGTGTAATACAACGTCATCCACAGATCGATAGTTTGTTTGTTTATACCAGGTAAAGATAGCATGATTAAGCATTTGGTTTGGCTGCATATTATGAGCAAAGATGATCATTACTTTAATAATAATAATAATAATAATAGTAGTAGTAATATAAATAAATAAATAAATGTAAAACAGAAAACTGTCATTAATCATCTGATATCTGTCATTTTACTCTTCATCACTTTGTATGTAAGTTCCACTCAGATCCTACAAAACTTCAATTTATATGATCATCATTTGCAATAACACACACGTGTTCAGTGAATATTTCACTCTGGATTTAGAAAAGACGATCATCTCTAATTATTTATCCATAGTGCAGGAGGAAGAGATCCAAGGCGTGTTTCTGCCTTACCAATAAATCACTTCTGGTAGACACTTAATTAGCTATTTATATGCAAATTATTCTATGATTTATTGAGACAGTACGCCAGTGTTCCACTCACTACTGACTGCAAGATAAAAGGAAATGAATATTTGCAGGGAGCTTTTATACCCACCAGTCACCTGCAAAGTTTCCATGACCTTATCCTGCCTTATTGCATAACTAATAGCTTCCTGGCAGGGGAGAGATCTGAGATCTGGGATCTCTTGCTGACCTTACATTCGAATGCCCTCGAGAGACAAAGCTGAAACTGCTACAGATTCTGCTTGTCACATCTCAAGCCCACAGTTCCCACAGCAGCAGTTGGTGACGCATGAGGAGGACGGAAAGTGTTAGGCAAAAGATTTGCAGTCTCCTTTAGGTCTGATGGAGTGGAGGTCAGCATAAGGCTTAAGCCATTGAATTGCTTGTGAATGCTCAGCTGTCTTTTCTGCACTGTGCAGTCAAAACTATTATGCTTTGCATATCATTTTTAGATGCTCCGAGGCAGTAGATGTCCTCTTTTTTTGAGAAGCAGCTCGTTTTTTTAACAGGAGCCTTATTATAAGTTCTGCAGTGTTAGGGAACTGTGCCCAAGGGCAACGGCAAAGCATTTATTTAGAATCTCTTTCTTGCTTTTTTTCAATTTGCCCACATATAAGAGGACGTGACATCGTACCCATCGTTAAGTAACACTCATTTGGGTGATGAGCTTATTGAAGGGGCAAAGACTACCAAACATTAAAACCAGTGACTTCTTTAAGTAGGCCATTTGTTAAGTTCAGGATGTGCATTTGTTTTGCAAATCTATTGACCAGAAAAGCAAGACACTAACAAGTCCACCGCATATCCCTTTTTTTCCCAGAGAGCCGACATAGCCGTCGCACCACTGACTATAACGCTGGTTCGAGAAGAAGTGATCGATTTTTCTAAGCCCTTCATGAGCTTGGGCATTTCTATCATGATCAAGAAACCTCAGAAGTCCAAGCCAGGTGTGTTCTCCTTCCTGGACCCACTGGCGTACGAGATCTGGATGTGCATTGTGTTCGCCTACATCGGCGTGAGTGTGGTGCTGTTCCTCGTGAGCCGCTTCAGTCCGTACGAGTGGCATCTGGATGAGACAGATGAAGCCAAAGACCCCCAGACTCCTCCCGACCCGCCTAATGACTTTGGGATTTTTAACAGCCTGTGGTTCTCTCTGGGGGCATTCATGCAGCAGGGCTGTGATATCTCACCAAGGTTGGTGGCCTCATCTCTATTCCACTCTCATCATTTTAGCAATGTAGTCATAAAAAAAATCCATCCTTTATCCCACTGTGGGTCTGAATGCTCAGTTCAAGGGTCTGTGCATTCGAAGTTTGTAATAGCTGTTTGGTATAGTTTAGGGAATGGGAGCGCTGAGTAATTGCAATCCAGTTTTAGAAGTTTTGCAATGATTTCTTAAATGATTGCGGTATCTGTGATAATGAGATCCATGCTCAGAGGATATACTGAAAGCACAAGCTTTGCTTGTTTCCTATTAAAATTTTCTTGTTTACTCTGATATAAATATTAAATGCTTTTTAAAGACCTAGGAACTCCTCAGAAGCATAGGCTGTAGATAGTCTAAGGTCTAAGGCTAGGCAAGTCTAAGATCAATCCAGCCTTCCACTGATCCAAACATTTATCATGTTAGTGTCTTGTGCACAGGACAATGGATTAACAAAAGCAAACTGCAATAATCTCAGAAGATGAAAACATTTCTGTAAGCATGTTCATATTCCCTTTTGGTGTTATATTGTAATTAATATTGTATTTTACAGCAGCAGGGGCAAATCAGTACTGATTAGTAAAATGCCAAAGCAACCCACCTTCAAATACACTTTAAGGTTTGGTAGTAAACTATATATATATATATATATATATATATATATATATATATATATATATATATATATATATATATAAAAAATATGAAAGAACACATATGAAATTATGTAGTAAACAAAAACATGTTAAATAACCCAGCATATGTTTTATATTTTAAATTCTTCAAAGTAGCCACATTTAGCTTTGATGACAGCTTTGCACACTCTTGGCATTCTCTCAGTCATCCTCATGAGGTAGTCACCTGAAATGGTTTTTCAACAATCTTGAAGGAGTTCCCTTGAAGGAGTGTTTGGTGGCTGCTTTTCGTTCACTCTCCAGTCCAACTCATCCCAAACCATCTCAACTGGATTTAGATCGGGCGATTGTGGAGGCCAGGTCATCTGATGCAGCACTCCATCATTCTCCTTCTTGTGCAAATAGCTCTTACATAACCTAGAGGTGTGTTTGGGGTCATTGTCCTGTTGGAAAACAAATGATGGCCCCACTAACCAGTTGGGATGGCATGTCTCAAATGTCTCAAAATGCTGTGGTAGCCATGCTTGTTAAGTGTGCCCTCAATTTTGACAAAGTCACCAACAGTGTCACCCCCACACCATCACACCTC
>CM074951.1:7996838-8009195 GCA_037577455.1 Pangasius macronema
ATTGATGATGTAACTCATGATGGTAGCAGCAGAATGAATTCAGAAGTCTACAGAAACATTCTGTCTGCCAATTTACACAGAAATGCTTCTAATCTAATTAGGAGGAACTTCATCATGCAGCAAGACAAAGACCCATATGATATTGTTATTTACTTTAATTTACTATCTGTTCCTGTACTTTTGCTCACCTAAAAATTGGGTGGTCATGTCTAAGTTGTTAACACATCTAGATGTAAATATCAGGAAGTGAAAGCTGAAAGTTGAAACAAAAGAATTGATCTTGCCATTCCCATACTTCAGGAGTGGACTATATTTTCACATACTGCAGCCTAATCAGGGAATATGCGACACAGTCAGTGAAACCCTTATTCTTTTACTACAGTGTAAAAAGCAATGCTTTGGTTTTCACTGTGTTATCATTAAGGAATATGTATTTATTACAATTACTTATATATTTGTTGATGTTTGACCATTTTTGGTGACGATTATTTCTCTTGAATAATCATATCTGCATTTTAGCTCAATGAATAGATCACTTTACAACAACTTATACAAGCTGATGAAATTATAGACCAATCATAACATCTAGCTGGGTATCAAACTGGCACAAAGACACAAAGACTTTTTTAGGAAGCCAGTGTTGCTAGGAAACAAAAATTGGTATTAATAGTTATGTAGATTTAGAGAAAAAAAAATCCTTTAGATGCTGCATCTCCTTTAAATATTTCCAGTAGCTCAGCTAGAGCAGTTTAAAAGTTCAGTGGCAGCTCCATAGGTGCAGGTAGGGCAGAGTCTCACCACATATATAAGCTGTTCGTCAAATATTATTCTTTATAAAGTCCTCCTTTTATTTTCCATTTTGAGTTTTTAAATAAACATTTTCTATTTTACAGGTATAAGCCAACCTTCCATTCATTTGCTCACCTGTTTAGATGTTGCACAGTCTTGGAGCAGGATGTTCACTGTCCCATTTAGCTCTATAGTTATTATTATTTCACCCAGTGGTCAAAAAATGGGAACTGCGACAAGCACTAGTAGATGCCCATTGGGGCAGGAATCACTCTGCCCTGTGCTCGTTCTAGAACATTTTCAGTGAAGGAGGAGCAGCAGACAGGAAGGTCAATGACAAGATTGCCAAATTGGGCTAGTTAAAAAATAAAATAAAATAAAATCTTGCAGTCACCAAGATCTTGGATTATAGTGAATAAAGTGAATTAAATCTAACACATTTCTGCAAACAAGTGTAAAATGTAAATGCAGACAGTGGGTTTATGATATACAGAACTGTTACTACTGTAAAATGTATCGCAAAGCCTGGGAGAGGAAATGGGGGTTATGGAGGAGATAGTGTCTGTATATCAGAAATGCATGTGAACCATGGGGACCTTTTTTCCCCACACAAAGGCTGTGAAAAAGAAGAAAAATATGTCTCTCTTTTCCAATGCCTGGATTTTTTTGGGTTAGTTTCAAGTCTTGTGTGGTTTTTGAGACATAGTTGGGGTGCATTTTTTGTGAAACCTGGCAAGCACACCTGCTGTTTCAAACACAATTCAACAAACTAACATCAAAAAAACGTTCAAAATAAGCTGCTAGACTGTGTGCTGTAGGGATTTATGTTGTTGAATCTCAACTGACTAGGATGTAGAAGATAGGGATAGGTGGAGAGTGATGATTCGCTGTGGCGACCCCTGAAGGGAAAAGCCAATAGAAGAAGAAGAAGAAGAAGAAGAAGAAGAAGAAGAAGAAGAAGAATCTCAACTGACTACTACATTAAAATATTTCACTGTATAGTAGTCTATAATATCGTGTGATAGCCTCTTGACTTTGAGACTTTGTTATTATCCACATCATCCTGCCATACCAATCTATAGTCATGAGCCACTGCTGAGCAAGTTTATCAAAAATGTCCCAATACACTCTGTTTAATGCCTTTAACATGATCCAGTGGCTTTTACGCTCAGTGGAGTACACTATATGTCACATACAAGGAAACCTACAGTATATAGTATGTATCAAGACTTGTGATCATATAATCAGCAATTTTTTAAAGAGTATGTAAATATAAAAATACCTAAATGGAATTAGTGGCCAGTAAATTGATAATATTTCTAAAATTCATTTGCTTAAAAATATAAAAATCGTACATGAACAAATAAGGTATGTTGCTAATTTTTGCTTTTAATTTGTTCTACATTATTGGAAATGGCAACAAATAACAAACGAGTTGAACAGGAATGCAGAAATCTGTCTCACACTGCTACATTACACACACTGGAGCATAAAGGGTCATTTCAGGCATTCTGAGGATTGTGAGTGATCAGCTATTATCATTACTGATTGAGTAGAATATTTTAAAATCTGACACAGCTGTCAGCCATGCATCACCCTGACACCAAAATGTCTTCTCCCACAATAATCTGTCATGAGCATTCCATTCAACTTTCTGGTGCATTTCTCAATTTAAATTGTTTTGCCTTTTTAGGCCTACCTCACACCCCACACAATGTCACGGTTATGATGCAGATTGTTATTTTTGGACTACATGGATCGGCAAAGAAATACTTTATCAACAATTACTGGTGCTATACACTGCGCGGATATCTAAGATTAAGATTATTAACTTGATTTGTACTACTTCATTATGTCATGTTTTACATAGTACATTTTGTATGCATGTTCTCCAGGTCCTTATCGGGCAGAATAGTGGGAGGTGTCTGGTGGTTCTTCACCCTCATCATCATCTCGTCCTATACTGCTAACCTGGCTGCCTTCCTCACAGTCGAGAGAATGGTCTCGCCCATCGAGAGCGCAGAAGATCTAGCCAAACAAACAGAGATTGCCTATGGAACGCTGGACTCAGGTTCTACCAAAGAGTTCTTTAGGGTGAGTTTGCCTTTGTTTTGTACTTGAATCTCCCTCAAAAAGACACTGAAGTATTTGACCTGACAGGAAATGTAATTGTCTAATTGGGTTAATCAGAAAAGGGTGTATTCAAATAATTTGTTGAGTTTTGGTACCAATTATTCATCCAAGTAACTGGATGATCACAGATTAAACTTATTTAGCTTATTTAGCATTTCAGGATAAAGAAATGACCAAGCTCTAAGGTACTCTAAAGTTTACTCCAATTTACTTTATGGAGTCACATTATTGCAGCCATACAACACAGTACGAGATGGATTTCCCTCTTTCCTACTTATGTAATCTAACCAGGTAACATGGTATTGTGTAAGTGTTAAAAAAGTTGGGAACAGGTACTCTGTCTAGTACAGTTACAACAACTTCCCCTATGTATATGATTTTTTTTAATTGCTGGCTGTTAAAGGAGGTTGAAGTTGGACAGCCAGTACTGTGTACGGTAGGTTCATCAGAGTCAGGAGGGTAATGGGGCTCAGAGGTGATAAAGCAGTCTAATCAAAGCCCGTAGCTCGTCCTTCCATCCAAAGAAGTCAAATCCCCAAATATAATTAGTTGCTTTTCCTGGGCAAGCAAATTGGACATGATGAAAAAAGGCCCTGGGGGTCAAATAGTGCACTTGAAAGACAGGGGGAGATGAAGTAAGCAATATGGCCACAGGCGCAGAGGGACTGATGCTGCAATTAAGGCTGAAATTAACTATCAGCGATGTTTAGACGAGAAGCAAAACTGATTTTGGATCTACTTTACAGCATTAATCATCAGGTCCTATCTTTAAAGGTACAGTATATTGCAGTGTACGGTTTATTAGAACAACTGCACCATGATTGCATTGCAAGGGTGAGTAAATCCGTAACCTGGACACCTGGGACAAGCAGACTACATGCCCAGGCTTTTCATTTTTTATTCGTAGTTGCCTTGCAGACAAGTAGGTTCAGTGGGCTTCTGATAAAGCTCGCAAGAATTTTTTTCTTTTCTCATCCAGTAGCCAGAGAAATAAAGAAATATTGGCATGTCATGCACGTTTTAACTAGGGATGATTATTCAGAATGAACAGATCACTTGTTCTAAATAGATACAAATATACTATAGGAATAGGAAGAGCATTGTTTGTTTGTTGTACACTGACAAATCTAGCAAAATAAAGTGTAGCGCGAAGTCGTAAAATAACTCCTGCTTATTACAGGTAGTCACCTTGCAGTTATTATATCAAGAGACAATAAAGACTCAAATAATACCTTCAATGTTTGATGCAAGTAGAGAAAACCACAGCTCATAGTCGAAACGTCGGCCTGTCACTTGCTGAAAATCTGTCATGGGGGAAAACATGATGTGTTACTACAGAAACATTTTAGCAGACTGTTCCTGCTGTGGGATTTCATATAATCATTTATTCCATTAGTCTGTATTAAGGCACTTACACTATATCATCAGTAGCATGTGGACACCTGACCATTGCACCTACATGTGGCTCTTCCCCACACTGTTATAAAGTTGAAAGCACACAAGTGTCTAGGATGTCTTTGTATGCTGTAGCTTTAAGATTTCCCTTTCCTGGAACTAAGGGGCCCAAACCTGTTTCGTCATCACAATGCCCCTATGCATAAAGTGAGCTCCAATGTCCCCACAGCCATTTTCTAAAATCTAGTGCAAAGACTTCCCAAAATATTGCAGCAAAGAGCGTCTACATTTGGAATGGGATGCTCAACAAGCACATATGGTTGTGATGGTCAGGTGCCAGGGGCATGGTGGTTTAGTGTTTAGCACTGTTGCCTCACACCTCTGGGGTTGGGGGGTTCGTATCCAACCTCGGAGCTTGCATGTTACCTCCCTTTGGGTCCTTCCTCCGGATACTCTGGTTTCCTCCCCCAGTCCAAAGACATGTGTTGTACGCTGATTGGCATTTTCCAAATTGTCCATAGTATGTGAATGGGTGTGTGTGTGCGATTGTGCCCTGCAATGGGTTGGCACCCTGTCCAGGGCGCACCCTACCTCGTGCCCCAAGTTTCCTGGGATAGGCTCCAGGCTCCCCGCAACCCTGTGTTGGATAAGCGGTACAGAAAATGGATGGACTTTTGGCCATATATGTAGTGTAACTAACTCATAGTTTGCAATACATTATTACATATAATTATCCACCAACTTTTTAGCCTAGTCACCTTGGTTGTCAGGCAACTAAAACATGACTGGGCAAGCACACACGAACTTTCCACTGCTCACTGGGTAAGCTAACCCATTCAGCAAATTTCCTTTAGCTTAGATTTGACCCACATATGGGAATGAATGATAGCCCAAATCAGACCCATGCTGCCTGAGGCATGTATTTACACATGATACATGTACTAGGAGTCAGCCAAATCAGAAAATTTCATATGTACAACCAGAGCAGTCGCACAACAGAGACACATCTCTACCAGAAGTGAGCCATAGTAGAAATGTTTATAAATCTCACATCAGGGTGGAATGTTTATACTGCTGAATTCTGGCCCTTACATGGCCCATATATGGCTGACAAACTAAAAGTGGAACCCTGGATCTTAACTGAGACACCACCAAGCCCAAATTAATCTACAGTTTAATCACATTATTCAAATTGGGAACTGGGAAAAAATTTGACATCCCCACCCCTGCATTATACTTGTTGATGACATCATGAATTCATTTTAAGCACTTATATAAGCTCTGTGCCATTTCAAGAGATCAAAGTAAACAAGTATACATTACCAAAGTATGAGGTTATACAAGCTGCGTACAATACAAAAAGACATAAAGACAGTATTTTATAGTGAGTATGTATTTTTTAACGCTGAGGGGCTAAAATGGATGTACATGCTGAGAAGTAAATGGAAATGAAGTGCAAAAATACAGAACATACTGTACTGAACTTAACCAACTCCATTAGTTGGAGGATACGCTTGTTTGCTAGATGCTGCTTACTGAGTACCTCAGCCAAGTTCCATCAGTTCCAGGTTTGTTTGGTGACAGATTTTTGATGTTATTAAAGGTTTACAGTGAGACAAGCAGATGCCCATTAGGGACTTGCACATCTCCCACATTCTATATAATGAGTGTCCTACTTACATGCTTTCAAATCTGAGATGACATGTGTGAACCGCTGTTCCAGGGGGCTTTTAATTAAAACTATCAGAGGGCTGACAGGGAAAAAAAATACTGATTAATGGGGTTCGACTTCTATTTCAGATCTGGTTTTCAGGAACCACATTCTGGTTTAATTAGACCCAGACGGCAGAAAGCAGCTGGATGTTTCAGATCAGCCACAACATTCTGAGCGAGACATATGTCATCTTTTGACACAGTCCCCACCATTTACTTATTTATATTTTTTTCCCCATAATCATCTCTTATGGATTTGCAAAAAAACTCATTGATGTGGGTATTTAGGGCAAGTGCCAAGATTCTGGAGCAAGCAGAGCAATATGATATGCATGCTGATATTTCTACCTGTGCCGCCTTGCTGGGATATGTATTATTTAGTTCCTGCCTGGATCTTTTATGGATAAGTGTGGGATGCGCTGCAATTCCTCTGCAGGAAAAACACTATAATTATCTAAGTACAATAAATAGTAATAGTAACATAGTAGCACCAGCAATTGTTGATAACGTATTTCTGATATTACTGATCCATTTAGACCAAAGATAACAATCTGCATCATAACCATGACAGTGTGTGGGGTGTGAGGTAAGCCTAAAGAGGCAAAACCATTTAAACTGAGAACAGTATATAGTATTTTAATTAAAAGTAGTGATGTTAAAACACTCCTGCCAATGAGCAAAAATTGAGCTTTCGAGAAAATCAGCTTATTGAAAGAAATGTGCCATAGGCTAGAATGCATAGAATGTATAAATATTTTACACCACTAGCCACTGATGAAACATTTATGTTCACATTTATTTTTGTGGTACCAGATTAATATTTTATGCTACTTGCATTAAAAATATTTTTTTACATAGCTTTATGCTTTACATTGGTTTTATAAATTTAAATAAATAATTTGCAGCTGTAATTCATGCAGCGGTGCAATAAAAACCCTTTCATATCAAATTGCTAATTTCTCTCTATGCTTGAAATTACACTGATTAGCTAAGCCATGTGAGTTTTTTCTTATGACATGCACTGGCATACATACATGAGATAATGAAACCCACCTAATGAAAAAACACACCTAGTGAAAAACTTAAATGATGGAATTCATTTTCAAGGAGACATGTGGTATGAAATCTTTAACATCTTTAAGATTATGCCTGTGCATACAGCATGTAGATTTAAGCTCCTGATTAACAGTTTCTACTGTAAAGTAGCAAGTGTTTGTCCTGCTTATCGTGGAAATGTTGCGGTCTGCATAAATTGATCTCATTTTCTCCTGCCATTGACAATGCACACTGAAAGAACCACAAAACAAATAAGACGATGATATGCTGCAAGGCTGAAAAAAAAAAACACTTGATCTTTGATCAATTGCTCCATAAGGTGCCTACATCTGTCTCTTCAGTAATGTGCACCAGCTGAAACAGGAGACTCCCATGGTGCATCCTGCAGAACACTACACGTGTGCCTTCCCACTGAGTGAACACTTGCTACAGGCACACTGCAACTGTCTCACCATAGCCACAAATCACATCTACAGCAGTGCTAACTAGCCACTGCTGAAATTTAAATGCAAGACTATAATGAACGTGAAATAGAAATACCATTTATATGGTCTAATCAAGCAGATTATTCAGCACACCTTGGAATTATAAGGTTCTATAAATGGGTTCATATCATCAGTGTTGTTTATTGTTATAGCACAATGCTGGTTCTATGTTTATATTAAAGTTAGCATTTCAGCAGTACCAACTCACAAAGGGACTTGTATGGTGGACGTTTCACATAATGGGATTTTAATGTGTGTAATTGTTTTCTGTCGGTTTTCTGTGAGGAAACATTTATTCAGCATCGCTTATGGAAGGAGTCTCCAGTGTTTGTGCTTTGTAACTGGCATAGGTAAAGCTGTAACTTTGTTTTCCAACATGGAAAGTCTTCAGAGTGCTGCAGACTATACTCAGAGTGTGATTAGCTGACTTTCACACAGGAAACAGGAAAATTGCAAGATTCTGTTCACTCTACTAAGGGATGCACTCATTTGACATTTGGGGCAGTTTGTTATGGAATCATAATAATGACTTCTTCAAACTTTTATGGAAATATTAAATATTTAATACATATAGTATACACTATATGGCCAAAAGTATGTGGACCATCACACACATATTCCAGATTTAGTTCCCCTTTGCTGTTATAAAAAACTCCACTCTTCTGGGAAGGCTTTCCACTAGATTTTGGAGTGTGGTTGTGGGGATTTGTGCTCATTCAGCCACAAGAGCGTTAGAGAAGTCAGGCACTGATGTTCTGCGAGGAGGTCTGAGGTGCAGTCAGCGTTCCAGTTCATCCCAAAGGTGTTCAGTGGGGTTGAGGTCAGGGCTCTGTCCACTCCAGCCATAGCAAACCATGTCTTCATGGACCTCGCTTTATGCACAGGGGCTCTGCCATGCTGGAACATGTTTGGGTCTTAGTTCAAGTGAAGGGAAATCTTAGCGCTACAGCATACAAAGACATTCTACACAATTGAGTGCTTCTAACTTTGTGGCAAAAGTTAAGGGAAGAACCACATATGGGTGTGATGGTCAGGTGTCCACAAACGTTTGGTCATATAATGTATAATCAGCTATGCTGTAGGTGTGTTATCTTAACTACCCACAAATAAGCATTAGGAACTGTCATATAATCTTTCAGGGACAAGATTCAAACCTAAAATTAACCCCCTAGCTACACCTCTGAATATGTGTAATGTATCAGTCGAAATCAACAGATTAACTATACTGGAACAGAAAAGGGTAGAATCAGTATGGACTGCATTCAAAGCACGAAAATCATTTCTACATCTGAGCAATTATGGCACAAAACTCTGGAGCTCATATAATAGGTCTCTATAAATGTATAAAGTAAGCTCTCTCTTTACAACCAGACATTCTCTCAACCCAGGCTTTGTGGGTGGAAAATGTGTGAGGGTAGAATGAAGGATACCAACAACAAGCTGCTATATCCTTCAACAGGAATTCTGTCTCCACAGATAATCATGTCTAACTCCAACTGAAACATAAGCACTGGAGCACCAAGACTCAAATTGATTGGTATTCCAGGTATTCGGCACATAGATGCCACAGTAAGCCCCCTTCACTCCTTCCTGTACCAAGATAGTTCAACAAAATTTCACTGAGATCCCTGAGTTTCTAGGTGTTAAGAAGAAAAATATGTATAATGAAATACCTTATAAATGCATAAGCCTTTTTCATAACAAGCTGAGACTAGAATCCCACTTACAAAAAAAAGCACTGTAGATAATATATGAGAAAGTTTTAGGTAATATTGCCATAATGTCTTGGTGCCATTATTTTGGGCTGAATAACTTTCCTGTGTTTTGTAGTATTTACAATGTACTTTCCTGCTTAAACATGTAGCATCATTAACGTTTCTACTCAAAAAACCTTGTTTCTCCGAAATATCATCAAATCCGTTTCTGCTTAATCCCTTGGTGTCTTGGTACTTGCCATATTTACACCATGACCTAGTACTGTGCAGTTTTTAGCACACTCTTACCTCACTGATACCTAAATCTACAGCTAAATGCTGTAAACGCCGATGTAAAACTTGTGAGACTATGAAAAGAAGCGTTACCACAAAAAGCACAGGGAGCAGGTACAATGCCATATACTAGAAGATGGCTGTAAACTGCATAGTGCTCGGAGGAGAAAGGATGAAGGGAGCAAAGGAAAGAAAGGAAGGATGGAGGGGTAGGGCCAAAGAAAGCTGCAGGGTGTAGGGAAAGAACTTGTTTTTCAGAGGCCATGTGGACTGCACGTTTAGAAACGCTGCCTAACCCCAAAATCGATACAGATTATGTGGGTGTTAGTATTAAGGAAGCAGCTTTATTCAGACTTCGCAGCATTACCTGGCTCAAAGGCTCCTAGTCCGAAATGAGCCACAGATACAAACTAAAATAGAATATAACTGTTTTATTCAGTTAATATTTTAATGCTGTGCTTTCAGGTTGACAATAGAGGGATTTATATTGCTCTTGGAAGCAGTGACTATGACATAGAAAGGTTCCCAGGGGTGGAAAATACTTGAGTAATTGTACTTCGTTACTATGCTTAAGTATTAATTTGGGGTATTTACTGTATACTTCAGTTGATTGTTATTGGCCTTAAAGACGCTTACTTAATTACATTTGCAAGAGACAAAACTCATTTTGCTCTTTACATTTTTATTCAGACTTTCAGTGGACTCCTTACAAATCTCTTCTTCCCTCATCCAGCCAATGATTGTACACTATTAATTCAGTGGGCTCAGATTAGCATCCAGTCATTTCAGTTTAGCAAACAATCAAGTTCATCAATGTACAAAAAAGATTTTAAATTATGTTCATCATCTGCAGTGACCTTCTCATGCCACACAATGTAGTTAATGCTATAGCTAGCTATGTGCATCTGAATATGGATAAGCCACAACATGGCAGTGTTGAACTTGACCCCTGGCAATTTTACCTCAGTAAAATCTTTCAATATGGCGGAGTAAGCAAAGACTCATATAAAATCTCCTTCGCCTCCCGAGCAGGCATGAACACCGTCTCATTTCAGAAAGCATGTTGAGGTAAATTGCACTAACATTCATTAGCTATATCTAGGTTAGCCTGTTTTCTTTGGTAAAGCCAGGTTAGCTTAGTATCAATTCTGGTAGCTAATGTTACTAATCAGATTATAGCTAAAGTTAAACATTGGTATTTATTTTACTTCCGATTAATTTATTAGCAAACTATGTAATATCAATCATGCATGTGACTAGCAAACCTACAGATACCAGAGTACAATTTTGGCTGGATACTTCCACTTTTAATTGAGTAAGACTCTGACACATTATCTATACTTTAACTTCAGTAGAATTTTCTACCCCTGGACGTTCCCAACCATTAGCAATTTAACAATTAGAATGCACTGGATGCCTTCCCTGTATTAGCACCAGAGTAAAACACAAAATCACAACATGTTTGACAAAAGTGAAACATAAAAAAACAAGTGGAAAATGTCTTTGGTTTGAATGAACACATTAGACGTATCCAGTCAAATCAGTTTCTCTCATTGTCTTTAAACCCCAAGTATGTGCAGTGCAGCACAAACATGTTTTAGGGATGATATTAATTAGATTTAAATTATTTTTATAGATTTATTGTATTAATAGATTTCTCATCAATATTTTATAGCTAGCTAGAATAATTAGCTGGCTGATATAAAAATAATAAAATAAAGTGTTTTCTGTCCTCTCAGTGTCAGATTTATTCTGTAATTTAGAGGAAGAGTTCAGCATTATTTGAAAGCCACAGTCCATCAGAGTAAAATAAAAAAAAAACAGGCAAGGGTCAAAGATACTGATGTCAGATTAACTAGAGATCCACACTAAATTATAAACAAGGAAAACAGGGCAAAAGGTCAGTGAAATATATAGACAGAATGACAGAAAATCAGACCGGGACGTGCAACACAGTAGGTACAAATAACCAGGCTGACACTTACACCAAATATTTTCTGGGAGTTCAGTCACCTCTAAGTTTTATATTTAAAAGTTTGGTGTTTAAGTCTTTTTTGTTAGATATTTATTCATTCTGTTCAGATTATTGTGCATAATAATATGTTGACTCTCTGAGTTACATTCTGAAGCCGTGTTGTTTGTTCTTATTTAATACAAATACAGTGATTCAGTTTAGTTTTAGTAAGTGGGTCGAGTGACCTACATCCACAAAACCAGGTTGTAAGAACTTTCAAAGTGCACTTGAAGTTAAGAAAATGCAATTTTGGCCTTGCATCTGTGTTGCGAGGCAGTCTCAGCGGGGAGTAACATGAGCGCAAATGCACTGATTTCTGATTAAAGGAAAAAATATATATCCCAACTGAGTAAAAACAAATAAATAAATAAATCCATTAAAATAAATGAACTGACTTTTCTTACCCTAGGTAATTATTTTTAAAGTGTAAAGCTTAATTTATGCCTCCTTCCAAGCAGGCTTCCAAGGCATTCCAGGCTTTCCAAAAACATGGGTCATAGTAAATCCATTCATTTAACTACATTTCCCATACCAAAAATCAAGCTACTTGGTTATTAATCATGCTGGTCTATTGGATACCGTTTTCTCATTCACGTCACTGCAACTGAGCTGTTTCTAATCTCACCAGTGTTTTTTTTTTTTTTGTTTTGTTTTGTTTTGTTTTTTGTAGATCAACTTTTTTAAAAAATAATTTTTAGAGTAGCTCAACTTGGGGTCAACAGTCCAGAGTAATGGTGAGTGTGGGAAAGAGGTGAAGAAGCGCGTGCAGGCAGGTTGGAATGGG
>CM074951.1:8015952-8031594 GCA_037577455.1 Pangasius macronema
AGGGTAGATAGGTAGTCAGCCAGTCAGTGAGTCAGTCAGTGAGTCAATTAGTTAGACAGTGAGTATGTTAGTTAGTTAGTCTAAAGTTATCCAGAATTAGTTATGTATTCTTTTTTTTTGTCCATGCATTTAATATTGTTGTCCATGGCTGTGCCTGTCATTGCTTGGGCTTTTCAGAAATTGTAGATTTCCTGAAAATGGGGCCTACACTCTTAAGGAATCTCTCTGTCCCTGGAAATATTTTTCTTTTTTTGCTTATAGCAAAAGAACATGAGTTATATACAGCAACACATCTCAACTTTTTTACAACCAGAGAAGCCCCAGGCTGTGGAAGAAGTGACAGTTTGCATGCACTTTTCCTAATCACCTCCTCTGTTCCAGATTTTGTTGCTCTTTTTTCCAGTCTGCAGCGATTTTGAAGCCCACATCGGCCAACACACAGTCGGTGAGCCAGCTCTAATGAGCTTGTGTTGGGAGACGACAGTGGCTCTCCTGGACCAGGCCCCAAAAGCCAGCTGTGAAAAAGGCAAAAAGAAAAGAACTAGAAAAAAAGTTTTTTAAGTACAAGAGAGAAAAAAGTAGAAAAAAAAGCTTGTTAATTCACCTGTAACAAAGCAACATCGTGAATCCAACAGCCCCTTCTCCTCCGTGCCCCTGGCACACACTTGCCATCACTTCCTTCTGATTGGTTTTCTCACTCCAGTCACACCAAACACTTAGAGGATAATTACTCTGTTAATCAATGTCTCTCCTCAAGCCAAAAAGAAATGCGTGGGCTAGGAGCTCGCTTATCTGTGAGCTGCCACTGCAAAGGCAATGAATTTTTAAGCCCCTCTTGATACCTAGAGCATGCAGGACTGGTTTTCTTTTTTCACCTCTTAAAATACAAATTTGGATTTAGCCCAAAAATCTCAATCTTGTCAGCCTAAGCAGTAATTATATCCGCACAGGTCAGCAGTAATACAAATTTCAACCAAACCATTATTGAATACTAAAATAATTTTCAGGTTAGGCCTTCTTGTTTTCCTAGCTACATATTGAACCACTTTTTTCTGCTCTTTAACTGCAGTGTGTTTCTATGTTTTATGCCCTATCTTCATAATACTACTAGGTCCTCTCATTTTTTTTATGACTCTCCTCAGCTTGAACAAAATATTACTGGTAATTTTTGTTTGTCTGTCAGTCAGTAAAGGGTTCCTAGCTGATCAGACTTCTCAGACTGTCTGTATCATAAGTGAACAAATGCATTCTCCTCTGCTTCTATAGCTCAGCAGGTCATATCTTCCGCAACCTGCGTGTTCTTCTCTTAACAGTGTATGCCGATTACTCAAAGCGATATGGGTAGGTCCTGGCACCTTAGCGTAGCTTCTGCTGGATAGAAGGTAACAGTCAGAAATGCCTGCCAGTGTGTGTTGTGGAGAAATGGCCAGGAGTCCTGCTTTATCGCTTTGTAAAGTATGAAAGTAGATAAGACTTGAATAACATAAAATAACATAATATAATGTTATTTATGTTATTTCCCACGTGAAGAACTCCTGTAAACCTTGCAGTATTGAAACTCAGTGAACAAGGCATCTTAGCCAAGCTGAAAAACAAATGGTGGTACGATAAGGGTGAATGTGGGACCAAGGACTCTGGAAGTAAGGTCAGTCGCTGCAGGTCTTTTGTACTGATTCCAAATTGCATTTTGACGTATTTGTTCATATGCAAAGAAAAGAAAACTTTTTCTTCATTTTCATTTGATATGTAAGGATATATTGAATGACTTTTGGCCATATTTATTAAATTAATCCAAGTGGCCTCTAGTTTTGCACAGTTCCCCACATGAATATTTTGCCAAAGTACATAGACCATTTTCTATTACTGTATTTTTTTCACTTGGAGCACTTGTAATGATAAATCAGGTAGTGTTATATGTGGGGGATTAGTAAAAGTGCAATAGATATAATATATATTTTTTTAGTCTACCAAGTGTTATTCTTTGCTTACTTCTAACATTTGACATTCATGACACTACAACCATTATGCTGCTGTTTTTTATTTACCAAACTTTTAATTAAAATTTTGATTTACAGTATTAGCGTTGTTACTTATTTGCATGAAATGCGTCTATTAAATTGTTTATCTTCTTGTGCTGTGAAGTAGAAAGAAATTATTTATTGTGTCAAACTGTTTCAATCTAACTTACTTAGCCCTCGATGAGAGCCGAGGGCCTTAGTAAATTTTGCTTGAAACAATGTCACAATGAACATTTTGTTTCCGCACCACAAGAAGTTAAAGAATATAATAAACCTCTTTGTTAACCCTCTGAGATTAACTTATCTAGGTGATCTCTTATTGAATATTTAAAGCTATGATCATCACTCTATTTCTTTTTTTTTTTTTAATCAACTTTAGATGTTTTTCAGCTCATAGGGTTAAATTGCAAATGGTAAAACTCTTGTGAACAAATTTTTAATGAACAAGTTTGGGAGGTAAGCAGCAGCAGAATGGTTCAAGCCAATTCTTAAGATCAGTATTTTGTAGAAAATATGTCAAAATATGAATTTGACTGTTAAATAATAAAGAACAGGAAGCTTTTAAAGGGAAATTAGTAGTCATTTTTTAAGAGAGGGTTTGAAGCCAGAGGTCGGACCTGTATGTAACTGACCAGCTTCCTCAAACACATGAAGAAGCCAGTGATAGGATTAGGTTAGAACTTTCCAGAACTTGAATTTTCAGAATTGATCAGCTATGCTTTCTAATGTTGCATTGACTGAATTGCTTCCTTCTGGAGAGCTACTGGACCTACAACCATCCTAGAGGTTCTCAATCCTTCTGGTTGTTGTAGGGAAACTACATGAAGTCAATTTAAATTCTTAGCCAGTCTTTATCCTCCATTTATGGATGTGCTCAATCTCTTGGGAGAAGCACCAATGGAGATTTTTATCACTTCAGAATGTCTCCTTATAAATACCAGTAGTCCTGGTCGATATTTCTACTAGAAATAATTCCAAGATTAGATTATTTAGCTATAAGGTTAAGTGTGTTGAATATTTTGTATCAAATGTTCACCAGTGCAAATGTTACTAACTGGCTTCCTCACTTCTCATAGGACAAGACAAGTGCTCTGAGTCTGAGCAATGTAGCTGGAGTCTTCTATATTCTGGTTGGTGGTCTGGGGCTGGCCATGATGGTGGCTTTAATAGAATTCTGTTACAAGTCACGTGCTGAAGCTAAAAGGCTGAAACTTGAAAAAAACGCCCAAAACTTTAAGCCTGCCCCGCCAACCAACACTCAGAACTTTGCTACATACCGAGAAGGCTACAATGTGTATGGGACAGAGAGTGTTAAGATCTAGAGGTATGTAAAAGAAGCTTTTTTTCTTTAGTTTTAGTGTTGGCCAATGCACTACATATCTCATCTCTTTCAAATTTCAAAATACAAAAAAAATTTCAGCTTACAAAAAACACCATAAAATGGATACACATAGCTTAGCTTAGCTTGTGTTTACTTTCTGAAAATTTATAAAAGTCCAAATGGTCAAGACCACTTGGAGAGCAATTTGAGAAAAACGGGTGCAATAATGCTAATGTATTTGTAAGGTGAGTATTACAGTGCCTTTCATAAGTATCGCCTCCCCCTTGAGGTTTTCCATATTTTATAGGATTACAAACTGGAATTAAAATGGGCTTAACTGGGATTTCTACCATTTCAGTTACACAATATGTCCAACATTTGAAGGTTAAAAATATATTTTTATTATGACACAATGGTTAATTAAACAAAAAAGCAGAAATCTCTTGGTTGCGTAAGCATTCCCCCCTGGTCAATACTTGGTAGAACCACCTTTGGCAGCAAGTCTGCTGGGATGAGTCTCTATCTATGCACATATGCATCATGACATGTTTGCCTTCTTCTTGGCAAAATTCTTCAAGTTCTGTCAGATTGGATGGAGAATATTGGTGAACAGCAAGCCGTTTTCAAGTCTTGCCACAGACTCTCAATCAGATTGTGATCAGGGCTTAGACTGGACCATTCTAATACATTCAGATTCTTGGTTTTGAACCACTCTAGAGTAGTATGCTTAGGGTTGTTATCCTGTTGGAAGGTGACCTTAGTCTCTTGCATATTAGAAGAGTGTTTTTCTTTGAGGACTGCCCTGCATTTGGCTGCATCCCTCTTGCTCTCAACTCTGACCAGTTTCTCAGTCCATGCGAATGAAAAGCATCCCCTGACTATGATGCTACCACCACCATGCTTCATTGTGTGGATGGTGAATGCAGGGTGATGAGCAGTGTTGGGTTTCAACCAAATGTAGTGCTTTGTGCCAAGACCAAAAAGTTCAGTTTTTGCATCACCAGACCAGAGAAACTTTTCTGTTTGCTGAGTCTCCAACATGTGCTTTCATATAGCCTTGTTCAATTATGGCTTTTCTATCAATATTCTTTCATAAAGCCCAGCTTTGTCAGCATTGTCAAATCGATGGAATAATTGTGAATAGCTTCTCCTAACTGAGCTGTGGATCTCTCTTTGGCCTTAGATGTTTGTCTAACTGATGCCCTACTTTCCCAATCACTCTGTGGGCCGTTTTGGATATTTTTTTCAAAACCAAACTCTGATAATTTTCTAGAATTTGTCATGGGCTTGTTCTGATAGCTCATTGGTCTCCATGATGCTGTTTCCAGAGTCAGATGTATTTATATTCAAAATATATTTATTCATTTATATCAGAATGTATTTTTGATAGACTTCAAAGCACAATTGAAAGTTGCTCTGGATAAGGGCGTCTGCCAAATGCCATAAATGTACTGTAAATGTAAATGTATATTGAGATCATGAGACACAGGTGGACTCAACTAGTTGCATCAGAACTAATTTTGGGGGTTCATCGCAATCACTTATGCAATTACAACTTTTAATTTTTTTTAAATTTGAAAATAATTTTGCAAATTGCATTGAGGTTTCTCTCCACTTCAGTATTACAGGCAGTTTGTGTAGATTCATGACATATAATCCCAATTAAGTCTATTTCAGCAGAACTACAAAATTTGGAAAAGTTCAAGGGGTGAATACTTATGCAAGGCACTGTATTGTGAAGCTCCCTCAACAATAAGCATGTTTACGCTGGATGACCAAACCGTTTAATTAATCAAACCGTTCTGGCAGTAGTATCCACAAAACTGCATCTGTAAAACCACTTTTATCAGTTTGGTTTCACTGGCGATTTTGGCCACTGGAATTTTTACACAGGGAATATTAGTGGTTTGGTCTTTTATATGTGTTTGCAGTTCAAATCTGTCTTATGCTGTACAGAGCACCACTGCTTATGCCAAAGAGGAACTTAAGACAAAGTATAGTGAAATATAACAGATATAGTGATATAGATACACTATATGGTCAAAAGTATGTGGACACCTGACCATCACACTCATATGTGAGTCTTGCCCAAACTGTAATAAATTATAATAGGCTCCCTTTAGATCCACAGATAATTATTCGCAATAAACATAGATATTAACACAGGTATTTATTAACTATAAAGAACAGGCATTAAACTACCCATTATTAACTAACCATTTAGACATTTAGACTAATAAATAATAAATAAAACCCATTAGAGCAACACGCAGACCAATACCTGCTGTTATATCTTTTATATATCCTTTGTATCTGTTTCCATAGCAGATGCAGGCCCTGCAAACTTTCGTGTCAGCCTTGATGATTGTGACAAGAAAACCTTAAAAAGCGATGGCTGGATCTTTAAGAGGTCTTACCCTCTTTCCCCCTTCCTACTCCATCCACATTCATCATCTGAAAGAAAGACAGGAGTAGACTTTATCTTTGGAAAGAACCTGGACGTTTCCTTCAGTGCCTTATGGAACATTCTGAGAATCACTCGAATGTAAGCTCATCATGGTGACATCCCATTGCTCCGATAACACGTGAAAACACATGAAGGAATTCCATTGCCATCTGTGAATGAACTCTTGAACTGCATAACTCCATGGAAATTGAGAAACAAAGCCATCACTTGTGATCTGAGCACATTCAGAAGAGCCAGACTGAAAACTGTGTTGGAGACAACGAGTCTCGTGGTATTGGTACACTGCTGGACTTGGTTATCGATTGAAAAATTAACAACAAAAAAACAAACAAAAAAAAAACAAAAACAACAAACAAACAAAAAATGCTTGTACTTCATCAACTGTAAATTTGCTTTCACAATCACAGTAACCGATAAAAGCATTAATTTATCAAATTTTCAATTCTTTCTAATAGAAATCACTTAATGTGAGAGACTGAGATTATATGCTGTTACTTGAGTAGTGTCATTGTTTATTAGTTTTTTTTTTTTAATTTGATGCTGCTGATTTGTCAAATATTTAGGAAACTCTTATGTATCAGACCCCAGAGAAGCAAGTTACGTATAACACCTGGCTATCAGGAACTGACAATAAACGCACATTGTGTAAAATTAATATGACCAAAAATATACAATGAAAAAAAAAAAGAACAACATGTGGACATGTGCAATCACATAGGACGTGTGCAATCACTTGCATTATACACAACTTGACACTCACTTTACATACACTTTAGTTAAAAACTTCCAAAAAGACACGTCTTCAGTATTTGAATTAATTTACACGGATTTCTTTTTAGAAATGTCTATTGTACGAGAANAGAAAAGGGATCATCTACATGTAGATAAATTGCAATCCGTGAAAAAGGACATGGCTTTTAAAATGTAGTATTTGAGTACCTTGCAATTTTCTCAATATACAAATCGTTTAAATAAAGCTTTGGGTTTTAGTTTCATTTTACAATCATTTTAGTGTTGGATGACCTACTTAGTCAATTAGCGTTAATGACATTTAAAATAGATTTATAAATGGTGTTAACAGGGGAAATCTTAAAAGCTTAGCACATCTACATTATGCTGTTACACTTTCTGTTTACTATAAGAAAAAAACTGTGATTCCGTAGGATCTAGGAATGCTAACAATCCTGAATCCATGGAAAGATAAGTTTTATATAAGAAGCTTTCAAAGAATTTAAAAAGGAACTAAACTACTATGAAGAAGTGTACATTTGTTAAAACAAACTTTCTAGCCGCCTGCAGGATTGAGTTGAATTCCCTTTTTTTTTTTTCTTCAATCTGCATGTGAAAAATTTGTGATTGCCTATTAAGCCCTGAAACTTACATCTTAGAAAGGTCAAGAGGAGTAAGACAATTTTCTATCTGACATTTTACCCTTTCTTCCTTTTCCTGTTTTTGCACCTCAGCCCAGAGAACCTTAGCAGGCATCCTAGTGACGAAAAAAGACAGAAATGCATGCATGGGTCTAATTTACTGAAACCTCTTTAGTGAGGCCTTGTACAAAGTATTTTAATATATTTTGTAAATAAAACCCATATAAAACACTTTTGGTTTTTTTGATTCGTTGCATGATTAGCATGTGAGTTAAAATGTCAGAGCCGCTACCTTTTTATATTCTAGCAAGCGTACCTGTCATTTGCTGACAACTGATAATTATTGAAATCATGTAGAGCACTTTTGTAAATGGATGACAAAAAAAAGTTAAAAGCTATGCTCAAGCTGTTCCTGATCTGAGCTGCCCTGTCAGTAGACATTCTCCAATAGCGAGTATCATAACTACAATATTTCCATTTTTAATCAAATATTAGTCATTTTTTTACTTCTGAAATGAATCATGGCATGAATAATAAGAATTTTCTTCAAATGCAGTCGACTAAGTCTATCCTTTGCCTCATACATTCGTTTTTTTTGTTGTTTTTTTTTTTTTTTTTTAGAGAACTGCAAAATACTTAAAAACGCTGTTGAATAGACTGCTACAGCTTTGTGTGCTTCTTCTTTCCTGACTTACTGGCTAAACTGATACTACCAAACCTCATAACTGTGGCGTACCTACATTAACACTTCCTGAACACATCCAGTTAAGGCTTCCTAGAAGATAGATTGTCATTTGGTCTCGGATTGCCTGTGATATTGTTGACTTGGTTTCATTGTGGATAACGGAAACACCCAGTACTGAAAGTAATTCTTTAGGATTCTCCCCACACTGAAATAGTGTAACACAATCATTATTAACTTTTTGGCCAATGTCCAGGACTCTTCCTAGCACTTCCAAACTGAGTAACCAGGCTAGAAGGGTCTTGGTCAAAGAGGTGACCAAGAGCCCAATGACCAGTCTAACAGAGCTTCAGAAGTCTTCCACAGAAATGCGAAATCCTGGTCGACAAAAATTACATAGAGACACTCCATAAATCAAACCTTTATGGTGTACTGGCTAGATGGAAAGAAAGAACGTGAGTGCGTGATAGATAGATAGATAGATAGATAGATAGATAGATAGATAGATAGGACAAAAAAAACTGGTACTGCTCATCAACTTACTAATACCATCACTACAGTGAAACATGGTGGTGGCAGCATCATGCTGTAGATTTACTTCTCAGCAGCAGGGGGCAGGAGACTAGTCACTATTGAGGGAAGGATGAATGGAGAAAAATGCAGAGAGGTCCTTGAAAAAAACCTGCTGCGGAGTCCAGTCAGGGTCTGTATTTATTTTTGTTGGCTGCAGTGGCTGAAAATTTGCTGTTTTACAGTTACAGGTTACAGTATCCAGATACATAGCAGTCTCATTGTATGGGGTTTAATAAAGAAGCTGCTTGAGAGATGCATGGTTGATCTTTGATTATCTTTGATAGTGCTGAAATCCAGCTTTCTTTCAGCGATGAAGGCATCACAGATTAATGAGAAGCTTTGGTTTTCTTTTAAAAGGCTTTGACTCATTCATGTTGCATAAGACAATATGCCATTGCATCCTACATTTGCTTTAAGCAAGATAGCTGAATAGATTGAGTCATTCCTCATCTCCCAAGATCAGGGTTCTTGCCTGCAAGAAAATCACACAGCTTTCTTCATGCTAAAGAGTCACATCAGCATCTGTGCCTGGGATAACCATGTCACTAAAATTGATTGCATCATCATCAGATAATGACTGATACCAAATGTTTGCTTTAACAAACGGCTAATTTGTAATTGTGATATATGTGGCAGCCTGGAAAAACCCCATCAGATGTTACTGTGGTCGAATTCTGGCAATCAGCCAAAAAATTATAGTTTCTCTCAAAACTAGGTTTTTCTGTCTATAACATACTTTGACCCCTCAACTAATGTATAAAACCATAAATATAGTTCAGCAAAATGACACCGAAATGCCTAGGCCCTCTTCCTACAAAGCTCATTGTTAGGTTTGGAGCCTGTTTAACTAGTCTTCCTGAAGATATCTAAAACCTTGCTAGCTATTTGTGCTTGCCTCACGCTGTAAATGTCACACTGGTCATAGCTACATGCTGAAGTGAAATGGACAAAAGCTTATTCAGTTCAGCTTGTAATCAGATACCAGCTGTTAAAATGTCCACAAGTTGGAATGGAAACTTTTTTTTTTTATTTGTTCCCCCATTTTTTCCCCCCCAATTTATTCACCTGCCAATTCCCACTCACCACCTAGCTTTGCCCTAGCACATGACAGCTCCCAGTTGGGAAGGGTGAAGGCTAACATGGTTCCTTCAACACACGTGAAGCCAGCCAACTGCATCTTTTTTTTTTCTGAACTGCTGCTCACGTTGCGTCACAGGCAGCATAACACACTGGGAGGAACGTGCTATCCCTCCCACCCAGAGAACACAACCAATTTAGCTCTTTTGGCTCCCGGCCAATAGGGACAATAGGGGAAATGCTTTTCTGTTATGCCACTTGGGAGAGCCTAGTTTTAAAAAAGAAATTAAAAAAAAAAAGAAACCAGATTGTAGAATGCAACAACTTTCCTTGTGATATGTGCAAAAACAATAATGCCTGTATCATAGACCAAATAATTTTGTGAAGGGTTGTGAAGGGTTTTCCCAGGCCACCACACATGAATGATACATAATGAAATGATAAAAATAACTGTAGTATTGAAACTACTTTTACCCTTTACTTCCACTCCTCATACGCACAGATACACAAGCACAGTTTGGAGTTATTTCATGCCAAGAAAGGAAAATGTGATAAATTTGCACAAACCTCCAGTTTTAGGTTTATAGCCTCCGTTTAAAAATATCGGTCTTGGTATTGGTATCATGATATTACTGCATGGTATTGGATTGAACATACAAAGAGTTATCACCCATGCCTAAATCTCACCTCTACTCACATGAACAGGAAGTGTATTTTAGATCTCACCTCCAAGCTGAGTGAACTGAATAACCTGGAGTGTGTGGAGCTGGCTTCCACAACGTGCACAATGGCCACAGTCGAAGCCAACACGGAATAAATACCGAATTCCATGCAGAAGATGCATCTGTTCAGAAAACTGTGTTGAAACAACAAGAGGACGAACAGATTTTGTTGATTGGCCTTCTCCAGGCTGGTCTTTGGCACCCTCACCATCCTCCAGACTTTTGAAATTTTTTATTATGGACCCGATGTGCTCCTTTTCCTTCCTTATTTTTTTTCCCCTTATCTATGATTAAATCCAAAATGAGATTATTGCAGGTCAACAAGAATAGAGTTGGTCAAAGACAATAGCAGATTTCAGATATCGGGTGCAGTTAAAAGTATTTTTAAGTTGTTTGCTTTTATTTTAAATGTTCTGAAAAATGTCAATTATGCCATGTATGTCTGAAGAGAAAATACTCTTACTGGAAAGAAGAATATTTTTTTAATAAGACGTGAAGTGGAGCAGGGAGCTTTAAGTGAAGATGATCATGTATACTATTTATTTTACAATAATTTTTGCCCATTCTTTTGAAATTCATCATTCATTCATCTTCAAGTAACTGCATTATCGTGGTCAGGGTCATGGTGTATCCAAAGCCTATGTAGGGGACATTGCACACTAGGCAAGAATCAAAATCCTAGGGGCAATTTAAAGCTGCCAATCCACATACTGCCATGTTTTTGACCCACACAGATATAAAGAGAACATGCAAAATGCCTTTTGGCGGCTTCCTTTCAAAAAAGGAGCCTAGCAAATTTAGCAACCGTCCTGCTCTTTATACGGCTCTGAGGCTCACATCACAGCTCCTGGTTATACACGTTGAAAAAGCAAGTTCAGGTTCTGAAAAAAACTCTATTCTAATCTAAATATCTTCAGAATATCTTCCTTCTTCATGTAAAAAACCTGGATATACAAATGATCATGATGATTCAACGAACATGCAAGTTAGCCTAGGACATTTTCTGGAGCCTTACAGCAATTTGCAGCTGAAAAGAGTAGCAAACACTGATCATGAAAATACCTGCTAGAAACAGAGAAAAATAAAAAGCTAAAACAGTCTTTGACTATAGACAAAGAAAACTAGAGAAACACAACCACAGCTTTGTTGGTGACTATATGGATTTATGCTGTTTACATTTCAGTACAGGAGCGAGGAGATAAGCGCAGTGCGACTGTCATCATGTCACTTAAACGTCAGACTTCGTAACTGGAGATGGATGAACTGCGCTGATATCTACGACTATTTATTTTCTAAACGTATTCCTTAAATGGAGCAAGAGTCATCACCACAAACTGGCAATAAAAGATGAGGTAGTCTGTCATCGTAGCACTGACTGGTGTGTGTTTCCTATCAGGCATGAAGAGAACGACCAAAGGATAAATCTAAAGTGACACATTTCCTCCAAATATAACCCTTTAACTACAATCACTTGCAGCACATTGTATGAAACATGTCAAGGGCAGGCATATTGCATCGTAACTGATGATAAACTGCTGTCCATTATCAGATTAAAGGACCAGGGTTAATGGATGTAACACTAGCAGGAAGCAGAAACCTTCATGCAACCTGGATCTCTGTGTGCACCATGTCTCAGTGGCAGCAGTTAAGTTCTCTTTTAGTATCAAAGTTGAAATGCAGTACTCAGGTTATACACAGAGTGTTACACTAAACATCGAACGGCTGGGTGCTGCCACTTGCTTGGCGGTTACTGTAAAACCCTGTATAGATGCACACTCCAATTTCTACCTCAGTGGTCTTGACTGTGCTGTTCGAACGCAGCAGTTCTGTCAGAAAACAGGACAGAAAATAGAGATGTTAACTATACCTATACATTTCTACCATAAACCAAGTCATACATACATGATAGACTTTACTTCACACTGATGAACTCAAAACATGCTCCATTTACCTTGACAGAAAGCGAGGGTTCAAGCGGGAAAACCGAGGAGACGAAAGATTACTCATCAGGTGAGAACGGGAAGAAGGGGCGGAGCTCCAGGCGTGTCAGTTAATATCAGAGAGTTCAAAACACCTCTGCAAATGTTCATCAATATACATTCACATTTCAATTGGCTTATCTGCCATTTTTATTAGGGCAGAAAAAACTTAAAAACTTTGGCATATTTTTTGTGTAATAAACCATGTGGACTCCAATGTTAAAACGTTGGCAGATAAGGGAGTTTCACTATTCTCGACTGGATTAGTGTGCTGCAAGCTTGTGAAACACAACATAATCCACATCGAACATTACTAAAAGTCACTAAAACTGTTAATAAACCTCACAGATTATAGCAAGTCTCAATTCTGATTGGTCAGAAGGTGTTGGTTCATCTTCTATAACAGCAGCTGAGAGTTTTGGTCGCAAGGCAAATCGCAGGCTCTGAACGAATGAACTTTATTCTAAATTTTATTCTCTCATTTGTACAGAAACAGCTGTATAGCGCACACACTCCACGCACACTGATTACTGTGTATTGCTGATGTGGTTGATGAAAGGAGTCTCCATTGTCAGAGCTTTATAACAGCCAGAGTTAAAGCTGTAACTTTAAATAAAAAGAGCCTAGTGATGGAATGAATATTTATTGCTGTTGTGACAAGTCATGGGATAGCAGGAACTGATTTGTTTTGTGGATGTTCCACATCATTAGACAAAGTGTAAACGGATTAAAAAGTATGTCACTGTTTAATAATTAAAAATTTGTAACTGTGCTAAAAGTGCTATGTTGTGAGAAGAATAAAACACTACATGACATACTGCTATTGGAAAACAGCCAGCTTCAGGGTGGCACCAGTCAATCCACTTCACACTGATTATTTACCGTTGATTATTTTCCTAAATAACAGCACACCTTGTCATGTTTTAGTCCTCACATATCCACCTAATGGTTAAAAAATGTTTAAAATGGGCAAACCCATTCTGAAATGAGTTTCTGAGCAAAACATTTCTTTAAATAAGAATCTATCCCTTTCACAGCACATAAAGAAACAGCAATGAAAGTAATGAACAGTATACAAAAGCTCAGCTTTAAATTCCTACACAAACACATTTTATAGTATAAAAGAGAACAGAATATGACACACTGGGAAAAAAAAACAAAACTATCTTTATTTAGAAAAAGGCATACACTGGTCGACGTGAGGGCATTTTAAAAACTCCAAAAGTAGTTCTCAAAGAGATTAACACTTTTCTTTTTTTTATGTAGTCCATTTATTCAGGAAGAAATTGAGCTTGCCATTCTTTCTATAGAAATCGTTTTTTTGTTTTAAAATGTAAGCAAACACAACGAGGAGTTTAGGCGACTTACTTTTGAAATAAAAGTTGAGGAAATTATGTATTACAAGTATCCATTTTATTTAATGTATACATAATATACAAATAGACTGTTCATACTGCTTTAAACACCTAGGCCTAAATATCGCATACAGATTAAAAGGAAGAGAGAAAAATAAATAAACTTGGAAATCAAACTGAGGCTGTGATGAATTTTGTTTGCTCAAAAAAAAAAAAAAAAAAAAAAGAGTTGACAGTATATAAAAATGCAATCCAATTCAGGAGCAACACAATTCTGACCCCGATTCCATTTGTGAAATACAGCAGCACATTGTGCTAAAAATCTTACAGAAACGAACTTTCAGCATGGTACTGAAAATGTTACAATAAAAAAATGGCAGGTTAAAATACAAGCTACGACATTTCTAGGAAATTATCTAGGCAAGCCAAAATACGAGGGTGCGAACAAATCCTCAGCTCAGACAGTGAGAGGGAAAAGAGAACGGAGATGCTGACATGGCTGAAAGGTGGATGGGGCTCTGACTCATCAAAGCGCACAACGGGGAATTCTGAAGAAGAAGAAGAAGAGAAAGAATAACATTGTTTTTTTCTTAGGGATGTGCTACATTATTGTAAGATAATTATAATAGAGCAGCTGCAGTGACTGTACTGGAAAGCAGAAGCAGATACAATCCTAATGTGTAACACAATTAATGGTCAGAATGCCCAGGACAGTGAAAGAAGAGCTGCTTTAAAAAAACAAAATAAAAATAAATAAAAAATAAATAAAAGGGAGATGCACAATCAGATTTTTAATAAGTAGCTTTGAGTACTGTCTGATACCCAATCTTGGTGTGATGGTCTAATATGTTCTCAAATTTTTGTTAATATGATGAAGCTTTCTGTAAGGAGACGTTTATTACTAATGGAAGGAGTCTCCAGTGCCAGGGCTTTGGATCAGTCAGGGGTAAAGCTGTTCCTTGAAATTTTTCACCACAGGAAAGTCTTGAGGACAGAGAACTTTGTGCTTTCTGGTTTCTTAGTTGCATGACAAGATTCATAGCTTTGTTTATTTTTAAAAAAAAAACAAACTTCAAGACAGAATAAAGAAAAGTTTGCGAGAGAATGACTGTTTTATAGTTGTTATAACCTAAGTGATAACAGGAACTAACCTGGTTCACAGACGTTCCTCAACATTACATGTAACTAGAAACATAAAAAGTAGGACATCTCTTTCTTTAATTAATAGGAAAAAATTTAATATTTGTAATCTGTCTAAAAAAATTAGAATGGCAAATGATGTTACTTATTACAGCGGTAATCTAAATATCAATGGAAAATGGAAAGACAAAACCAGTTTTGCTGGGTTCACCAAGTGTAACTGCTAACGGTAACCGGTAAAGCTAATGTAGCAACATGCAATAAAAACATGCCTGACCATCACGCCTATATGAGCTTGTTGGATATCCTATTCCAAAACCATTGGCATTAATATGGAGTTGGCCCCCCCCAGTTGTTGCTATAAGTTGCCATAAGATCGCCCCAGCTGACCACTCTTCTGGGAAGGATTTCTACAAGATTATCGAGTGTGTCGGTTGGAATTTGTGCCCATTCATTCAAAATAGCATCTGTGAGGTCAGGCACTGATGCTGGACGATGGGGCCTGAATCGCCATTGAAGTTCCAGTTCATCCCATAGAAGTTCAGTGGGGTTGAGTTCAGAGCTCTGTGCAGGCCACTCGAGTTCTTCCACACGAAACTTGTCAAACCATGTCTTTAAGAACCTCGCTTTGTGCACAGGGGCATCGTCATACTGGAACAAGAAAGGGCCTTCTGTAGCATTACCATCAGCCTTCACTGGAACTAAGGAGCATAGAATAAATCCTGAAAAACAGCCCCAGATCATTATCCCTCCTCCATTAATCTTTACTGTTGCCACCATGCATTCCAGTAGGAAGCGTCCTCCTGGCATCCACCAAAACCAGATTTGTCCATCATGCTAGAAATAAAGCTTGAAACGTTTCAGAGAACATGTTTCCACGGTCCAGTGCTACGGTCCAGTGATAGTCTGCTTTACACCATGCCAGCCAACGCTTGGCA
>CM074951.1:8031694-8061694 GCA_037577455.1 Pangasius macronema
AGATTTTGGAGCGTGGCTATGGGGATTTGCCCATTCAGCCACAAAAGCATTAGTGAGCTCAGGAACTGATGTCAAGCACGAAGGCCTGGGGTGCAGTTGGTGTTCCAATTCATCCCAAAGCTGTTCTCTGTGGAGGCCACCTGAGATCTTCCACTCCAGCCCTGCGCTTTGTGTACAAGGGCACTGTCATGTTGAAACAGGTTTGGGCCCCTTAGTTCCAGTGACAGGAAACAAGGGTACAGCATACAGAGACATCCTATACAATCGTGCGCTTCCAATTCTGTGGCAACAGTCTGGGGGAAGAGCCACATATGGGTGTGATGGTCAGGCGTCCACAAACTTTTGGTGGACTTGTTTTGAGGCTGCAAACTGCATGTGAAATTTTCTAGAATGAACAAGAAATGTGCTTAAAATGATCTCTTCTAGAATGAACAGTAAGTCTCTTGGTTATTACCATCAATGGCCAATGCCTCAAAATCGTACTTCTACAGAAATTATTCAGATTTTCTTTTCTCTGTGAGCCTGTTAATCTGTTTACAGCATTTACGTGCAATATTATTTTAAGCGAATGCTACTTAATTGCGTATTACCTACGTATGCCTGTCCTCAGCTAAAAAAATGAATAGATTCATCTCATATATACTGAGCTATATATATAAATATGGACTCATTTATGAAAGTAACAAGATTAGACTGAAATGATTACTGGCTGTCAGATAATTACAGCAGAACAGAAAGGTGAAAATACTGATATAAGCGAGTCTGCGGATTGGAAACAATTGATGTGTTGCTTGGCAACACTTTGGTCCTCTAGTGAAGTCAAAACTGAACTTGTTGCTTGTGGAGCATAAACATATTCACGGCTTTGCTGATATCCAGCACACTCGAACATGGTTTCACTGTCCTTAAATCAATATGAACACTAGAGGATATCTGAGCAGTAAAGTTCACATGTGCTCAAGTCTTACCTTGTCCATGTCAGGTTACATTATCTGTGCTTTTCAGATGATTTATGGGTGAGAAATGTTAAGGACAATGTCAGGATGTGAGAGACGCCAAAGGAACGTGTCAGCAGTAACACGAAACAGCAGTACAATGCAAACATCATCAAAAAGACTATAGCGTAATCTACAGAGACAAGCTCTCATGCAGGGGTTGGGCTGAAAAAAAAGATTCAGGATTTGGTGAAAAGGGGACATTTGTTTACAGAAAAACAAGAATGTACATTCAGCAATACCTCTCACTAATGTCTACATCAAAGGATATTGTTTCTTGTCTTCTTTCGCACCGGTACTGTCTCGCTTTTTTTCAGATTTCTCTTTGTCATGCCTGGATTCCTTTAATGAAACACAAAAGAGCGAACAAACATGAGAGTGCTTTCAAAGACTAGTTCTTTCGCAAATGAACAGAATGCAACAGATCTCCATCGTGCACCTGAATGGAGCATTTAACATTGAACATTGAACATTCACTGCCTTGCAATGTTGACTAGCAGTTCAAGGAAAAAGAGCAATGAGCAAAACTGGAGCTTAAAGAGAATGGACCTGAATGAGGCTGTGTTTAAAGATTACAGGTATGTGTGTAAATCATTGAAGACTGAAGCACACTGCAAAGAACGTGCTTAAATCACTAAGGAGTTTCCTAATACAAGAAACTGTGTTCAGCTACATCTAGGCTTGTGCAATATAACACAATGAGCATCCCTACATGATATTATGTCCAGGGATGCAATATCCAGGGACTCGTATCTCCAATTATATCACCAGACCTGAAAACAAACCGTTACGCATTCTGCTTGTACAAGTTATCATTCAGAAGCACACAAGCGCAGTCTTTTTCTCCCCCAATAAAAAGAGAGAAGTGTCAATCAACATTGAAATCAAGAATGAACCGTGTTGTTTAGAATATTGACGGACATTTCCTGGAAGCCCCTCCCCTTTCCTCCATCTCCATCTCATGTGCTCTCCCTTTCTGTCAGGGTGAAAGGAGAATATTTTGAGTACATTTATGTGTAATAAAATTTATCAAATGTAGGTTCGACTTGGATAACACATACAAGTATATCTCGTCACCGGTCAAAACGGCTCATTCGACTGAAAAAAGATAGAAAAGTTCAAATTTTTGACCCAAAAAAATTAAGTAGACATACAAAGTGTCAAATCTAACACTTTATAAATAATGTTAATGGTGATGACGATTAGAAAGTAATTAATTCTGCTGGCTATTTAAACTGCCGCTGTCCCGTTCATCACTGTGAGCAGCACCAACAGGGAATGTGTCAGCCATTAGACAACCGATTTCCAAAAAGAGCCATCAAAAGGTGATCTTCGGTTTACTGTTTACTGCGTATTAATGCAGAATCGCTTAAAAAATCCGCCAATCAGCTGACTTTTCTTAACTGTTACGCCTACTCTCCTTAAATCCTCATGTTCCTGTCTTTTTTATGCGATCATTAAATCATTAAATCATTTATTGTGTTTTTAAAGACACTATTTTTGACAACATTGATACAGAAGACATGAAAAGTACACTCTTCTATTTTTTTGTGACCAATCACTAGCAAATTCACTGAAGGGGAAAGGACACGGAACATAAACCTCAGTCTTCTAAGCCAATAAAAAACAAAAGGGTGAGGATTTTGCATTTCTGTGTTAATAAACAGGTCGCTGGAATAATAAAAGCGGGTAAACATATGCTGTTCGTTGCCTTTAATATTTTCTTTCCATGTGTATACTGAACTGGGGTACGTTCATCATTTTTTTAATGCAGTGCGTATTTTGTGTTCCTGTTGGGACAGGTTGTGTTTCATGTCAGTAAGAAAAGTGTAAAACCCAGGAAATTCCTTTAGTACAGAGCCACCATGTTTGTGGAGTAATTCTAGGCTTCTTTCTTCCCTCTCTCTTTAATTCTGCTTGCTAGGATTCTTGTCAGGAACACTGGCAAATCTGATAAAGACTTCACTATAACGATCATTCAAACCTGATTTGGCCAGTGGTGCAACAGCTAAGGAAATGCATCGCTTGAATAAAATAAATAACTGGCATTTTCTAGATACAGGTCAAACTCTGGCTCAGGCTTAAACACTTCAACCGGAGTTTAACCCAAATATACTCAAGTATCTACAGTATGAGAAATGATATGGATACGAGAAGGAAACGTGCAGTGTTTATTCAAACAATTACGCCTGTGTGTTACTCTGCACTCCTGCTCACACAGCAATAAATCCTGTTTGCTTAATTTTAAGAAACTTAAAGAAATGGAGCCGCTCTTATCAGCTCAAGTGAAATCTGTTAGACGAGCCTCGAAGGCCCAAGGGATTGTCACTGTGACTGCATACTAAAAGAACCAAACCAGAAGATATTGTGGTCTGATGCAATATCCTTTTCAAAAATGAGAACGCTGGGTGTAACTACAAGCAGAAGCAAAGCAATGCATATTTCAAAATACATTTGTTTTGCTCCAAATTGGGTTTATGCTTCTAAGTACATCTAACGTGACAGCTTATGTCTAAACACGACTGAACATCAGCGACGTTATTCTTGCTGCTACAGGCAGAAGCATCCGTTCGCCCTGCGCTCGCTTCCCATGCTGCTGCAAGTGCATGTAGGTGGACTTCTCGGAATCATGAGTGGATGTCGAGGAAGGTGTGTTGAAACCAGTGTCGCTTCCCAGTATCCCTTTCAATCAAGTGCAAATGAAATTACCTTTTTGCCTCCAGAGGTCTTGTCGGTTTTGGCTAGGTCGCTCTTGTCTTTGCTGGTGGATTTGGAGCGTTTGCTGTTGTCCTTGTCATTGGAGCGGGGAGAATCAGGCGGACTGGCGCTCTTACTGTGCTTTGAGGAGCCTGTGAGGAATAGGCAACAGCCGGTGAAGATGATAACACACACACGCACATGTACACACACACACAAGTGCTCTGATTGCCTCTGCCTCAGAAAGAGTCTTCTGGCTCGAAAACAAATGAAAGCAGTTTCGACTCACTTGTTCCGTTCTCGTCTTTGCGGCGCTTGGCTTCCTGGCTCATCTCACGGTCGCTGTTGGAGTAGTCCTAGGGAAGAAAAAAAAAAGAAAAAGAAAAAAAGAAACAGGAAAAGAAAGAGAAAAGAATGAAATGGAGAAAAAAAAAATCACACAAAAATGAAGTCAGAGCTGCAAATAACACTCTGGGGCCCCCTCCTAGCCACTCTCTCTCTCGCACACACCAGGAGCTCAATATCTGCTGTTTACACCAAGCAAACTTCACATTATAGAGTGAGGCTTGTCTGAAGCCTGAAGGACCACCATGATGCATACACTTCCACTGCATGCTGAGCACATGCATGGCCCCACTTTTCCTCCATCCACTGGTGTAATTTTATAAACCCAGCCAGAGCAGAGGTGTACTCACTCGTTTGCGGTCCTTCCTCTCCTCCTTCTTGTCCCTCTCTTTGGATCGGTCCCTGGACTTGTCGGACTCTTTCTTCTCGGCTTCACTCTTGGTCAGGCCGGTGCTGTTGTTGGCGTGATGCTGCTGAAGGGTTGTGGGATACAGTAAAGCGGAACATTAGCGTGATGAATCGACGCTGTGCTGGGCTCTCTGCACGACTTGACACCTGAACATCACACCTCAAACTGACGCTCGCTCTCTGCATATCTAACATGCATGATAGGAACAAGTAACAAACAGTATGACAGTATGACCAAAGCTTTACTCTGAAAACGACATTCATGTGTGCTACTTAAAATGCGAGTGAAGAAGTCATGTACGTCAGCATGTAGACTAAATGACTAGTTGTTACACGGACACCTTATAGAGCGATATATCCGAGAGACTTTCAGGTACTACAGCAGCTTTTACAATTCAAGTAGCTTTATAAGAGGGTTTTCAGAAGTCCTTGAGACATAATTTAGAGCTTTACCCAATGCCCTGTGTTCCAAAAGAGGTTCTGTGGCACCCTTAGTTAGCTAAGCACAGTAAACGTATTCATGTAAATAAAAAACATAATGGTCGAGATATATATACAGGCCAGTATGTAGCTACAAATGCATTCACACCACACTACACCCTCAGACCCCTTCATTAAATACAAGTTATTCTCTACAATAATATTCAAAGCATGGACACACCCCCTAACTTACCTCTACTCTCAATAAACAGTAAATAAACAGGAAGTCAGCTGTCAGAGCAGGCAATCTCAGCAGATACGTACAAATCATGTACTGCTTGCTTGCTAATATTACCTACACTGAATTGTGACTAACATTAGGTAGCTAGCTAACCGCAGAGCCAAGTTTTTGGCTTCGATAATATTTGAAGCAAGGACACACACCAGCAGCAGATGCATGGATATGACACAACGGCCCCGGTATCGCTCACTGCTTGCTAGCTGAGGGAAGCTAGGTTGAAATACGGCTAGCGAGACTCCTCACGCATGCGCGTTTCAACAATGGAACTCGGTCAGTCAGCGAGTCAGTGAGCGAAAAGAATGCCTTTTCTAGGCTGCCCCGTTAGCCGGGTTGGCAAAAAGAAGAAAAAGAAGCACTGTGGTCCAAGGAGATCGGCTAGATCATTTCATTTATTCAGTAGGTGCTTCTACCTAACCTAAGTAGGATGATGTTTGTTATTAAATTGGTGCAGTGGACATGAGCACGCCCTCACGTTCCTGACTGATCGACACTGTATGTACTGAGCTTCCATTTCATAAAACTAAAGAACATACAGAACAGCTTAACAGCCATGATGATCAGTTTCCACACACAGTCACATCACGATGTCTAACAATTCCCAAATAAATCTGGGCAAGGAAAATCTCATTAGCCCATCACATGAACCATGACAGAAAAGCTGCTTGCAGAACTATTCCTACAAAAGTGGACCCATTATATGAATAATGCCTTTCTAACTGGGCCTTCCTCTAGAGTTCATTCACGGTGGGTGTTAGTAGCAAAATCCAAGCATTAAAAAAAACAAATGACCTGAAGAAACCCTGCATATAAGAACAATAAAAAAAAAAACAAACAAAAAAATAACTTTTCTACAACTCAAACTTTAAGAACTCACCACAGAGTACCCTGATCACTACAAACTAGACCAATAACGAAATGATCCACGATGATTCTGCTACGCTATAAAGGCAGGCTACCTACTGCAAAACGGGCATTAAAGCGAAGATGACGTGTCGGTAAGAAAGTGTGCGTGAGGACAGCCGCGGGATCGTAAGAGCTCAGGCTTTCTCTGGTAATTGACAACAATCTGTCTGTGTAAGCTACTAACAATAAATCACCTGCTGAAACCTCGCTGCTTCTCAACAGGTAAAAAAAAAAAAAGCGAAATAAAGACAATCAAGTGAGAGAAAGAAAGAGAGAACGAGCTTGTTAGCGCTGAAGAAGTCGACTGTACCACGGGACTTTCAAAGAGCCTTTCGAGCTGTGAAGCCATTTTTCTGGCACCTAATTAGGACTGTTACAAAAGCCTCTCACTGCCAAGGTGCATAAAATCTTCATGCTTTCAAACTCAGCAGGCTGCTTGTATGAGGGAACTAAAAGCTCAATGTGGACTTTAAATGATAAGCCGACGTCACTTGTTTCACCTCATTTAGGCAACAGAATTAGCGTTTTTCAAACATCAGTACAGTAATTAGCTTTGCTTCCTCTAACAAATGGGCAGACATTTGGTGCAATTGGTGCAACCCAGAAGTTAAACAATAAAGATACAACAAAGTAACAACAAATCCTTTCCATATTATATTACTGAACTAAACTCTACTAGCAAGCTAACCTGATCAAGCTGGCCAGCTGTATGCGAGTAACTACTGTAATTATAAGACTAGGAAGTGAAATACTAGGGTTCATTTTTATTCTGTATTATTTATTTATTTACTCTTGAATCACAATTCTTATTGGTAAGACTGGTAAGAATGTTTTATAACAGTAGCTTTGATGGTAGTTAACTGCAAGACGAATCCCAGGTTTGTATTAACGTGCTTGTGCTAATCCATCACGCTTTGTAAAGCAGCGAACTGCACAGGGACTTGTATGATGGATGCTCCAGTAAACGGCTTAAAGACCTTCGGGACTGGTGATACGTTGACGTTTTCTGCGAGGAGATGTTTACTTGCGATTTTTAAAAGGAGTCTCCAGTGTGAGTGCTTTGTAAGAGGTCTCAGTATTGTGACAAGCTGCCTTTTTTTTTTGGTTATTAACTTAGAGAGGAAAAAGGCTGGTGTAGGAATAACTGTGTTTGGCTGTAATAACATGATAAGAGGAACTAACTCTCTTTCCGCAGAAGTTCTACAACAGTAAACAAAACGTAAACGAAGAGAAAGTACAAGTTGGCGAACTGCTGTGGCGTAAGTGGAATAAAACACTTTGGGACATGGTCACCTGACCTGTCACCTGATTATCTTCTATATTTATTCCTGACTTGAAACGTCTTATTAAAACGAATAAATCTAACAGTGAGTGTAAGGCTAAATAAAAATTATTAATGCAGATATTACACTAAAACTTTTTTGTTAATGTTATATAATATAATTCTATCTCTCCACTGTATGGCTGTTTAGTTTGAGTTTAAAATAAAAAAAATAATAATAATCATAATAACCTTCGGTGTGTGAAAATGCTGGAAATGGCACTCGGACACTGGTAAAAGCGAGCCTGGAGAAAAGGTTTCTAAAGGTCACGGTCTAAAACCGAATCTCCCAGAGCGCAGAAAATGAGAATAAGAAAGGGCATTTGGGGAAAATGGCTGACGAGGCTGTTGTTCTTCAAAACCAAAAGTTATATATAATCCACTGGCAGGTCACATTATTCGTTCAAGATTTCTCTCTACCGCTGATTCCATCTGGTAGATTAAGTTCTTTGTCATGATTCTCTTGAGCTTACATGTTTTTGCTCTCCAGTGAAAGAGCAGCACATTAAAGCAGATACATTGCTGGTTTACAACGTGTCAAAAAGATACATAAAGAATGGTCGCATTCCCTGTAACGGATTTTTATTGCTTGCCCTGTGTCTGATGTATGGCGTTCAAATTTTATATTGCTCTGACAGCTTGGATATTATCTTCTGTACCGAGGAAAAATGGTCTCTTGTGCCGTGAAGGCTTTTTGCTGGCATGATCTGGGTTCAGCTGTCCCCTTAGACAGAAGTGTCACTGCAAATCAATACAACTTCTTCTGACTGATCAGCTTTATCCCATGATGAAACATTTCTGTCCTGATGAGAGTGGGCTCTTTCAGGATGAGCCCGCACCCAGGCTCGGGGCGTGAGTGCCCACTGAATGGGGTAACGAGTATGAAAATCGTATGCTATGGCCTTTTACAATCGCCAGATCACAAACCAATTGGGAGATTCTGGAGTGACGGGTTCCAGACAACGCTCTCCACCATCATCATCATCAAAACACCAATATCTTCAGGAAGAATGGCTCCATTACAGTTCCAGAGACTTGTAGTGTCTATGCTAAGCTGCACTGAAGCTGTTGTGGTGGCTCATGGTGCCCCAAACCTTACTAAGACACTCTATATTGTTTTTTTTCCTTTAATTTATTTTACCCATCTCTATAATATACTGCATATATACTAAACCTGATATCATCAAATAAATATGAACACTAGACACCACTATAATTCCAAATAATAAACGACTGTTTAAAAGAATGTCTCCTTTAGAGCAAAGAGTCGAATTTAAAATGTAAATCCTCTCTCCCAACCATCTGGCCTCATAAGCAAAGTTTCTTTAATAAAATATCACACATTATTTAAGAAACTCTTTAAGGCTGCCTAAGGAAATGGCAGCCTGCAAAAGAAAAGAAAAAATTCTGCTGGATCCTGCTTTTGAGAGAGGCAAGATCAGCATATTTTCAAATATCCTGCCATTGCTTTCAGTGTCCATAATGGAAGAAAAACTCTTATCAGCCGACCAGCTGAAGAGAGCTGAGGAATATCAGAGCAAGCAAGGAGTCCAATGAGATGCTAAGAAGACTAAGTAAGGCTCAGGAGAGCAGGGGCAAGCAGAGAAAATAGAGGATATTGTGGAAAAGAAATTACATTAGCAGATTGTGAAGCATGTGTGTGCAGGTGTGTGTGTGCAGGTGTGTGTGCTTGTGTGTGTGTGTGTGTGTGTGTGATGGGGAGCTGCAAGGAAAATGTAGTTTATGAGATACAAGATATGATTTCTTTCCAGAGAAGCACAAATTTTGAGCTAATGAAGGGCTGCGGTTTTACAGCGTGCGGGTTGAGCAGAATCTTGTTAAAGAGATTTTATTGCACTGACTTTATAAAGTCCTAAAGCTGCTCCAAGCACCGAATACCTTGGGAAAATTTAAAGGTAAATCAGCTTAATGTGCTGGTTCATCTCATAAAAAAGGCAAAAAAGGAAGCAACATTTAGCAACATGTTTTTAAATTCTAAGTCTACGGAGTAAGTTTGCAATAATACTCGTCACCCGTCACCCGTCCGCTCTACGCGATCTTCTCCTGATCCAACTCTAACTCTACGTTCACGCTAGGCGACCGCTCATTCGCGACACAGAGCCACGACTTCAGTGACGCCTGCAGCAAGAGACATATGAGGTATGACACGGTAAAGTGAAAAACCCCAACCACCGCTAATTCCCACTTACTGTTTGACGCACAAAAACGGAAGAAATACTCATCACCATGGTTTCATCTTCTCCAGTCATCTTATTCAGTCATATACAATCTCCCAATAAACAAATCGATACATCTGTACAAATATTTACAGTGAATAGATATTGCTAATCTGCCAAGTACCAAGCCTAGCATGATATAGGAAGATCAAACAAGCAGTTTTCACACTGATTAGTACAGATAAGCTAGTTAGCGTCTAGAGGTGTGTATATATATATAGCTACCATTTTACATATGGGGAAATAAATGCGATAACAGTAGCAGCCCACACGAGTGAATTGGCACTTGCTAGCGACTTGGATCTTGCTAGCGACTTGCCCACATGAGCGACTTGGCACTTCCTAGCGTGGATGTAGGGTAAAAAAATAAAAATAAAAATTTGGTAAGTGGAAAAGAAGGAAAAAAAAACCTTAGTGAACTGAAAAAACTTGGATATTAACTACAATCCACATTAAGAACTGATGAAAAAATAGATTGTGTGACTAAGTTACAACCCACGGCAGACAATGCTGTTATACAAAAATAATCCATGACAGGGTGGTGTACGGGGCGGTGTACGGGGTGGTGTACAGCGTGGTGCACGGGGTGGTGTACGGGGCGGTGTACGGGGCGGTGTACAGCGTGGTGTACAGCGTGGTGCACGGGGTGGTGTACGGGGCGGTGTACGGGGTGGTGCACGGGGTGGTGTACAGGGCGGTGTACAGGGTGGTGTACGGGGCGGCGTACAGCGTGGTGTACGGGGTGGTGTACAGCGTGGTGTTCGGGGTGGTGTACGGGGTGGTGTACAGCGTGGTGTTCGGGGTGGTGTACGGGGTGGTGTACGGGGTGGTGTACGGGGTGGTGTACAGCGTGGTGTTCGGGGTGGTGTACGGGGCGGTGTACGGGGCAGTGTACAGGGCAGTGTACAGGGTGGTGTACGGGGTGGTGTACAGGGCAGTGTACAGGGTGGTGTACGGGGTGGTGTGATGCGACCTGACACCAGCGGTTTTTCGTTTTATTTTTGCTTTTACAGCGTGGCCTGAAGTGTGCTCTGCCCCTTACACCACAGCCAACAGTTACATACCATTCATTAATAAACGATTCACTGCACTTTTTAAAACTGTTTATAGTTAAATTTAATGTTGTGGAACATCTGCAAGACAAGATAGCTCTTCTTGTTGTTTGTGTTATAGCCATTATAAACAGTCGCTCCCTCACCAGCTCCCAAACCCCCCTTCAGCTTGTCACGTGACTGAGAAACTGGACTCTCCTTAACATTTTCTCATGGTGGGAAACTTACTGTTTCACAGTACGGACACCCTAATGCTCCTACCATAAATGTTACATATATATCTACTGACAGAAACTTTCTTTATATCAACAATTATGGTTTTCTTTCACATCCATTTATTATAGGCTTAGACCTTGTGGAGTTTATGCCATGCACACCCGGGTGTATGTGCTGTTAGCAAAGAACCAATAATGTATTAGAAGAAGTGCGTCAATAGTGCGTCAATATAAATGTATCGTATGTAATGTATTTACGTTACAACTGGAACTACTGCCTGAACCATGCTGTTATATAAAAAATAATCCACGCTGTCTGACCAATCAGATTCGAGAATTCAGCCACACTGTGGTAATAATATTATTTCACAACAGTTAATTCGGGTCCAATAATCTGACTGAACACTGGCTGTATAACAGCACTAGGACATTTCACTGTGTGTCTAACTCCACTGTGTTCACTACATAACACTCCATATTCTAGCACCAGTTTGTTACACTGAAACCGTTACTACATTTACTACGAGCTGTCAGTCAGTCTATGCGACGCATGGCAACATGCAGCGCTCTATCCAGCCGTGGCTTCTCTGGGAACTATTTTCATTTACAGAACAAAAATAAAACAAATATTTGGCCATATTGTGTATGAAAGTGTGTCAGGTACTCGATATTAACTTCTTGTTTATTCTTGTGATGTTGCATAAAAGCAATATCTCACTCATGATCGTGCCGTTATACTGAATATCAGCATGGCTGTGATTACCTGCGGCACTCGTCTCGACAGCCGTGCCGATATTCAGTACACCAGCGTTCCTGCTTGCGTGATGTTGCTTAATTAAACCATGACACAAGAAATTATCCCAACATACCCAGAAGGTTTTAAAATACCATGCTATCAAATACAGCGCTTTCAGTCCGTACTCTAAAAACATCATGTATGAAAAGGAAATGGATATTAGTTAAAATGATATGCACCTTGGTGGCTGAGTCCTTGAAGTCATTGAGATTGTCCTGTAGGAATGAACGGAGATGACAGATGAGCTGAAGAAGTTGGCACACAGCAGGAGAAAGAGGTTGAAGGGGGGAGGGGAAGGTTGGCCGGCATTCAACACATCCCCATAGAGACCTTCAAAGACTAGAACTTTGACATGGTTAGTGGAGGAAACAACTGGAGGCTAAACTGTGGCCTATGCAGGAGCAATCTGAGACTAGATGTGCTTGGAGAACCTGTGCTGTGCGTTACTGGGTTTATTTGGTCTAAATTAATAATACATTCGACTAAGTCAGTGTGGTGTGTGTGCTGGAGGAGATAATTAACTTCGGTTAGCATTGTGACATGGAGGAGTGCTCCAGTGCTACATTACGTGCCCTGGTATGTAAGATATAAGTGACTTTTGTTGGTTTATATAAGGTCTTGGTGGTTGGGTGCATATGGAATTAGGGTGCATATAGAATTACAACAAGCTCCCTGGTTGCAGATAAGCAGCTCCTTCTGGAAAGGCTTTGCCCATGCTTTTTTTCCCCTGGTAGCCTTTCCTCCCTCTCACTATGCAGCTGCTGCTGGTGATGCATCATGGGCTTTTCCCTGGATGGCTGGAAGGCATGTGTGCCTTTTGCAGAAGATGTGAAGATCTGGGGGAGCAGGGTAAAAAGAAAAAAAGAAGAAAAAAAAAAACACTTTCCGCAGCTTTGGCACCTCTGCGCCACTTTACACCGCCAAAAAAAAAAAAAAAAAAAAACAGCATGAGAGCCAAAGGATGGGTGGGAAAAAAGGTAGCTCGTTCTCGTCAGGAGGATCCAGGATGGATGTCACAGATAAGGAGGCAGGAGAACACGCATATTCCAACCGCTCTGGGATGCCAGCGCACTCCGACCCGATGCTCTATTCAAAATATCTTCCAGCAAAAACACATTCTCTCGTCTCGGTGTTTAAAAAGTGGTGGTCTCGTTTATTTACTTTTACTCTTTCTTGGTGCGTTTAATGCTATAGGCGAAGAAAGCCGCTCACAAAATTTTAAAAATTCAAAAAAGCTGAAGGGTGAATTAAAAAAATATAATATCTATATTTACAAAAAAATGCTTTATGTGACAAAAATATTTTCCAAGGCACTTGAGAGCTGTTTTCTCAGCACAGAATATACAAAAGGGGAAGCAAAAAATCTGAAGCGACGGCTTAAATTTTTGGCAAGTCCATTGAATTCTATCATAAAAAAATTCTATGCATTAAAAATAGATTCTCCAAAAAAATAGTCCATGTGATGTATAACTTCTCCCCCCTACTGCTCTCCTATGAAGGTTGGGTTCCAGAGGCCTCCCCTGAACTCTGGCATGTGGAGGGAGGGGACAAGAGGAAAACGGCCCTCCTCAGGCCATACTAACCTTAACTGCAGAGGAGTGTGAGGGCGAAGAGTGTGTGTCGAGCTTTCGTCTTTTTTGTTCTAGTGGAGAAAGACAAACACAGAAAACACAAGGCTTTTAGTTCAAAGCTTTTTTTTTTTAAATCCCAGGCATTGTCGCTATTTACTAGATTGATGATATGGCTTCTAAATGTTTCTAGTTAAAAGTACTTTAGCCCATGGTGCGCACTGAGGATATAGCCTAAGCTTTAAAATCCACTATTAAAAAAATATTAAGATCGATCTTGAAACTTGTTCAATATCGCATTATGGGAAACGCCTCAGGTATGACCAACAACAGAAGCGCCAATGCTATCTAAAGGAGAGACCAATCACGGCCATGACACAACAGCCTGACATCCCACACATCACCTGTTACTACACCTGTACGTCATTCCAACACTGCGGAAAAGCTTGTGTTCTCCATAAAGACCACAAGCTTTTCCACAGTGTGGTGCAGAGACGGACACACTATAAAGAATTGTGGAACAAAAGTGGAGTTTTTTCTACTCCATACAAGTGCTAAGTTCTCTCCACTTCACATGGTACAGCTCGTGCCCCAGCTGCCTGTGAAACAATTCCAACAGTGATCCACTTTCCTAGCCAGGGTTCCTTTAAAAAAAGAGAACAAATGGCCTTGATAAAATACCTAAAGTAAAGTAAAAGAAAGGTCTCTGGTGCTGCAAAGATCCTATTGTCCCATGTCATGTGACTGCATTAGCTACAACTTTTTACAGTATCTCCCTTAAACTTTAATGAATCCAGAGCAAAACTAAAGTCACCCAGCTGAAGCTAAGAGTGAGAAATGTTACTCTACAGCCTCTATGTCCTCAGACTGTGGTAAAGCAGGCATCTACAATATAGGGATGAAATGATTAGCCCATGTCACTCTTTCATACTAGAACATTTGCTTACCCCGATCAGACTCGATTCCTTCTGATCTGGGAACGGGGGACTTGAGGGACCCAGCGTTTTTCTCGCCCTTGCTGCTTTCCTTTAGCTTGCCCTCCTTGGCCACATCTCGCTCCTTGGATGACTCTTTGTCTGCCGCCTTGGCGTCACTCTTGCTCTTCTCATCCTTCTTGTCATCCTTCCTCTTGTCCTTCTCAGCCTTGGGCACCTTGTCCTTGGCATCACCCGCTTTCTCCTCCTTCTGCTTCTCCTTCCCTCCTGCCTTGGCCTCTGGAGTGCTGGCAGCAGTCTTCTCCTTCTTTTCCTTTTTCTCCTTCACACTCTTTTCTTTGTCCTCCTTCTCTTTGCTCCCTTTGATGCTGTCAGAATGACAATACACAAAACGTTGAGGACTTGGTTCAAAGCTTAACACGTCCCTAGTGTAGATCTTCCACAACCCTGTGAAGTTTAGTTTTGACAAGTCTCTTCATTTGAAATCCCTAAAACGTCAACTTATAGACGCCGATACTAGATAGAATGCAAGAAATAATTGTAGAAAACTTCTACAAAATTCAAACTCCACCCTGAGATTTAGCAGGTATATCAGCTAGCTTGCTGAACTGCATCAACAAATAAATCATCATTACATTCTTTAGAAATGTTACAGACTTGCGAGAGGATAGTTTACACTTCCTCCAATCGCCAAACAACATACTGAGGAATGTTTTCTGAACTATGGATAACTGTAGCTTAAGTGTAAATCCCAGAGTAGGACCCTGACCTCTCGCTCCTGTGCTCTGAGGAGAATAACCCTCCAGTCTAGTATCTGACAATGGCACTGTCTCTGACCTCAGCAAAGTACACTAGAGCCTGTAGGAACCATTACAAACTCATTACATTCCCACTGGTCCTGAATGGGCCTTAATGGAGACCTTTCTTTCCAGCTCTCCATGCAACTCTCTTTGATGTCTTCTTTCAAAATGATGTTTTAGACATCCAATTTAATAGGCCTTTTCGCAATTGTCTGGATGTCGTAACAACCGTATCGCTCCAAGATGGCTCCTTTCAAAAGCGTTCTTTGAGCAATAGCTCAATTTAATAGAAGAGTAAGCAGATTCTAGCCTGGAACACTGTTCAAACTTGATTATGCAGTTCATAAGAAAGGTAGACTTTGATAAAAGATTGATTTATTTGCCGAGTAGTTTGAAATAATAAGCTGGTGCTAAACTGTCTTGCCTCGGGGACTAACCTTTTAATAACATTATCCGAGAGATGAGAGCAGTACATCATTCTGCAGTGCTCTTAGCTGGGGTTGCACTGCAGGTGGATGCGTATGCGTGTGTGTGTGTGTGTGTGTGTGTGTGTGCGTGTGTGTGCATGTGGGGAGCAGGCTTCAGATGTACCTGTTAGGTGTGCTGCTGCCGTTGCTGCTGCTCGCTTTATTCGCCGTGGTCGGGTTTTTGCAAGCCGTTTTCTGAGCCACCTGAGATTTGTCCTTAGATTTGTCTGAAAATATCAAACGCACACTGCATTCTTTAGGATTAAACCAAACGACATCTTTCATTACCTGACCCATGCTTCGAGTAGCTAGCCAGTCGCTTCAGAAAGCATAACAAGCTAATAAATCCTCGGAGGGTTAGATTTTAATTCATGATCAGATAGAACAGTTTTAGGAATAACACCAAAAGAAATGAATCAAAGATTAATCAAAGGTCAAACAGCACAAGCAAAGTGCATTTTAAAATCAAAAGAATCTACCTAAAAATGATAACGTTCTTCAAAATGCGTAAATTATTTAAATCTCCTTGAAGACGCACTATTGAGACTAGAATAGAAAAATGAAACCTCAGAGAAATAAGACTCTACGCCATCTTTGCTAACCACTAGGTATAATTTAATGATAGTAATTACTGGCCATTTTCACACAGCACAGTAAGACAAAAAGAAATGGAGTAAAAATCCACTACAATAATGTGCATCACAGCTCAATTTCAAGCATTTTAACACCTGCACTAAAGAAAGCGCTGCACTAAAGCCTGGATACATTTCACTCCTTAATTACTGTTTGATCACAAACTATAGTGTAGATGCTCCTAATTACTGGGCAGTACGGCTGTAGAAATGATGTACAAACTGTAATTCTTCTTAAGGTATGAACTTTGTCTGAACACAGAGGAAAACAACATAGTGAGAACATGAACTCACTGACGTCTCGTTGGTCAGTAATTCAATTGTACTGTCAGACTGCATCCACATTTTAATCCCTGCATATATTTTTATGTACATAGTTTTGTTTATTTTCTTATTTTATGTCGGGACAGTTGCATAAAGCTGTATTTCACTGCAAGTCGTACTGTATATGGTTATGCATGTAACAAATAAAATCTGAATTTGAATAAACTCAGGTGATGAATTGTTATAGAGAAAAATACACTGTTAAAAAAAGCATTCGTACTGATAGTAAAGCTAATGACTGTGGAGTCCGTGGTGTACGGCTGAACTAAGGCTGCTGGTAAGATCGCCATCTTAAATAATCTTAATAACGCTCAGGCAAATTATTCGAACATACCGATGCCTATATCCACAAAGCCGTCGCGTTATATCACTATACTGTAAACACACAGCATCAATTTAAATGATGCTCTATACCTTTTTTGGCCATTCCTCCCACTACTGTTCCTTCAGCAGTCATCACTAAACTCAGAGCTAACATTAATGAATGAATTAGTAAGATCCTCTGTGCTTTACGGCCCCTAGTTCCATTGTTTTTGACTCTGAGTTTGAAATGAACAATCAGAAATAAAATGTAACTTGTTCGGAAACTATAATATGATCAAACCACCGTTTAACATTTCTGGACCGCTCTGTAGCTCTCTTTCCACATTTTGACATGGAACTCACCCGTGTCGTCGGCAGCTCCCTCATCGTTTTTTCCAGTGCTGGCAGAGGCAGGGGTGGCAGTGCCAGGCTTGCCGGAGCTGCCCGGGCCGTTCTGCAGGGCGCCAGGGTTGGGGGTGCTCGCAGGCTCCTTGTAGTGGAACTCGTTCTCAGGCACCATGTGAGCTTTCCTGCTTTTCAACTGGCCAGAGTAGCTGCAAGTCACATACACGGTTAAAAATCACAGAGCACACAACGGAGGCAGTCAAGCATCACCTACAGCACTATCTGATGTGACATCATTAACAAGAAGAACTGCAGGAATACCCTGATTTAGAACTCAGCAAAATATCATATGCCAAATGCTTGAAATGCTTTTTTAGTGGTTTGAGTGTATTCGCCTAGAGCTTATAATGTTGATCCCCACTTTCTTGTTGATTGTTCACATCTACACGAGTGCAAAAGATCAATATTGCCCTCCACCTGGTTAGATTAGAAGTCATGCTGGAGGCATAAACAAGTTGAATATCATTTATCACTTCAATTAACCCACAGGGAAGGCCTGAGCATTTAAAACCCTCAGAGGTGAAAATTCCCAAACTCAGTTAGTGGAAATCACTTCCGCATTAACCTTAATGGCACGAATCGATCAACAAATGTCAAATTCAACTCCTCTTATAATCACCCGTGGTCATGTGACAAATATTAAGCCACAAACCAAAGAGTAAAGGGGTAAATTAGCAGAGCGGGTAATGCCAGTGGCCTGTAGAACATGGAAAATATTTCAGCCTGAATGGTTCTATGCCAAATCGTTGTATTAAGTCCTCTCTAACAGGGTTTTCGCTTGATAGTATTCTTAAAACCTGACTTAGCGCTAGCATGAGGATATGTTTTTGAGACTGGATAAGAGCGCCTACTAAATGCTCTAAATGTAATCAGAAGACAAACCTAGAGTAGACTGGGGAAAACCTTGTTCTGACTGATCATGTTTATCGTGACAGGAAAGGCTGAGGTGAATTAATGGACTTCATTATGCGCCAATGGAAGGCTCTTAAAGCAAAGCTGACCTCATCATTCTTGCCCATTGCCTGGATTAAAGGAGCTAAAATATAAGCTTTTGGAAAGAAGGAAGAGTAAAAGCAGGAGTGTTATGCCTCGCTCCACTTAGTGAGCTGCTCACTAAGCAGAGAAGATTACCCTTCACTCCAGACTCCAGATTTCATCAATAAGACAATACAGTACCACACAAAGTTTACAAGGATGGAGTCCTGCCTTAAAAAGAAGCTAAGCTGCAGTGTGGGAACAGAAAAGGAGCGTAAAACAGCTGGCAAACACGGCAATCACCGCTCAATTCCTCTGCACCCCGTACCGACCCTTTCTACTGAGAACCATACACACGGACAAGTCACATCAACTTAATACACATATACCAAAAGCACCCCAGTTTTTCAGCCTTATTTTCTTTGGCACCAGTTAAACCTTTTAAAAAAAAAAAGAAAAGAAAAAAAAAATACTCCAGAAATGGTACAGGCCGGTCAGAATGCAAGGTACCCCATAGCTAAAGCATAGAGATCAGGCCTCTTCTCCTTCTCCTCCTGGCAGATCTTGTGCACGCGGCACTCGAGTGCCTGGCCCAGGTTCAGCACTTTTGGGTAGAAGGGTAGGATCTTGGTCAGCACAATGAGGATGTTGCGAATGTGCGTGTACTCGCCCGTCTCCAGACAGTGCACTGAAGCCTAGAAAACAAGACACAAACACAACTCTCATGAAAGGTTAGAGTAAATGTACTCACTGAGCACTTTTTTTAAAAAAAGGAACATTGTACTAGTACTGGGTAGGGCCTCCCTTTGCTCTCAAAACAGCAATTATTTGAGGCATGGATTCCACAAAACGTTGGAAACATTCCTTTGAGATTGGACCACGCAATTCATGCATTTTTCAGGTGCACCTTCATGCTGTGGATCTCCCGTTCTACCACATCCCAAAGGTGTTCTACAGGATTCAGATCCGGTGACTGGGAAGACAACTGAAGAACACTGAACTCTGTCACGTTCATGAAACTAATGTGATTTTTGCGTCGTGAAATTGTGCATTCAAGAGATGACTGATTTGTATTAACGGGCCCAAAGTGTGCCAAGAAAACATTCCCCACACCACTGCACCACCTCCACCAGTCTGGACTGTTGACACAAGGCAGGTTGGGTCCATGGATTAATGCTGTTGGTGCCAAATTCTGACCCTACCATGGGTGTTCCTCAGCAGAAATCGAGATTAATCAGATCAGGCTACGTTTTTGCAGTCTTCAGCTGTCCGGTTTTGGTGAACCTGTGCCCACTGCAGCCTCAGCTTTCTGTTCCTGGCTAACAGGATTTAAACCCAACGTGGTCTTCTGCTGTTGTAGGCCATCTCCCTTTAGGTTCGAGTTGTTGTGCATCCTGAGATGCTTTTCTGCTCACCACAATTGTACAGAATGGTTATCTAAGTTACTGTAGCCTTTCTGTCAACTCGTACTGGATGTTTTTTTCTTTATTGCACCAAACTCTAGAGACTGTTGTGTGTGAAATTCCCAGGAGCTCAGCAGTTACAGAAATTCTCAAACCATCCCGTCTGGCACCAACAATCATGTCACAGTCAAAATCACTGAGATCACATTTTTTCCACATTCTGATGGATGATGTGAACATTCCCCGAAGCTGCTGGCGTGTATGTGCATGATTTTACGCATTGCGCTGCCGCAGCACGATTGACTGATTAGATAATTGCATGAATGTGGGGGTGTACAGGTGTTCCTAATAAAGTGCTCAGTCAGTGTAAATGTTGTACTGCATAACAAATACTCAGACTGCTTTGCTCTTCATCTCTTAAGACCAGCGGTATCAGATTGCATCAAAAATGAGAATCATATTAGTAGAACCTGAATTTAATTAAAGAACACGACATGCTCCATGATGCTGTGGCACACACAGGCTTTATGTCTGTAGGCGGCATTATAATAGCCCATTTCAGCCTGCAATATAAGGCCTTCTGGATCAACTGATTTCCTTTTTCCCCTTCTAATGGGCTCCCAGTGAGGACAGTACAAAGACGAAATTAAAAGACCCATATCGGCAACATCTTTTAAAGGTTCTTCCAGAAGCGGTCATTATTTCGTTACTGTATGGATACACACACAACGATAACTAAACACAGCGTGTAGCGGCAGGTCCAGGAGCCTTCTTCAATGCAAGAGAGAACGTTTTTTTTTTTTTTTTAAATTACAGGTCGGCAAATATCCAAGTACTAGGAAATTTAATTTAATGGCATTAACACTACAAATCATAGTTCTGTACATGAACGCAAACCCAAGCAGTACTTGGTGCACCACATCTAAGTGCCAGGGAAAAGAAAAAAAAGAAAAAAAAAGGGGGGGGGGGGGGGGGGTCAACAGTTAGCAACTGGAGTACAGAGAGTAAAACTGATTACTCCATTTACAGTAAGAACTTGTAGTTTTAGCTACCACTTTTTTTCAGCGGTGTAACATCTACCTAAAATAAAAAGAAGGCAAATCAAAGCCAACGCCTAAAAAGAAGGGGGAAAAAAACCACCCCACATCTAGCAAAGCAAAGCTCATATTGTTAATTATATCAGAATTCTCGATTCTGATAGGTCAGATGGTGCTAATTAATTTCCTAATGCTAGTGCTAATTGTTAACATGGTGTGATGTTTTCCGTAAGTCTCCAGTGTCAGTGTTTTGTAACAGTCAGGGGTCAAAAGCAGAGCAAAGAGCCTCTTAATTTCTCAGTAAAATGACTGCTTTCTTTATCTTATTAACTTCAAGAGAGAAAAAAGAGGCTGGTGAGGACACAACGGTTTATAGCTGTTAAGTGTTAAGAGGAACCAACATTAAATCCACAACATTAAACATAACTATGAAGTCTACGTTGTCTCATTATTTAGCAGATTAAAAATTGCAATGGTCGGCAAATCAGAATGAAACACTGCAGGAGGAGAGTAACAGGCGGTAACACCGAGTCTACGAAAGGTATAGGCATAGTGCCTCTTTGAATAACACCAGATTTAATCACATGGAATGAAGACAGTCATCCTGAAAATATTTTTAAAATCTATAGTGACTTGGCTACACATATTGCACACTACTGCACTCTCAATCCATTCCAAGACTGGAAAGCCCTGTACATCATCGAAAAGTAAACAGATACAGATACATGTCTAAGGAGCAGAAGCACAGCTTTTCTAGAGGTGGTTTAAAAAAGAAGAAGAAGAAGAAGAAGAAAAAACCACTAACTTTAGTCAGCTTGTAATGCCATTTGTGAACGACGTGTCTGAAGTTCTCATAGTCGAGTTGGTCCGCCTTATTTCCTCCGTCAAAGCCACTGGCTCGGAAAATAGTTAGGAACCCTGGGTAATTGCCGCACTCCTGGCAAAGAAAGCACAGCGACGTGCACACGTCATTTGAATTTGCAGTTCTAAAAACAGAAGGTCACTCATGCCTGAGCTGGCATGTACACACACAACACCAGGAACAAACATTCATTGTTTTATTGTATTTTTCGTTTTAGCTCCGAAAGCTGCGAGTGGAATGAATTCTATCTAATTTAGTTTAGAGATAAATGATCATTTTTTACATTATTATGCAACTGTCATACAACATGGCCACCTGAATTTAAATTGACTGAAAATATCAGTTGTGTGGCTCTGCGTGCTGTGCTCCACATAAAAAAATAAATAAATAAATAAATAAAAAAGGTTCTGCACCTTCTCATAGATGGCTTTATCGCTGTGCCATCGTGTCACTGTCTCCAGCATGCAGCACAGGAAACGGCCGTAACGCCGAGACTCGTTCTCTGTACAGCTCGCTACCGTGTAGATGATATCAGAGAACACCTGAAGAAAGGATGACAGAAAGAGCGGGAGGGATGGGGAGAAAGAAAGCGAGACAAGAGGCTGTGAACGCGCTGCAAGACACATATCTCCAGCATCACCATAAACAAGCTTTTTACACGCCGCTGCTTTAATGCACATTATCAAACACTTGGCACAATTAGGCTCAGCAGGAGATTGCCATTTACGCAAACACAAACCAGTGTGAGACTGCTGGCTTTGGCTGTTGTCCTTCCCAACACTACCCAAACAGCTATTCAATATACACGTGCTCGCTGATTTCTGAACACGCAATAGCTGCTTGGATGAGCTCTGGAAACGTTTAAAGGACTCACGCGATCATAGCAAAGTAGAGTGCAGAAGTTCTGCGTTTTCTGCTGGTGTACGAGCTCGACGAAACGAGCGCAGTAGACGGCATCGATTGCTGAAAAGACGCAGCGTGGGAACAGGCAGAGCTGAAGGAATTTGGTGATGGTCTCGTTCTTGGTGGATTCTGGAAAAAGGTGAGAGAGGAAAAACAGCTCGAGTACAGCAATGCGCTGAGAACAGATTAATAGTTATAATAACAATAATAACAATAATAAAGAGGTGCTCTAGGGTAACCAGCAGGGACTGGGTGGGGGATTTAAGCACTTCAAGACAAATTTGATTGGTTAAGCGGCGTTCTAAGAGCATGTTTCCTATAACCGCACTGGGACGCTTCACTGTGTGTATCACTCCGCTCATCTGCGTTTGCCAAATAAAATTCCACTTCCTGGTTTGAAAGGTTACTATGGTGATATTAGCGACATCACCTGTGGACACGGCAAACAATACTGCTCAGGAATATAACTTATGAAAAGGAAGAAGGGAAGCCAATTTCACTGGAAGCACCTTTTAATGAGAACGTACAGATCAATCTGAGCCAGCTAGCTATAAACAAATTGTGGCTACTTAAGGCTATTTCCACTAACGGAGCAAAAATAAACAGCACATTTGGCCATACTGTGCTTGAAATGTCACGTTCTCAATATTACAGAAGTCGTATAAAAGCATCACTGGGCAGTTATGCTGAATATCGGCATGGCTGTGATCAGCTAACCACGCTCTCGCTTCTGCGATATTGCTTAAGTATACCACAACTAAAATTCTGTAGCACGGTCATGATAATTCGGACACATATATCAACCTATATAAGCCGAATAAACCATTTTGAAAGTCGCTTGTTGGATGCAGGACAATGCTAGTTTGTCACTAGGGTATACCTTTCACAAGAGGCAGCAATTTTGAGAAGTGTTTGTGCTTCTGAGATAATTAGTGTCTTCTTTAGTGCCATAAACATCTTACACCACAAGAAAAGTCTAGGCAATTATCAGGGGAAAAGAGTTTCGTATTGGGCATGCCTAGCTTGTTGGCGAAGTCATATGACATGAGACAGTTTGACACAGTGAGAGAAACTGGAGGACTCACTGGCGAGTAACCAGTTGTCCTTCTCCAGCTTGAGGCGGTGCAGGACCCTCTGCACGTGCTCCAGCTGCTTCTTCTCCTCCTCCAGCAGCTTGTCCTGCAGCGCCGTACATCTTTCCTTCTCCTTCTTCTTTTTGTTCAGCGGCTTTGTCCAAGAAAAACAACACCACCACATTTTCATTGAGTCTGCTTCATGGAACTTTGAACACGTAATTCTTAAAACTGCTAATTCTGTGACGAACCAATATCCTGATGTTCATCACACAAGTTCAACATTTTTGGCATAACCGAGAAATTTTATATCAGCCCTCACTATCGCTTGATTACTCAGTAAGGAATGTTTCATTGACTCTGGCCTCGTCACATTTTCTAATATAAAAACATAATCATGAAGACGGTCACGCAAATCCTCTTCACATGCTAGGAATCCGTCCTGAGCTTTTTATCTCATATTAACACACCGTTATATATTTTATATTTATTTAACTTTATCATTCAGCCCTTATAAAAGTTGTCTCCTACCATCTCAGTGTTCTCGTCGATGGCCTTGATCTGCATCTTGAGCTTGTTGACCTCGCGATCGTAGGCGCTATGAGGAACAGACAGGTCGTACATGGTGAGTGACCAGAAGGTGGCGTAGAACTGCGGACGCAGGTCGTCCCACACTCGAGGTAGGTGGAGCGAGACGACGGCTTCGTGCACAGGTGCCATCACCTGCTCGCATGCCGCTATGTACTTGTGAACCTTCTGCTGCTGCCGGTTTCCCTTCTCGGCCTTCTTCAGCTCGTCGTACTTGGCCTGGGAGGGAAAGCGTAATGATTAGCCCATTCAGGAGCAAAACAAGAAACGGATGGAATGACGGCCGTGTCAGTGAAATAAAACCGGAGTGGGCATGGCTCCCGGACCGAGGCCAGAGACTGAGCTCTGCTTGGCAATGAGCCGGAATAAATCAGTGGCACTAAGCAGCTCTGTGCTACACAGCTGGAGCCACGGATTTAAATCTGTGCCACATTTACGAAAATGCATGCATCAGGAATGATGGTAAAATGCAGTGCTGACAATGTGCTACAGCGGAGATAGGGAGAAAGTTGCATAGGGAGTGCAGGCAGGCAAATCTTGTTAGGCAAGGGGAGGGGTTGCAGGCGGGGTGGGGACGCATTTCAGCATTGTTCTACTTTTCAGGCTAATGCTGCAGCTTTAGAACATGTGCTTATATATATACACACACACACACACACATAAAATTTATATTTATATAAATACATATAATATAAGTCAGCAGCCAAGTTAGATACAATAATGACTACACATGGTAATGTAATCTAGCCTACATGCTGGAACGGCTGTTAAATGAACAATTTTACGTGACTCACCATAATCTGATGGGCGTACATTGGGCGGGACAAGAAGAAAGCAGCATCATGGGGAGTGTGGAACTGGTTACAAAGCACGTCTATGGACGGAACTCTCTTGATGTAATCCTCCGTGCTCAGGTTGGACGCTAAAAAGCCTCCGAATTGCACCAGCGTGTCGTGACACTAGAGGACACAAAAAAAAAAGAAAAAAGTGGACTGTTCATCATTAGACGTGGCTCTCCCAATGGTTCATGGGCAAATTCGCTTCCTAAATCCTCAGGTTGCTTATTTATTTGTGGAACTGCACCTTCCTTTATTAAAGTCATTCATCACCAGGAGCCCATCCCCCCAGGAAATCAATGTAATGGCCAGTAAAGCAATTTAATGGGGCAAAGAGGAGCTGGAAAGAGATTCCTAAGTTCTAAGTAGCAAAGAAAAGAATAAAAGTACCAGCCGAACCCTGGGTCAGGTATTGCTTAAAATGTGTAGAGCTTATCATTTTTAAATGAACGTGTCAGAGCTGATTTCTAATTTGGATGGCTGAATTTATGCGAAATATTATTAGTGTAGAATATCTCAGATTTCTGGTGAAATATGGTAAGTGTACACATTTAAGTTGACTGCAGAATACTCAGGCTTTTTTTATATATTTATTTATTTATTTAAATAAAACTATGCTGCTGTATTTCCATTTCAGCAATTGAACTTGAAGCATACGAAACAATAGTGTGAAGACTTGGAACATGAACAGCATACTGGAAACACTGAGGCTCTCGACTGCAATTCCTGCTAAGGTTCCTTGTAGGTGAAACGGCTGCATAAGAAGAACAGGCATAGTAAACAAAGTATTTTTTTTCCCCACAAAAGTCTGGATACAAGGCGAGCCAACTGTAATAAATTTAATAGCGGCATATTCCCCGTGAACATTTGAGTTACGCGGTAAACGCAAACACTGATGAGAATGAATGAATCACTACAGGTGTGGGTAAATGACCGGCATGGGAGCACAGGAAAAGCAGATTGTTTCCAGGCTATTTTTTTTAGTGGACAAGTTCAGATGGTGCAGAGTGCTGCTGAGATTGTGGTCAGCAGCATTTGTTTTCTCATACAACAAGCATACTCCCCACTGCCCTTCGCGAAATCATTTGCAAACGCACAAACGTGTGCTTCATGGCGCTTCCCACCCAATACGCTACATTACAGCCTTTATCAGAACAGGATAAGGACTACGTCTACAAAGACAGAGTCCTCTCCCTGGGTATTCTGTTACGCACTCATTTTCCTACTGCTGTATTAATGCACTTAGTCAGCGCAATACAATATTAGCTATGCATTCTTAAATTTAATTTACTGGGTTTCCCGTAAATTACAAGTCAAAGAGCTTAAGGTAATGTTCACATCAAACATCAGCATGGTGGAAAACGGCTTGAGTATTTCATAAACTGCTGATCTCCTGGGATTTTCCACACACAACAGTCTCTAGAGTTTACACTGAATGGTGTGAAAACCAATAAACACTGAGTGAGCGACAGCTCTGTCGGTGGAAACGCCTCACTGATTATAGACAGAGTCAGAGGAGAATGATCAGACTGGTTTGAGCTGACAGGAAGTCTATAGTAAATCCAATAATCACTCTTTACATCCGTGGTGAGCAGAAAAGCATCTCAGCATGCACCATACATCAAACCTTGAGGTGCATTGGCTACAACAACAGAATATCACATTGGGTTCCACTCCTGTCAGCCAAAAACAGGAATCTGAGGCTGTCATGGGCAAAGAATCACCCAAACTGGACAGTTGAAGATTAAATTTAAAATCACCTGGTCTTTTTCCAGTCTTCAACTGTCCTGTTTGGGCGAGTCTGTGCCCATGACAGCCTCAGATTCCTGTTCTTGCATGTTTTGTGCATGCTGAGATGCTTTTCTGCTCACCACGTTTGTAAAGATAAAAAAAAACTCTTCAAATTCAAAACAGTTCTGAACTCATGCTCAGGCACAAAGTGGTAAAGCAATCAGCAAAGAAGTCACTTTAGTCAATTTCCATGGTTGGGCTAAAAGGCTAGCTAGCATAAACATGATGAGTAGTACTGATTGGTACTTTGGTAGCCTTGACATCACCTCTAGCAAAAGTAGTCCCAGCCTACTCAAACTAACCAGAAGAAAACCAAATTCCAAAATGTTTTAACTGACTTTTGTAGTTGATAAGAAGATAATTATGAAAATTTAACAGCAGTTAAAGTACTACTACTTCTTCTTCTGGCTTTTCCCTTCAGGGCGAATCATCACTCTCCACCTATCCCTATCTTCTGCATCCTCAACACTCGCACCCACTAGCTTCATCTCCTCATTTANCCCTCCTCTGAACATGTCCAAACCATCTTAATCTGGCCTCCCTAACTTTGTCCCCCAAACGTCCAACATGAGCCGTCTCTCTGATGTACTCGTTCCTAATAATCTTGCTAAATAGCTCGCTCAGTTTTTTACTCAACACTAAACATGTGCACACCAAAAGCTAATTGCTGAAAATTCTAACTGAAGTAGAATAAATTCACTGACTGTAGTTTATGCTCTGCGTAAATGAGGTACCTAAAGTGCTCCAACATGTCAGAACTCTAATTAGCCCTTTGAACCTGCGAACTGATATTTCAGCCAGTCAAATTTCAGCAAGTAAAGACTCAGGAAGGGATCCAGAACCTAACAGATGGGGAAAAGTAGCCTCAGTCAGAGAGCAGCCACAGAAACAAACATCAAAGGAGTCTGGTGATTGGCTTGGTCTCGCTTTTTACAACTCTAATCATTTCGGAGTGACATGGCTCCTCTTGGGAATCTGGAGCTGCAACTTTTCTGTGTCCTTTCTTGCTTCACTTGTAGGTTTTAATACACGTCTCTGTCTCTGGGAAGTCGGAGGTGCGACGTTGCAGCTATAAGTGGCGAATGCAGAGAGCAAGATGAAAGGCCAAAGCTGTCGTAAAAAAATAAATAAATAAATAAAGGCTGCTTCCATGGAGGTAAAGCCATGGTCAGACGTTCACATACTTTTGGTCATATATATTGTAGAATTAATGGAATTTGACTAAGTGAGCGCAATAGAAAATATTGTGAGCAGGAAGAGACCGAAATAACTTCTGCATTCGATTAAAACTCCTAACCTGGAATTTCTGACCTCTGACTAGTTAAAAATAAATAAATAGATAAAAATAAAATAAAATAAAAACAAAGAAAACGCCCCTTTAACTCGGAATTTCTACTAGTCAACTTGGCAAAGTTTGGCAAGTGATGTCAAATCAACATGGCTGCTCGCAGCGTGAGCGCTAAACAAAGTGGCACTTCTTCCTTTTATACGAGTTATGCTGTATCTACAAGTATTTGCGCTAGATCAATGAACATACTGACATAACAGCTTGTTCTCAATCTATAACATCGACTACACAGTCTGCTGTTTCGAGGAGGTAAATATCCATCACAACTAGCTGGACAGTTTGCCGCTAACAAAAGACAAGCGCTGAGACAAACGCTTTTCCCCACTTTGTAGTGGGAATGGAGGGATGTCCAAAGTGACAAAATTCCGACTTCCCACTTAGGACAAATGTAAAGCACAGCGCACACTTCCCTGCTGAACCAATCAGCTCCTGCCTTCCATAAGAAGATTCGCGCATGTGCAGGTATAAATCAGAGCTTATTTGGAGCGGGGTAATATTTGTGGGGTCAGAATCTGGAAGAAGTTGCAGCAAGCATGCGGCATTCTCAACTCTGACATGAGCACTCCGCAAGCGCAACTTGATTGCTTTCCTGATCCATACAATCAATACGTAAATATTTACCACTGCACCGGATTAAGGAGACCTCAGAGAACTTCTTTACAGCTTCTTATACATCACCATACATCTAATTAAACCGTAAAGTGTGCATAAGCACCGGTAATTCACACAAATGTGTGTATACGTCCTTATCTGGAGAATAAATGTAATACCCATGGCTTCATTCGCTCATTGAGAGGAACTGCTTCATAAACACCATTCATCAAGATCACAACTTGTAGTGTCTACTGAGTTAAAGTATATAAGATGAGACTAAGCCATGCAAACTACTAATTCTGTGCTTTTTTTTGATAACAGCACAAGCAGGTTTTTTCGATTTGTTTCGAAGGGGGCTTTATGCATAAATCATGCAATCACATTTCAAAGTGCATTCAATGGCTGAGATGAGTCGATCAACCTCGGCGGGGCATCGCGGGGAGGCCTGACGCGTTTCGGCTGATTGTAATGAGGCGCACGCAACTTCCTGCGCAGAGAGAGAGAAAAACAAGTCCAAATTATTAATTAAACCGCTTCCCTGCCGAGGTCATGGGAAAAAGCGTGTTTCACATTCACACCGCGGGCAATTATTCCCACAATTCTATGATGTGAGGGTGCATTTGCTAAAAGCTCTAATTTGTGACATTCAGAGAGGGGAGCGAAGGGAGGAAAAAAAAAAGAAAAAAAACGAGATATTCGCTCAACAGACAGGATCATTCTGTATGCCTGCACAAAATGGAGTTGATGATGTCGAGTTTTTAGCACCATCTGCTGTGAATTGTGGCGGGTCGTTGAAAACGTGGAGGAAATGAACAGTGCGTTGGCTTACCCAGCAAGTAATTGAGCTGTGCAGCTGGGTAACAAGAGAGGCAAACTGTGGGATTGAACGTGTGTGTGTGTGTTCATGAGAAATGCTTTCAACAAAGTCCCTGAGAAAACCTCAGGATTAGAAAAACACTTCAGTTGGAGAGTCGAGAACATTTCGGCAAGATCTAATTTGGCTGATTGCGTACCTGATCATAGAGTTTTCCCACTAGTTTGAGGTGTTTCTCCCCTCCCTCGGAGAAAACCACGCCGTTCCTCTGCTGAGCCATCAGCAGGCAAAGAGGAAGAGCCAACTCGTGATCCAGCAGAGCGTCCTTCAGGCGCTGAGATGACTTCTTTGTGTTCCTGATCTGGCCGAAGTAGCCTCCCTACACACACACAAACACAAACACACAAATCACGAGCGAGCAAATTCACTTATCCCAAAGTTATAAATGAATAATTAAACAAATAAATGCTATTATTATTCATTTGTCCATCACTTGGCATCTATAAGTTTCAGTATTTAAACACATACTCATTTTGTATAAGGTAATCAAGTAAAAGCCTCAGCACGAGAGGTTAATTTTACTTTACAAATACACACTTTCTTGCTGTATCTATGATTCTCAATAAAAATCTCATGTCACCTCTGAGGTATT
>CM074951.1:8066694-8097806 GCA_037577455.1 Pangasius macronema
GGGTCTGAGTAAAAGCCTGCTGTTAGACAGGCCAGCCGTTATGGCCGTCACGAGTGATAAAACACTCACGTAATCAAAGAGAATGGTGGGGTTACTGTGGCTCAGCTTGCCAATCTGCCTCCCCGACGGCTTCACGTTTTCCTTGGTCAATCGCCTGAAAGAGAGAGAGAGAGAGAGAGAGAGAGAGAGGAAATCGTCAAAATTATATTACAACACGAGTCACTTTCACTAAAATGAGACATTTTCAGACGACCTAGATGAGTATCTACACTGATGCTTTACTACTGCTGCCTGTTCTCCGTTTCCCATAAAGTCAGCCATCTTAGCACCGATGATTCCTCAAAGTCACATAACCATGCAGTGACTGGAATAGGGAAGAAGCACCGGGAGGCTATAGTCCCTGGCGAAAACGAGACGGCTTTAATGAATGCGTACTGAGAAAGAAGATGGCTCTAGCACATTTGATGAGCTGCTCTAGCACTTGTGATGAGGCGCTCCTGCTCACTGCAGCACACACCCACGCTGCGGGTTTGAAGGAAATTTAATTGGGATGTGCGTGACGCTAGGCAAGCTCCTCTTTATGGCCCGCGAGTTTGCTGGGAATCGAGTGTCAATGGAATTAATGAGGAAACCTAGTGCTGCGGTCAAAAACAGAAATATATGGGGGGGGGAGAGAGAGATGGACGGTATAAAGGACATGGTCAATAGTGAGGAAAGGAAGAGGGGGGGGGAAACACAAGCAGACAAGGAGTGGTCGTTCATCCTTTAACTGCACCAGGGAGCCTGAGTGAGTGGTTTGCTCAGGCTTCAGAGCACAATAAGCAACCTGTAATGATGCATGCTGGTTTATGGGGAGAAGATGGATAAAGCCACTTCATCAGAAATGGGCAAAAGGGGAAAAATGCTTTGTGAACACACATTTGGAGGAGTCTTTTATACGAGCGCAGCATGCTGAAAATTATGGTGGCTCAAACCCAAACATTTTAAGAGAAGAGATAGACTGGATTCTATCATTAAAATCTAATAGCTACTGAGTGTATGTGTGTGTGCGTGCGCGTAGTCCCTGGCTTTTATTAATCCTAAAGAATCAACAGCAGTGCTTCATTTCTGCTTCAGTGCATACAGTGATCCTCTGCGGCACTGTCACAGTCTCACACACTCCACTGCTCCATCTCGCTCCCTCTTTCTCTCTCACACGCACACACATACTTATTTGATGGCCCTGTCTTATCATATCTTTCTCCACACCCATTACTAGTACATTACTGATATTACCTCTAGCTCGCTGAATAAAGAATCACTCTATACACTCCTCAGAAGTTCTAGTGGCATTAACTGTCATTCAGCTGTAACGTGAAATGCGGCAGGAGCTATCGTCTTCCATGCCTAATGGACCGAGGCTATATTAAATACACAAAATATGCATACAGTCTTCCTTGTTGTGAGAGTAAAGGTGTACTGGTGAGATACCAGAATACTGGCAAAGAAGTCCCAGTAGCAGCCACCATCAAATTAGTTTTGCACAGAAATAATGATGCTGAGAAAGCACCAAAAAAGATAAATAAATAAATCCACTGTACTTATATACCCTAAAGCTCATGAAGGCAAGGACTTTTGCCACCTTTCTGGTGAATTGTGAACTTGGCACCCAAGTGTTCTGCACTGGTTTGATACAGCTACATGGCATTGTGTGTTAACGCACACATTGCTTTGTGGTGGGCTAAACCAGTCTAATGCAGTGATACAGTCAGGTACATGTATCTGGACATGTAATTGGCAAGTATTTGGAAAGTGACAATTTTCAATTTCACAATTTTGCCTCTGTACAACATCACAATGGATGTGCAATGAACAATCCATTTCTTTGCCTTAAGAAGCTCTTGGGCTGCGTTTGCAATACGTTTTGGGTCATTATCCATCTGTACTGTGAAGGACCATCCTAACGGTTTTGCAGCATTTGACTGAATCTGAGCAGAAGGTACAGCTCTATACACTCCAGAACTCATCTTGCTACCTCAATCAGCTGGCACATCATTTTTACATGCCCATGCCATAACACTGCCTCCACATGTTTGACAGATGATGCTTTGGATCATGAGCCCTTCCTTTCCTTCTCCATACTCTTCTCTTCATTCTGGTACAAGATAATCATGGTTTCATCTGTCCAAAGAATCATGTTCCAGAACTGGTCAGGCCTTTTTTTTTAAGTAAAGTCTAATCTGGCCTTTCTGTTCTAGAGTGATAGCAGTGGTTTGCATCTTGAGGTAAACATTCATGAATTAGTCTCTTGATGGTAGACTTTGACAGTGATATGACTTGGCTAGATGTTGTGAAGTGGTTTATCTTCACCAAGGAAAGAATTCTGCGATCATCCACTTTAGTTGTCTTCCGTGGTCTTCCGGGCCTTTTGATGTTGCTGAGCTCACCAATGTATTTCTTCTTTTTAAGACAGTACCAAATTCTTGATTTGGCCACTGCTAATGTTTCTGCTCACTCTCTGATTGGTCTGTTTTGTTTTTTTTTCACCCTAATGATGGCTTCCTTCACTTGCATCGACACGTCTTTGGACTGCATACTGAGAGCTTCCATAAAAAGTTACCATAAGCAAATTCTCAGGAATCAACTTGGTCCCCTGCTTTTGTAACCCATCGGCCCCATGTTCAACATGTGCGTTCTGAGATGCTTTTACTGCCATAAGATAACTGTATGAACAAGCAGGGGAAAAACATTTTGTTTAGGTTGTAGTGCTAAGGGGAGGTGGCATTTGTTGGGTGGATTAAAGCCAGTGAATTAAGATAAACACATAAGCAAATTCCTAAAAGTACTGATTAAGTCAGTGTTGACACAGCACATGCTAAGCATCATTGCTTCACAGAAAAAAAACTGTAGCAAACTGAAGCATTGGAAAATGCAAATTACTGGTGGATAAGCAACTAAGCACAGAGATTACTCTTACAGGAACAACCCAAAGAAAATTATTTAAAAGCTTCTTAAAGTGAACTGATCAAACATCATGTAGCCTTTCAAAACATTTACTACCAGCTGCCTATTTTCCATAACAGAGGTTCTCAGCTCCAATCTTGGGGACCCCCTGCCCAGCACAGTTTGATGTTTTCTTTACTCTCAACACATCTGGCCCACCTCATTAAATGAATAATGCTAAGGCTTAATAACTAGCTGATCAGCTGGATCAGATGAGTAGGGAAAACATCAAGCTGTGCAGGGCAGGGGGTCGCCAGGACTGGAGTCAAGAACCCTTGCTCTACATTAATGTATACTCTAATGATTTAAAATCTCATTATCTGGTGTCATTTTCTCGTTCCCTTCTGAGTCGGGTTCCACTCAAGGTTTCTTCCCGGCCACTCCTGCATTGGGCATTGCTAATTAGGGACCTACGTTTACATTTGGATTTCTGTAAAGCTGCTTTGTAACAATGTGTAAAGCTAAACGATTTAGAAACAAATCAAATTTGAGTTGAATTAAATAATACATTTTCAGAACAAAAAGAATGGAAAAACACAGTATCTCTTTGTGATGAAGCAGATAATTCCGCAACCCAAGGTAATTGGCACAGAGTTGACCATTTTAGCGTAGTCCAACTGTCTGGCATGTGGCAGCTGGTAGTAAATGTTTTGAAATGACCTGCTAACAGCCACTCTGAATTCTGAGAAGAAATAAATGACAGTATATGCTACTGGAGGGAACTGTTGTGAATTGGCCTTGATCATGTTAGCCCACAGAATCACTTTCATCAAAAGAATCAATAGTCATTTTTCGGCTTAAACAGAAAGATGGAGTTGTTTTATTCTGCGGGTAGTTGGCTAGGTGTAAAAGCTGCCCAATGTAACAGATGTGACAATGGCAGGACACACAGGAGCAGAGCAATCTCTGTTAGCCAGCGTTTCTCCAGCCACGGCAGAGCTGTCAGTATAACTGATGGACTCTCCTTTCATATTTCTTGGCCAGAGAGTGAGAGCCATCAGGTCCAGCGGGGAAGACGCATGAAAAGGGCACAAGAGGTGCATCTTGGAAAGAGTGACAGAAACAAGTCTTGATCCCCACCATTGAGCAGGCTTTATGAGCATCGCTGCAGTGCACAAAACTTGCAGAATCTCTCCATCACATTTGTCCTGACTGTCATCTCTTCGTAGCCTGAGGCCAGTAGCCCTTGGAGGGGCACAGTCACACCTCCATGGGGGTTACAAGGCTTTGGTTATGCTTCAGTTGATCTAATCATTGCCCATTCTGCTGCTTTCAAAACAGCGAGGCCTCATTTGATTAGCACTGTTTGTTATCACGTTCCTAATATTAGCATGTAAAAACTATATTCTGTGGAAATATGACCATCATCCCTCTTCAAAATGCGCAGAATGTCTCTCACTCTCAATCACACAACGTAACGGAGTGAGAAGCAACAGCATTTGGAACACACTGTCTTTTTGCCTGCAAACCAGGCTGATGTCTCATGGGAAAAAAAACACAGTCTGCCAACTCCGATTAAACCTAACGGCAAACCATAGACAAGGACAAACAAGCAAAATAAAGAAACAGCAGAGCAGAAGAAGTGATTCCTCTATATATTACAGCTGAGCACACACTGTACTGTGTGTGATCTGTGTAAAAATCTACAATTAACTAGCCAGTAAAGCTGCTAATAATAATACATAGTCTAACACTTTAAATGCCACCTACAAAAAGATGAGGAATAATAATGGGGGTAGTCGTGGCCTAATGGTTAGAGAGTCGGACTTGTAACCCGAAGGTGAACCTGAAGGTCATGGGTTTGAGTCTCAGGTCCGGCAGGGATTGTAGGTGGGGGGAGTGAATGACCAGCGCTCTCTGCCACCCTCAACACCACAACTGAGGCGAGACCCTTAAGCAAGGTACCGAACCCCCAACTGCTCCCTGGGCCATAGCAAAAAAGGCTGCCCATTGCTCCGGGTGTGTGTGTGTGTGCGCGAGTTTCGGCCACACGTCACTTCACAAAGATAAAGAATGACGATAGAATAATAAGAGGATAGAAGAAAAAGACAAGAGGGTGATGAAAAAAGAAGAAACACAGGACAAGAACGAAGACAGACGTACACACTAGAAAATACTGTACGTGAAAGATGATTTGGACGTCATTTACACACTCAGATGAAGTCGAACATACATTGATCACTGATCATCAATGAATTCAAAACATTCTCCCCATTTACACCGACAGAAAGCGAGGGAGCTGCATCTTTCAAGCGGGGAAAAATTACGATGAGATTACTGGGGAAGAAGGGGGCAGGGCTTCCAGGAGGGAGAACCTGACAATCATTCCAGACAGATATGACCATTGGTGCAAAGTAAAGATATGAATGTATTTCACAAAATGAGAACATGCTGTAAGTAACAACTTTGCCATTTATTATGCCATTACATTACACTTAATGTTAGCCTGCTTATAGTTACAAGGGGTACTGAAGGCAAATAATTTAGGCTGAAGGGGTTGAGCTGACAAAAAAAAAAAAAGTTTGGGAAGCCCTGACATAATGATTCAAGGTCTCGAGAAACACAGACCTATTCTTTAACATTTGCTGGCTCCAGCACTGTTAACACTGATTACAGCTCAGAGCACATAAACATACTGCTTTCGTGCATGCAGTCTTTATTTTTATTTTACCGTTTTATTTTAAGGTGCCTGATGAACACTATGAAAGCATGACTTTGTTGGTCACAAAAATCCAGCATTGATACAAATGATAGTGCTGAGACAAGCTGCTGAAGTGTTTAAATGTCAGGTACACACAAGGGTTCACACACACAAACACACACCTTCCTCCGGCTCTTCTGACAGCTTCCTTTAAACCTCACTTTGTGTTTTCTTAACTCTTTTCCCAAATCTGTTCGGACACTAATGTCTGCACTTGTTTCCCTTGACCATGTTTCACGTCTCCCTGCCTTCAATTACCCAACCAAACATCATTTATTCCAGCCATTTGAAGAGGGGAAGAGGGACCTGATTCAGCAATTCCACTGCTGCTTCATTAAAAAAGCTCATCAAATATGCACAGGGGACAGGAGTAATAACTCACTCTCTCACATTCACACACACACACACACACACACAAAGAGCAAAGTAAACACTTTCGAAAGCAAGTGCGGCATTAAGATGGCGCTAAGTGGCATGCATTCAGGGTTGCCTTGCATCAGCAGAGTGTCGTCATGTATTCCCAGCCTGCAGACACTTACTGCTCATTACACTCAGGGCTGTTTGATTAGGATGATTAATGGTGCTTTTTAAGAGGTGCAAAAGTGCATTATGGGAATTCAGCTTACTTCATGATGTACTTGGCTCTGTCCACCGTCTGGGCCTTCACCTTGACCAACAGCGGGTGGCTGCTGTACGTCTCGTTTTTCCACTGCCCGTAAAGCCGATACCTAAAAAGTACATATTAGTATATTAACTTGCTCTAGGGATCATAACATTCATATATATATACACACTCACCGGTCCCTTTAACAGGAACACCTGCACATCTGCTCATATATGCTGTTATCTCTAGAGTTTACGCTGTATTACGGGTGGGCCATATGACAAAAATATCCTATCGTGATTTTTTTCAGGCGGGATCACGAGCCATGATCTTACCACGATTCTTCTTCATGCTGGTTTTTAAGACTATTTTGCAAGTTACTGAGCAGTACAGCCAAACTAACTTCCCTATTTAAAAAATATAGCCCTACAAGGTAATAAAAAAAAAACTAAAAGGAAAAAAGCATTACAGCCCATTTACAGGCCAAAGTACCTTTTCGAAGAGATTTTATTCAACTGAGCAATTCTGCAAATTAAGGACATTCAACAAGAATTTTGACAATGGCCTGTATTTGACATGATTCATGGACATATTACCGACACTGAATTCTTTTTAGGGAGCAACTCCTCCAGAGTGCCGCAGGAAGGAGTCCTAAAACCTGGAACTTTTCCACACCATCATCCCGAAATCAGCCTTTTTTTTGTTTTGTTTTTAATGGGTTTTTGGTTAAATGCCTGAAATAAGGTTAACCGAAGCTCAAGATATTTTCACATTTTATTCTACGACATAAAATACATCATTAATACACCAGTCGTGATTTTTTTTTATAAGCTTTTGTGTGTCTTGAAAAAGGCAGTTGCTAACAAGTGGCAAAATGGGACTACAGGGGTTGCCAGGGACATTAAACCTGCTGAACAGGAAAACTCATCTGCTACACGTATAAACAAAATTTTTTTCCAAAATAATGCAACATGGACATGTTCCCAACACAGCTGGGGGGAGATTCATCCACAAAGAAGAGCAGAGTAGATCTGTATCGGGGAACATGATTTTGAAATAAAGAGTGGAAGAGTTGTCGGAAGCTTGGTGGGGGTGCCATTGAAGTGATGCGACCATGGTGTAGTTCGTTTATAGCCGAGCTTTAGCTTTATACTTCTGATTGTATTTGGGCTTCAAAACCCATACAAGCTGTGTTCATTTGTGAAAAACTTTTGTTGGCCACAGAGCTTATTTTCTCCAATAATCCAAAAGCCAATGGAAAAATCCAATTGGCTTTTTGTTGAGGGAGCCTAGGTGAGGCTAATGTCAAGGCTGGCCTACAGAAATCCCTGCAGCACTCTATAGGAGAAGTGAAGGTACACTGCAATGCATGTTGGGACGGGGGCACCAGCTACAGAAATGCAACTGCTAGAATGTGAATTTAGCACGTTACTAACAGTCTCTCTGTCTAGGCAGCTCATGGAGAGATTTTAATCGTTCACAATCTAATATCGTCATATCTCACACCCCTGCACAGAATGGTGTGAAAAACAAGACATCCTGTGCGTGAAGGGTCTGTAGGCTGCAACACCTTGCTGATGAGAGAGAACAAGGATCTGAAGCTATCATGGGTACAGACTCACAGAAACTGGGCAGATGAAGACTGGAAAAAGACCAGTTTAATTTTTTTGTCCGGTTTGGGTGAGTCTGTGCCCATGATAGCCTCAGATTCCTGTTCTTGGTTGACAGGAGTAGAGCCCAATGTGGTCTCCTCCACCTCAAGGGTCGATGTTTTGTGCATGTTGAGATGCTTTTCTGCTCACCACGGTTGTAAAGAGTGATTATTTAAGTTACTACGTCCTTCCTGGCAGCTTGAACCAATCTGGCCACTTTGCCCTGACCTCCCTTATTAACAGGGCCTTTCCACCCACAGAACTGTCACTTGTCTTTCACACCATTCTGTGTGAAACTCTAGAGACTGTTGCGTGTGAAATTCCCAACAGTTTCAGCCGTTTCTGAAATTCTCAAACCAGCCCTACTGGTACCAACACCCATGCTTGGACTTATAAACATCCAGCTGAGTGTTTAAGCTTACTTTATACAACTCTTACAAAATGAACACAAGTGCATGTCAGGTCTGCAATCCGGTCCATTTCAGATGTTACACCTAATAATAAATTATATTTCAAGCCATGTTTAGACCAAAGAAGCTGTATAAATTGTGTTTTATATTCAGGTGCAGATTCTGAAACGTGTGGGAGATGAGATTGAGAGCAGGGCAGGAAAAAACAAAAACAAAAAAAAAACAAAAAGAAAAGGAAATCAATGCGAAACATGTTACCGTGACAACCCTGCTTGTGAACAGTCTTACACAGAGAGGCTGGGATGCGGGTTATTTTGTGGTGGGGGATGTGATGTGATCAGTTAGAGATTTTTTTTTTAATATATCGTTATAATTCGGCCTGCCCTAGCTCTGAGAGAACCCACAGAACTTGTTCTAGCTTTAGTAAAAGAACCGAATGTCACTGAATGTCCAGTACCTGTGCTGGTAAGGGAAGAGCTTAAAGAAGCCCCAGAGCTCCTCCGACATGCAGGCGTTGCAGTCCATGAGCGTGAGCGAAGGCAGCAGCACCTGGTCAGCAATGCTGAGGAAACAGCTGAGCAGTGTGTCCTGAGAGCCACAGACAAAGAGAGAGTACAGGAGGAGGGAAAAAGTACGGTTTACATTACATTACGTATCGTCTCGTCTGTCCCATGTGTACGGTTTCTATGTGCGTCTGCTTATTTCGCCTTCGTGCTCCACATCGCGAGCAGATCTCACACACAGCTGTGAGACAGAGCCTTTTCAAACAGGCTACTGAGCTTTTATTTGGGGCTTGCTTTAAGGGAGAAAGTTCAGTCGCATCAGGATCACGGTTGGATAACACAGCCATATGTCATTTTCTCAAACCGCCTATACGCAGTGTGTATTTCAATCATCGGCACAATGCGCACAGCATAAGCAATCCTGGCAGAATCAAAACTCAAATGTGAAGATTTCCGTGTACTTGATGTAGCTGTGCGCTAGGAACTAAGGCAAATCAGACGGAAAAACACACACACAATAATAATAAAGCGTGATCACAGCATGTTAAACATGATCGAGTTTATTCTGCTGTAAACTTTGTTCAAAAACACTACTTTCTCCCCTCGGAAACTCGCAGCTCGAGCTGCTCAATTCTGCTCGATTTAAGCTAAACGACCATGGTGCTTTTGTTCCCCCACAACATGCTTCATAACTTCCCTTTATGTCCCATGACTCACCATTTTCTCCTTGGCATCTTGCTTGCTTTCACTTTGGTACTATCAGGCAGAGAGGAAGGGATCAGGGGAGGGAGGAAGGGGCAGAGAGAGAGAGAGAGAGAGAGAAGGAAGGAGATCATTCAAATGCAGATTAATACAGGCTTACAGCACTACATCCCTACTGATTCTGCCGAGTTACACAAGAGCACACTTTGCGCTACACTGAAACGAGCCTAATTATACAGAGGCGAACAGATTCTCACGCTGGAATGCCAATGCCTTTATTGACCACTGACCGAAGCAGTGCTTCTACACTGATCTCTAAAACATCTTATAAACGATTTTTACTATTTTTACAACAGTGCTATAACAGTTGAATTCCTTGATTGTTCAGAAGGTGGTGTTGAATTTTACAGCAGCCAAATCATAGGTTAATATTAATGAGCTTGTTTTAATACGTTACCATTTCTATAGTAACAGCTAATTCTCAGGGGTGTCTATGGCAGCTGCTCCACATAACCTGAGGCTAATGATAAATGGATTAAAAAGCATAAAGACATGAGTCAGAGTTTTCTGGGAAAAGTCAAAAACGAGAGACGCAAAAAAGAGAGACGGGTGTGAGGACGACTGCTTATTCCTGAAGTTAGAACAGGAACTAACTTGTTCTGCGGCTGCTTTACGACACAAACTAAAACTCCACCATGTTGTTGATTGGTTTCCTATCCTGAAGTGATCCGGACATGTACGATTAGGCCTCAACATCTGGCTGCAAAGTCAGGATGAAAAGGTTACAGAAGTAAACGTATGAAGTGAAGCCCAACTCCTCCTGCTCTACTGCTGGTCTGGGCAATAACAATATGCTCAATAGCAGCAGTTATGTAGGCACGTAAACAATTAATAGGGCCATTAGCGTGCCGGAGCTTTGCGATTAGCAATAGGGCATGGTGACAATGAGGGGGAATGCTGGTAAACAAACGTGCCTGTCATAACATGAGCCACTGCGATAAATTAATAGTGCCGCTAGTACCAAAAACAAATTAACCCCTCATTACACACCGCTAAATAGTGAATATAATGCAGGTAAATAAAGCATTTCAGGAGCATTTGTGTGGCTAATTCACAGGAACAAGAGTGACCTTACATATGGCTTAGCTAATCTTAAGCTCACATTAAGGCATTATTTACAAAACCTTTTTCAGCGAATATTTCATATACAACAGTTTGCACACACTGACTCACGGCAAGGTTTGGTTTTTTTTTTCCCATACGGAATAAGAGCAAAAGTGAAACTGAATAAACCTAAAACTCATTTTAGACTCTCTGTGGCAGCGTTGATGAAAGCTTTACATTCGTATCGCCATCTTCAGATGCTTTCCAACAGACGTGACGGAACCTCCGACAAACAGCGAGGACTTGTGGCTTCTTCTAAAAGCTAAATTGTTGTCGGGGTTACGCTGGAAAAAGAAAATTATCTACATTTTGTGTTTAAAAAAAAATATTCAAAGAAAGGTCTCAAGTCTAATATTTAGCTTAGAAAAACAAAATCCAGCACACACAATGCTTAGATACACATAATAATAATAATAATAATAATAAAAAAGTCTAAAGGGGACAGTAGATCACATGTTACGGGTCTATTACACCATGAGAGCCCTATTCCTGTGCTTTAACTGTTGAACTGACTGCTGTGGCAGTACAGTTACATCTTAGCAAGTAAAATGTCTTATGATAAGATTATTATACAACAAATATAAGACCACTAAACCTATTTCTAGACATATTTACTAATTATTAGATATAAACGCTTTGAAATAAGCAAAATTATAACAGAATAAGACAAATTCAAGCTTGAACAAAACCAAGACATTTGCTTAATGCCATTATATTCGCCTTCAAAAAAGAATAAAGAGAAATATTAGTTGAATTTGCCTGCATTCAAGATATTTTTACTTTCCATGATTCCGTTTTTGCAGTGTTTAACATGGAAATATTCACAATATGTGCAGCTTTTAGTGTAAAATATATTTTTCCCCCCTGAACATAATCTAGTTATTCAAATATTAGGCTCATTTATATTATATATACTGATTATTTACTGGACACATAGTACATTATACATAATGTGTGTGTGTGTGTGTGTGTGTGTGTGTTGGGGGGGGGGCCCCACACACATTGTTGCCTATGTGCTTGCACACACGTTGTTGCCTATGATATTACTTCTTTCGCTTGCCTCATTAATCCATTTTATTAGAGTGCTAATACGGTCTGCTTTGTGGCCGTTCCTGCCAATTCAATAATGTTCTTCAACTCCCTTTCACCTCTTTCATGAAGCTTTTGCCCAGACGCACGACCTTGGCGAAAAGGATGGGATCGTGGGAGAGGTGCGGGCCCAGGTAACCCAGCATGGTGAACACGTCCCTGGAGAGATCCTCGAAGCTCTCGACAGGAGAAGGAGCTTGCCTGTTCCTCAGCAGCTTCAACACGCAGCCTTTAGCACCTTTAGGGACCCCAGCCCTGCGAAAATAACTCGAATTAGGTGTGCTTTTTCAAGACCGAAATCAAGCATTGTTGCTTTTTAGCCTTAACAAGGTCTATGTTTAGAATCTAACAACCTTTGGTTCATTTAGTGTATAGCCTCTTTAAATTATTTCAACCCAAATGAAACATTAATAAATAGAAAATCCAAGTTAAACATGGGTCTCCTAATCAGTGGCACCATTTACATGCACATCAAATTCCGCTTAAGGTTTGTATTGGGGTTGCAGCTATATTCCGAATACGATGTTTATATGCGAAGTGAAGTGAAGTATGGCCAAGTGTGGTGACCCATACTCGGAATCTGTGCTCTGCATTTAACCCATCCAAGTGCACACACTCACACACACACACACGCATGCACACCGTGAATGCATACCGGCGCCCGGGGAGCAGTTGGAGGAATCGTGGTATCGAGGGTGGAAGAGAGCGCTGGTCATTCACTCCCCCCACCTACAATCCCTGCCGGCCCGAGACTCGAACCCACAACCTTCAGGTTCACCTTCAGGTTGCAAGTCCGACTCTCTAACCATTAGGCCACAACTGCCCCAAATACATATGCGTACAGGCATCGGAATATTCCCATAAGCATGGTTGATTTAAGTATGCCCGAGTTGTCATTCCTAAATAACTAGCATACAGCTAAACATCTGTTAGCACCCACAATTCCTTGTGGACTGAGCATGTGCACATGACTCCTTTCAGAGGATTTTCTGAATGAGGTGTTTACATGAAACAAATTTCCGATTAAAAACAGGCACATTCCAGAAACGGGAATCGGAATATTGTCTTAATCTGAATCGGGTAATGGGATTGCGGCGTTTACATGACTCAATACTAATTAGATTATTGCTAAATTCTGATTAATATCAGATTATTGATGTGCATGTAAACGTAGCCAGTGATTCAAGCTGCATGTACAGAGCACATTACACGTAGCACAGAAAAAAGTGATTAAAAGAATATTTCATATTTTACAGGATGCTGGTTCTTGTATATAATTAAATCCACTTCACACTTATAAATTGTTATTTTGTAGTGATATTTATCCAGGTTGTTTACAGTGAAGGCTGGATTCAGGTATTACTCTGTGTGAGCGTACCTGCGGTACAGAGGCTCCACGATGAGGTGCAGCAGTTGGCACAGTGCTACAGCAATGGATTTATGCGAGGTGGCGTAGAAAGGTGGCATCTGCTCCATGATGCTCTGTGCGTGCTGCCAGTCTCCGATCTGCAGCAGAGCCTCGAGCAGGCCCAGTTTCTGGTTATTGGGAGGCTGGAAAGAGAAATCAAAAGAACGAAAGAGGTGAAGAGCGGAGCTACTCCTTCCTCCCTTCCACATAAGTCCTGTGAGCATATGAAGGTGCTGAGGATTTATTTACACATAAGAGGTTCTTTAGACTTGGTCTATAAAGAGAACTGGTGGCTGTGAGAAGTACACAACTCACACCACGCTCACACAACGTGCATACTGTGCAGTAAGCAGTAGTCTACCTGGGCTCTAGGGATTCTGGGCTAAATAAACACGATCGAACCGGTTACTCGTCAATCGCTGTGAGCCGAGGAGCCAATCTATTCTAAACACGCACCGCTGAAACAAGAACGGCGACGACCTACTGCAGAACGATTAGCTTCAGCAAAGGAACACTGCAGGCATTGATTAGCCCAGCCCCATTCAGTAAAGCTTAAACCTGACGCTTAAATCTGGTGCTCACACGACCACACTGCGGGCACACACACAAAGCCGGGAGCACGAGTGAGCGAGCGCGTGCGTCTGTGTTGGTGCAGATGCGGATTTGATCGCATGCTGGTCCGGTCTCGGGTGTTTAATGAGGTACTGTTCTGCGCTGATGAGGCCGCTCAGAAATCAGCACGCTCCGTCCCTGCGGTCGCTCGGTGCAGCGCGGCCCTGACTGATGAAGGGCAAAAGAAGTCGCTGACTATAAATCCTTTAATTAAGGAAGTCAGGGATTAAGCGGGTATTACGGTAAGGTATTATATGTTAGTTGTGCATTGTGTGTTCTCAGTATGATCCTCAGGAGGAGGGAGAAGTTATCGTTCAGGGGATTGCAGGGCAGAGCTTCAGTCTGTTTTAATAACAAGGAAAAATAAATAAATAAAATTTCTGTACGCTGTCCATTAACAAGACCTCAGAGATGCAGTGAATCCGTTTTCCTTTCCTGAGATGAACGCAGGGATGCATCAATACCGATACCATGAACATTTCATCATACTTGTATTTATATATATATATATTTTTTAAAAAACTCCCATACAACATCTGATACAACGTGATACCACGTGACGTGAGCCTAGTGCATGTTTTTGCACTAATCCTACCAAACATATACTTAGTGTGGAAATAAACACATCCCTAGTTATTAGTTAATAACGATGACTGTTATTAATATTACAGGAGAACTAACAAAACCCAGGATATACTCTGAGAAGTGGATCATGACAGATTATCATGATACGAAACACACACTGGCCAGCAGCATGGAGCAGAATGAAACAGATGAGTGAACTGAAACCTTTTCATTCTTTTCCTCTTCTTTGTCCTTCTCCTTTTCTTTATCGTCGCTCTTCTCTGAGGGCACCACCACCATGGTGAGCTTGCGGGCGATCTGCTTGGCCTCCAGGATCTCCCTTTTGTGCTCTTCCACGATGGAGGAGTCCAGCGGGAGAAGCTGGAATAACAGAAATAAAATAAGGAAGTAAGCTTGGTGCCTGTACATAATCCCCATTTCCATAATCATAAAGCAAAATGTTATTAAAATTTTTCACACCTTTTATAATAAAAAAATTACCATTATATACTGTAAGTGCTTTTTTCCACTCAAACAATAGGAGACACTCATTTAAAAAATAATTCATTAGAACTAGGCTCAGAATCGGCCATAGCTCGAGCTTTCAAGATGACAACTTCCAAGCCAACACAGTAATGCAATATCCACCTACACTTCAGCTCACTTACTGTCTGTATCGTTCTTTTAAGGGTGCCAATAATTATGTATTTCTTTACAGTAATTCAGTGTGAGGAGAATGACTTTTTTTGTAGCATAGCCATATAAATGCAGGACTAGTAGGAAAAGCATTTAAGACAAAAACAATTTTAAAAAAAAAACATTTGTATTTGGTTGATTCTTGGCATAACTGCTCATTAGGGCTGCACAATATAATCGAGATTATCTTAATATATCGCAAAAGGAAATATCACGATATGTATATCACGAGGGCTTGCAACAACTAACAAAAAGCTACGAAAAGTCAAAGCTTCAGGGCGACGCGGGCAGCAGAGAATGCTTTCTTTTCCTCAGAAGAACACGAAACATACGGTAGTTGTCATTTTCAGTTTTTTTTAAATCTATAAACAGAATTTAATTAGATTTTTACACATTACAGCATTATAGCACCACATATTGCATTATATTTATAGCCTATCACGTTCTTCTTCGGTATCTCATCGTCTAACACTGAAAAGTGGCTACTTCTGCATGTTTGCTGATCAAAAGCTCTTTAACAGACAGGAAGCAGTCACGCACATGTACGTAGAGATCCTCCAGCGCGATGAGATTGTGTTGGAGAAGGGCAGCGGCGACATGGTACAAAGACGAAGGCGTTTCTCCGTTCGGTTCCTGAAGAGAGAGAAACAAAGCGTGTTGATGCACAGCACACTGTCTTTAAAACCTGAACACAAACAGCAAACACTGCAAGCTGTACACAGTATTACATCTACCATATTTAACACACAATAAAAAAAAAATCTACCTTCTTAGATAAAAAGACACTCTGTAATGTTTGTGCTGCCTCAGAAAACCCTCCTGGCATGGTCTAGTTTAGTTTTTGCCCTGTTTTGGTTACTGCTGCTGAGCTGAAGCCTTTGCTCTTGTCCCCATTTTAATCCTTCAGTCAGGTCTCAGAAATATCTTCATGTACTTCCTAATTAAGTCATTAAATAGCCGTTTAAATGGTAAAACCTTGTAATTCCTTGTAATTTCATAAGCGGCTTTTGGTGATCACGGCTGCTACGTTCAAACTAATGCAGGGATGGAGATTTCGGTGTTTCATTACAAGACATTCCCATAACCTTCCTGCAAATGCTAAACTGAACCAAACAATCACACTAGAGTTACACGAACACAAAAATTACAAATTGTTGCGGTATGTACGAGATACTACATGGCCAAAAAAAATACTTTAATACTTCCTCAAGTTGAATTTGGCTTCTCCAGGGTTTTCATCTCAGCACAGCTCATATGTTGTTCCTTTACACTCGATGTTAGTGCTGACTAAAACACTTCGAGTAATGTGACTTGCGTATATAAATCCAAAAAAAATGTAAAGTCAGCTGGACGACGTTATCCTTGTACGATCAACAAATGAGGCAGAAAAAAATTGTAGTTTGAAATTATGGAGCGAAATGCATCAGCTCTGTTCAGTGTAGGGAGAATGCTGACATGCACACTAAAAGCACACACACTGATCAAAATGTGGCGTGTGTTTGCTCGTTTTTACAATTCTACTGTAAAAAGCATTGCTTGTGCGTGTACCAGCAATGGAACGATGGAGTGCCAATAGTTCCTTAAGGCTCTCATGAAATACAAATTGAGGTTTTGTGGATTTTCGTATGAATATGTTAGCCGTAAGTTTATCTATAAACTACTGTGCTCCGAAACGATGACGAAATTCACATTTAGAGGATACAGGCATTCAAAATTTACACCTATACTCGTCTCATCTACACCTCTACCACCAAAACGGAACAACAGTTTTGATGACATCATCCTGCACTTCAGCTGCTCATCAGATTGAGAGCTAAGCTAAACGCTATTGGCTATTTTAAAAGGGGAGGAGCTACACAATATCATAAGCCCTGACTTCCTGTTTCACTGGAAATCAGGTCAACACATCACATGAATAAAGCACGTTTCAAGGCACTTCATGGGAACTTGAAGCAAGTACCAGTCAAAAATCAGACCAGAAAACTTACTGGATCCACTGAACAAAAGAACAATTCATTTTTTGGGACTTTATACAAAAAACTTCCTATGTGAAAAGTTAAGGAAGGTGTCCTCAACCCAGCACAGCTGCAGATATAGCAACAGTAAATAAAATATCACTTCATTAACTTTATAGTAGTAGTTTAAAGTATTTAACCCTAACCCTAGTATCAGCTAAATCTCTTCAACCTAACTTATTTGCCTTAAGTTCCCCATGAGGTAAGCTAACAGCTTCTGCAATAAATGACAAAAATAACTATATACATACATGTGTGTGTGTATATATAATACTGTATATGCATGTGTGTGTGTGTGTGTGTGTGTGTGTGTGTGTAATATTCCACTATATCCTGTGGGAAAAGAGGTTTTGCAATTTTCATCTTAAGTATGAACACACTCCACGAATTGTTTACTCGAAACCAAAATGAGAACTAGCACTACCTGAGTGTAGAACAATAAAATATTAGGGCCTTTCACACCGCAGGAACCTTTTCATAGTACCTGAACTAATTGTGGAACTATCCACTTTTTGGCGTTTCCTCACCTCCTGAACTGGGTGTGATTTTAGTACCGGACTGCGTTTTTCGAGAACCAGATTAGCTCCTACTCCGGAGCAGGTCTAACCAGCACAGCTGCTACTATCCGTGACGTAAGTAGACGCTGATTGGCCAAACGTGTATGAAAACGCCCTCACTCGCCATGATTTAAAACGCCGTGTAAACATACTGTAGTGTCAACTTATTTCGCAAGTATGGAGAACAGCGATAGATGGACGGACGCTGAAGGCAACACAGCTCCGATCACAGCGTCCTCCATCCTCCGGCTGTTTACGTTGTTCTTCCGTTTCCGTTGTTGAACGCTGCGCACAAATGACGTCGTCGTCGACCGGCTTACGTCACTTCCTAGTGCCCGCTGTCGGTGCGACTGCAACCCTTTAAATGGTACTGGGAAATAGTTCACGCAAAAATCGCCCTGTGCTTTAGTACTGTAAATTTAGTTCTGGGACTATTGATGATGATGGTAAGGACTTCCTCCTAGCCCATACATGCTAATGTCATGTGACCTACTAAAGATCAAGTACAAACTGCATGGCAACAAGCCCTACAACAAGAGCTTATAATAATGCTTAATAATTATAATGCTAAAACAATGAGTTCGTATTCAAATGATGTATGTAGCACGCACGGAATTTCTAGCGTTACAAGCGTGTGTGATCTCATCTTTGTGATTTCCACAGAGATTACTTATCCCTTAGCAATCGATCATAATTACTACAGATGTCCGGAAATCATATCTCACTGCTCCGCTGTGTAAGTGACACTACTGAAAAAGGCAGCCGCACCTGATGGAATTTGAACTTGAAGCCAAGGATATGGCACAGGGTCTGGTGCTCGCACATGTACGACTTGATCAGAGGAATGAAGAACTCGTCCTGGTCCGAACGGCACTCGTACACTTCCAAAATGATGTCCAACACGCGGTTCGGGTCCAAGTTGAAACATCCTGAACAGAAAGAAAAAAAGAGAGATAAAAGATGGATTTCGTTAAAAATGCTAGAGTGGATTAGCTAATAGATTGCATCAGCATGTAATTTGGGCAAAATAATACTTCAACTAATCTGTGCTGACGAATGAAGGAAACACCAGCAGCTCTAATTTGAAGTTCTCTCAAGTAACCAACAGTTCGTCAGAATGGAAGTAATATGATACGAAGTTGCAGCAACACACTGAATTAGCGACTGCAACAGTGAGTGTTTCTCAGCAGATTACTTCTGCTTATGATTTTGTAATTACTGCGGGTCAGGACCTCAATTACAGTCAAGGGAGAAATTTATTAGCAATCGATGGAACTGAAGATACATGAGGTTGGAGATAACACGAGGCAATGAAAACCAAGTGGAGCGCGTGGGTCGAGTGGGATAGAATAAAGAGCTCTGTACCTATTAAAGACTTGATGCTCTCCAGAACAAGATGGCTGGTGACGTTTCCTGAGAGATCCTGGCCCAGCTCCGTCACTAGCTTGGCGTAGCCTTCGTTTTCCTCGCGCAACAAGTTGAACTTCTGCTGTTTATAACTGGAAGAGAGGCGCAGAGGGATTATGGGGATGACAGCAGTGCTTTAAATGACTAGCTCAAAATGAACCGCAGTCCACTGTGAGTTTTTAGACAACTGATGAAGAGACCATTAATGTGTCTCAGGGTAACAACAGCTAACATTTTTCACACGCTGGTTTGTTCACTATTAGGTAGGGCAAGCTACTAGTGGAGGAGAAGGAAAAAAATAATAATAATAATAATAATAATCAACCAACAACAAAGTTATGATGCCAATCATTATTTTCCTATAACAGTACATCCTGCAGTGCTTTATTCCTCTTATACCACAGCACTTCTTCAACAAGTACAATTCTTTAGTAAAGAATGACATTTCTGTTCATTTAGAGTTACATTTAATGTTGTGCAATGTCTACAAAATAAGCTGGCTCCTGTCATCACTTCCTTTACTGCAGTGTTATACTGTCATTCCCACAGCAGCCTCTCTTTTCTCTTTCTTGATGTTAATCAGACAAAAGGTCCTCCACCCATATCAGAAGCCTTTCCCATATCAGAAAACATAAAGGAACAGCTTTACCTCTGACTGTCGACCACGGATGTCTCTAGGCCCTATATCTAATTACAGTCGATACGTTATTGCACTTTAAAGACGCAAAACGTTGAGAGGAACATGAGATACACCGTACGCTGAGAGATAAAACAGGGCAGTGCGGCTGGCTAGGACTGACACAGAGTGTGTGACGTCCCCAAAAAACAGTGCATAGTCCACAGTTCTTTAGCGCACTGAAACTTTTTACAAAATGTAATGCTCTATAATAAATATAATTGTGTATTGCTAGTAAATGATAGATTTACATTTACGGCATTTGGCCGACGCCCTTATCCAGAGCGACTTACATCTCTCTCATTTATACACCTGAGTGGTTGAAGGTGAAGGGCCTCGCTCAAGGGCGCAGCAGTGGCAGCTTGGCGGTGCTGAGGATCGAACTCATGACCTTCCGATCAGTAGCCCAATGTCTTAACCACTGAGCTACCATTAATTATATATACACATATATAATGCATTTATAACTTACTAAATTTTGCAAAACTCCAAAAACAATCCCATTTAATTATTGACGGGAAACTGAGGATCCGCGAACGTTAAACCTGTGAATGTGGAGGTTACCATGAACGTTAAACCTGTATATGCATCCTTGCGTATGTACACTGTGACTATAGAACGGATAACGTCTGAGAACAAGCGCTTCACTATAAACCTATGATGTGAATGTGTAGAAAATGACTCAACACCTTCTGACCAATCAGATTTCAGAATTCTACAGCGCTGCGGTACAAAAGATTCACATTCTTTTTATTCCCGTTTCCAAAGTGACAGGTTAAGTTTATAAAAAGCTACAATAACCTGTTCCATTTCAACCAGACGATTATTTTTTCCAATTCTGCTTGCAATCTGATTTTGTTGGATAACTTCCTACAACGGACCAGGCATTTTTATTCCACATGTGTGTACCGCCTCTGAAACAACACTTTCGAGCGGCTCTTTAATCTCATCTACTTTCACACTGCACAATAAGTCATATATTAATTACAAAAACATCAAATATTAAACATTTTCGACTGCCATATCAGTGAAGTTCATTTCCCAGTAATGGGTTTGCTAACATGGTTCCTTTCCAGTCCAATAGCTTGTATTGAAAGTATACACTAGTTACATGTTTAATTCAGGCTGTGTATGTTTCATTGACGTTTTACGGTGTTTGGTTGCGAACTATGAAGGCACCTCAAAAAATCTGAGTAGAATGGTGTTTCTATTTAGCATTTAATGAGTCTTATGATTCATTATGCAAAAAGTGCATAATAATGGCTTATTTATTATTCAGAACTACAGGGTGTCCCCAAAGTCTCCATACATACAGTAGGGGATATTAACACTTTTTAGCTAAATGTAACTTTATATACACAACATGCTCTGAATGATCGTCACTTCTTTGTCAGCACACACAGAGTTGCCTCTCCCACTCATAACGAACTCGTGTTAACACATCTGGTGTTGTGCTTGTATTTACATGTCCATAACAACCTTATGACAGCTTCCCGATCCAGCCATGAGAACGATTTAAGAATGTTCTTCTGCACTCTTAAAGCTTATCAGGAAAAAAATATATTATATAAACTTAAAATCTGGAAGACGTTTTGCTAAAAAAGTTTTAATTTCCCCTATGTACAGAGACGTTTGGGACACACTGTGTATTCAGTTTCGGATCACAATATCCATACAACTTTGTTAACAAACAAAATTAGGAAAATGTCATCATTAATCTCAGGTTGCATCACCCTTTTAAACAGCTAGGTACGTTTGTCAGGAAACAAACCTGATCAGCTTGAAATAAATCAAGTCTTTGCGACTCCTTACATGGATCAACACCATAAAGGATCCATCACTATCTCTGCTTAGCAGACTTTAATGGCACGCATAAGGATTTGATCCGAGGTGAACTGAGAGACTTACCGATCAAACATATAATCCAACTTGACTGACTTAATTATAAAGATTAATAAACATCTTCCAAGGTGTCCGAGACTCATTTTGCAATGAAATTCAACTACCTACTGACAGTGGTGAGAATAGAACTTAGCCCTCGCTTCATGTGCGCCTAAAGAGAGTGATGCAGCAGCGCTTTAGTCTGTCCAGCTCTCTCACCTCCTCACCTGTACACTCTGTTTAAACAGGTCAGCTTCCAAAGCTTCAACTTTGACGCTAACACGGCTGACGACGACGTCGCTTTCGGACGTGACTAGCCGAACCGAGAGCTGCTTTGTATTCTGGATTCCTCATTAGTGTGTCGTTGAACATCACTGGAAAATTATGAATGAAAATATAAACTCTTGCTCTTGTGTTTGTTGGAGCCGACAGCAAAACCTGACTGCTATCCTTTATGTTTGAGATCGGTGACATTTTTTTTTTCCACCCATTAAACACCATTGTAACTGCACTAGCAATGTCATCCAGTGGCATCAGAGCAGCAAACGACCACTAAGTTCTCACCGGAACAACAAAAAAATACAAAAACAACCAACAAATTTAGCATAACAAATATTTCAATACAAGGGCATTTCAACTTTTCCCTCGAAGGAGTTAAACTTCACTCTTTCTAGCAGTTACTATACAGCGACTGCGCTCGGAGATCAGATTCAGTGGGCAGTGAAAGTAATTGGCTCAAATAAAACTACATCAGCACTTTTTAGATGAGCCTGTTCTGTGTAGGAGCTGTGAATAAGTCGGAGTAAATGTGCTTTAAGAAATTTCTTGCCTTTGAAGCAAAAACTCACAGACACGACTTGCAAACAGAGCTGAACCACAGATGATGTGAAAAATTAATTTCTCCACCAATTTCTGCACATTTAACAGTTAGCGAGTGTGCTCGTGCGTTGGAAAGGGAGGCAAATGACAAGCGCAGCCCCATTCAGAGAGGTAAGCGAGCCTTCCAGTGCAGAAAGCTCTCGAAAATTGATAAGAAGTCTAAGAGACAGACCGACACAAAGGCGTGAAATTAATCATTGTCAGTGGAAGCCCTGTGGAGTGCGTTGCGTATAAAAGAAAATGAGGTGGCGGGCAAATTATAGAGTTGCAGCGCTTTCCTGACATTCACGCACAAGGCGGCGGCTCGGAAAAAGGAAACAAGACAAACGCAACGGAGGAAGACAATATAATAAATGAAAAAAGTTAAGAGGCCTTGCAGGCGTCGAATCAAAGCGGTAACACGTGGCAAGACAAGAGATTACAAGAAACATTTCTATTTTATAACACTTTCCATGTCTGACAACTCGCTGTGAAGCTGAAAGTGGAGCAATAGCGTCGGGCTCTAGCAGCCATGCACCGAACCAGCAGACTCTTAGCACCAGCAAACAAGATTCTCAGAGTCCAACCACAGAGTGCAGGAGCAGTGCTCAGTGATGCCTTCTCTTTATTTATTCAAAAAAAAAAAAAAAAAAAAGGAACTGGGGGTCTTCATCAAAGCATAGAGCACTTGAAATCCCATGCTATAAAATGTTCTCATTGAGCAAATTTATTTTGAACCTACTGCACTAGACAACTAATAAATCCAGCTCCAATATGCTCTCCCAGTCCCTGCTTTTAATTAATAAAAATTAAGCCGAAAAAAAAAATAAAAAATGCTCTCAGCCACTACTATAGTGCAATCTTTAGTGAACAAACAAATGAGCAAAATTTCACTTAATGGTCATGTTCCCAAAAAAAAAAAAAAAAAAAAAAAAAAACCACAAAAAAAAAGAAAAGAAAGAAAGAGGGGAAACACACACACACACACACACACACACACACACACACACACAGAGCAAGCCGTGTCTGAATCTCAAAGCTCACTACACCATACACTTGGCAGCATGCGAGAGTCCCGTGTCATGGTTTGAACCTGCGCAGGCAGAAAGCGGCACAGAAGGAGAAAATAAGGAGATTTTTGATTTTCCTCATCTCCCTAGCATGAGGTGGAGAAGTGAATTGCTCACTAGGGGGTCACAAAGAGAGCAAGAGGTACAGGAGGTTAACCAGACAACAATAATCAAAGTACACTCTGGAGGTTCATCAGACTGACTGGCAAATCTGGCATGTCTCTACAGGTAACTGCTTACTGAGCTACCACATATCCTGTTCCGTCCTTACGCTGTTTAAAACACCAAAAGGGGAGGTACTGGGCTGTGAGGGGTCTGAGAGAGAGAGAGAGAGAGAGAGAGAGAGAGATAGAGAGATAGATAGATAGAGAGAGAGAGAGAGATAGATAGAGAGAGAGAGAGAGAGAGAGAGAGAGAGAGAGAGAGAGATGTAGCTGATCTGATTTTGCTCTGATGCCTGTATTTTGTACCTGCTATTGCTTTGCATTAAAGGCTACTTCAACGTGCATCGTTTGTGATGGTCTCTGCTGCAGAAAAGTTCTCGCTTTCGGGTAGAAGAAGATTCTTTTCCCTTTCAGGGGGTTATTCTATAATATGCTGTGTAAAAAGCAAACAAAGTGCACAGGAAGCCATTTGAGATTCGCCTCAACTTCAAGATGCTGGATTTTACTCGGACAAAAGGAATGAACAAAATGTAAGAGTAAGCTACGATAACAGAATATTGTTGTGAAACATGAATTTGTGGTTTAAAATTGTGATGCTGCCTTTTCAACATACCAAAAAGTTACTACTACTGAAGCCCGACTGTGAGACCTGTCGAAGGTCTGCACTATTTCTCGCTTGACGCAAATGTCCTGGCTTGGCTCCCATGGTACCTGGGCCAAACTCATCACGGGTACTTAGGTAAGGCTTGCGCGGTGGTGGAAATATAGAGACAACATGAAGGATTATGGGTAATTTGCCAAACTGTGCCTTACCGCCTTGGGGAGAAGTCCTATACTTCTGTGGCTGATGTCTGCAGTGCAGAAAACCCGACATGCTACAGTGACTGAAGTCTCCGTGACGCAGTGACACAAGCTTCATTACAAACAGCTTAACAAAAAGCTTACAGTTGTGTCATTCCACCAAAAACATTTAGCACATACTGTGATTGGCTAAGCTCAAATTAAACTGGAGTTTAGCAAATCCTGGTGTCACCAGTCGTGAGTGACTTGTCCAGGCAGCAATTACTGATGTCTTTCCCGACATCTTTTTAGTTACAGTCCCTATCGAAACACAGCCAGATGAACAGTCTTCGTGACTGAAGCTGCTCCTAGCCTGCCAATAATAAACCCTCTTTTCACGTAGAGCGTACCCTTTTGCCATTTTGATCCAAAATCAAGGTCAACTCGTCTGCTCAGCATTTTCATACACTCCACAGAGCATGATAGCATGTTAACTCCGTCTCACAGTACTCCCACCTGGAAGCATGTACACCTGCTCTCTTACCGTTCTCCAATCATTCCTTTCATTTCTCACCTGTCATCTGTATGGGCCAATTTTTAATCATTTAAAAGGCCACATTTTCTAATTTTAGCCTAATTGCCCTCCTGATGCTGGTATAAATTCATTCTGCTAATTAGGGCAATGTATCAAAACTTTTCATAGCTTTAGTCTGAATCTACTTCTGCCTAAATACACAAACATTCACCACTTTATTAGGAACATCTGTGAATTCCTGCAACTATCCAATCAGCACAAGAGCAATACACAAAATCATGCAGATACAGTTCAAGAGCGTCAGTTAATATTCGCATCAAACATCAGAACGGGGAAAGACTCTGATCGTAGCGACTCTGACAATGGCATGGTTGTTCGTGCCAGGCGGGATGGTTAGAGTATTTCAGAAACTGCTGGTCATGTGGGATCTTCACACACAACAGGGTCAAGGGTTTACATGAAAGCAACTTTCTGCTTTGTTGATGAGCGAGGGAGGAGTTTAAACAGAGGAGGTTCAAACTGACAGGAAGGCTACAGTACCTCAAATAAGCACTCTTAACAACTGTGGTGAGCAGAAAAGCATCTCGGTATGCACAGCACATCAAACCTTGTGGCAGGTAGGCTACAACAGCAGAAAACCACATCGCGTCCTGTCCTGTCAACCAAGAACAGGAATCTCAGGGGTGGGCACAGGCTCACAGAAAACGGACAGCTGAAGATTGAGAAAACTTCTCCTGGTCTGGCAATTTCTGCATCATGTCGATGTCAGGGAGAGAATTTGGCAATATGAATCCATGGACCTAACCTGCCTTGTGTCAATAGTTCAGGCTGGTGGTAGACAAAGGGAAGTGGTGATGGTCTCCAAGGAAGGTTTCCAACACCTTGTGAAATCCATATGGCAAGGAACTGAGGCGGTTCTGAGAGCAAAGGGGGGTACCACCTTGGTGTTCCTATGTTTATTTGCTTAGACACAGACAGAATGGGCAACAAGGTTACAGATGAACTGTACATCTTCACTCCTAAACACTTGGTGTTGTGTATAAGGTAAACACTAACCAGGTAAGCAGGGAGCTATGCTCTATGGCCTTCACTCCCATATGTGAGTCTTCCCCAAACTGATGCCACAAAGCTGGAAGCGCACAAATGTCTAAAATGTCTTTGTATGCTGGAAAATTAAGATTTCCCTTCACTGGAACTAAGAGGCCCAAACCTGTTCCAGCATGACAATGCCCTTGTGCACAAAGTGAGCTCCATGAAGACATGATTTGCCAAGGCTGGGGTGGAAGAACTCGAGTGGCCTGCACAAAGACCTGAGCTCAACTCCACTGAACACCTTTGAGATGCAACCCCAAGACCTGCTCACCCCACATCAGTGCTTGACCTCACTAATGCTCTTGTGGCCGAATGAACAAATCCCCACAGCCATGCTCGAAAATCTAGTGGAAAATCTTCCCAGAAGAGTGGAGGCTATTATAGCAGCAAACAGGGGCTAACTAAGGAATGGTACTCAACAAGCGTGTGTGTGTGTGTGTGTGTGTGTGTGTGTGTGTGTGGTGATCAGGTTTCCACAAACTTCTGGCCACATCGTGCACGTTCTGTAGCATTATGGTTGGTTGTAGACCACAGATGGATTCTGGCTTAGATTTCATAGCATTAATACTGCTATTAGTAATTCTCAAATACAGCATTAATAATTAAATTCATTATTGTATCCAGCATTTTATTTCTTCTATCCATTGCAGGTTTCTTCTCAGTTCTGCGTACAGTCTGGTCTGGTTAAGCCGTCACTGCCCCCTAATGCATGCGTTATTGTGTGCACGTTCACAAATGCAGGAACATAACTGGATCTTTAAACCCACATACATCTCAAAAACATCACACTGGATATAGCAGCGAAGACAGCTTGATAACGAGCATTGCGTTTAAATTACTTACAACAGCTTGGTCTTGATTTTGACAATCTTCTGGTTGAACTGCTGTGCCTGCTTGATCAAGCCGAGGGACTCGAGCGTGTCGGGGTCGAGCCTCTCTTTCAGGACAGCTTCAGAGACACAACACTTTGGGGGGAAAGAGTGCAAAACAAAACATATCACTCACTGACTCGCTTATGGAATCGTCACATGCAGTATATCAGCAAGAAAAGTGACTGAAGAAGCAGTAAAATTAGATGTTACATATCAGTACTCTGCTTTCAGTAATTTGCAACCACTTAAGAAGAGTGACGGGCTTATGACTCATTCACCTGAGAGCAGGAATTAGCCGGTGATGTTAGAAATCAGTTCTGGCTCCACACTTTGTTCAAAAATTTCCTCTAAATGGCTGATTCTCTTCCGCTCAACCATTTCATGTGTAATTAGGATGTAATTGTATTGGCTCCAGGGGGAAAAAAAACAGAGATATTCGAAGCTTCGAGAGATACATTTTACTGGACAGAATTTAGGTCAAACTATATCCCAAACATGGCTAATCCAAGAGTTCTGTATGCACCGCAGAGAAAATGATTTATCGCAAGAGGGCAGCTGCAAGCTTCTGGGTGTTTTGCAGCACTTGGGAAAGGCAGACGCATACAGAAAGGGTGGATCTTGTATTTTGGACAGGGCAACACTGCCACACAGTGGTGATCACTAGCATATGAACATGGATTCAGTGCTGCACTGCAGTCATGACAGCGGCAGTGACAGTGACAGTGACAGAGGAAGGCGGAAACGGCGCTTACCAAACACGCTCCCACCAGCTGGGTAAAATGGTCTCGCTTGTGTTTCTCCTCCAAACACCCAGTCTCAATATCTGCACATATACGAGGAGACAAAATGGTAAGGTCGTCAGGACATGAAGCAGTACCGTTAAGGTTTTCAGTAAAGATTAATAGCCATAGTATCATCAGAGTCGAACTACTCCTTGCTGCAGAACCAAAAGGCCAGTGGGTGGAGTCAGACCTGACTCGGCTCCTCCTACCATAAGACTTATCCATAGGCTGGATAAGTGTGTTGTTCTGTGTTGCAGAGTGCCTCGAAGGTTAGGGTTCGAGGAGGTATTTGATCAGGTCCAGCTCCACCCCCTGGACTTTTGCTTCTGCAGCAAGGACTATGGTGAGTGTTTATTGCGATTAAGTCAATCACACCCACTGTAAACGAACTCAAATTTAGAAATCGGCCCGAGACAGTCCTACTCAAAGCAGCTTGAGTGTAAAGCACTCATTTAAATTTTTTTTTTTGGAAAATGCCAACAAGGGTGTAAGCTACAACCGAGCATATTATCGTTAAGAGTCTTGCTCAGGGACACAACAGGGACAGCTTAGCAGTGCTGGGCTTTGGACTCACAGCCCTCTGAAGTGCTGAGCAAAAGCCTTAACCACAGAGACACCTCCGGCCTAAAAGTGCTCTGATATGTAAGATAATAAGAACACAGTGCGGTGTTCACCTTCTGTAGTTTATGTGGTACAACCACAGGATGTAGCGCAACTGCTAAGGTTCTCTCTGTGCCAGTAAAACATTATAAACACTTTCAAATTCAAACGCAACTCTAAAGGATTCCCACAGACCTGATGCACCTTAGTGATTCATTTGCATAAATATGACATCAGACCACTTTTACTGCAGTCCGCTATCAACTGTGCTTACAGGCAGGAAAAATACACATTAATGCAGAAATGCTGCACAGTATAAAACCATCATTTAAAAGAACATTCCAGTTAAAATTGAATTAGGAAGAAGGATAGTTGTGCACAAATGAGATGAGACTCAGGTGAGTGAAGCAAGAAAGCGTTCAAAATCCAAAGCAGGGGCTGAATGAAAACCGGACCACAGAGGTCTGTGAAAATATATATTTATTATTTAAGACTTGCACAGTGAAGAGAGAGAGATGTGTCTGTTAAAGGGATAAACTGTTGTTTGTTAGGTGAGCAGTGAAGAAAGCTACGGGCTGAAACGTCTGCTCACTGGTCTGTTTAACTCACTAACTGAGCAAGTCTAAAATAATACATATATATTTTGATAGACCTTTGTGTCCGGGTTTTCATTCAGTGATTAAAATTCTATTAAAATACTAAACCTAATTTATAATTATAATCAAAATATAACACAATAAATATTAAAATAACATTAAACTATTAAAAGTACAACATTATTATATTTTCGACAAATAAGCCAATAAACAATGAATAAAAAGGTCACAATAGAGGCAAAAAAAATTCTTTTAAATTTGTTGATTTTTCTTTTATTGTTTTTTTAAAGCTTTGTTTATTTTTTTATTATTTTCGAAAACCTTTGTCTTCAACCCAAGTTGTACATATTATAATATTGTATAAAAATTAAGAAGAAAAAGAATGCTTAACAATAAAATAAAATTTGATAACCAGGCTTACCTAATACACAGAAAACATCAGCTAAAATAGAAGGCATTTCTTCCTTCAGTTCCTGAAACAGATGCAAAATCAGTATTATTTATTAAAATAAACTTCAGTGCTCATGAGCATCATCATGGTCAGCATAAAGCAGCGGTTCTTCTACAGCTCTGACATCAGCGACAAGCAACAATCTGAGCTGAGGTTTCATCTGAATTAGTTATGACACAGTGAAACAACAACTCATCTGATTATCTCCAGTAAATTCCTTCAAATAATTCTACGACTCGGGCAGTCAGGTGTGCTGCGCTGTCTATAGCACTGGATTAAAGAGACGGGGGAGGGGGGACAAACTAAACGTAAACATGGCTTGTGCTTACAGCGATAACTCCGAGCAATGATGAATATTCTGTCGTTTAAAGTGGCATAAACTCAGGGCCACATCGGTGACTTGTTGCATTCTGATGTGCATGTGGAGTGTTAAGACTTGCTCACTTGTAACAAAAGCTGAACTTGGGCTCTGCGCTGACTGACGCACGTGAAGCTAATCCAGAAGAAAAGCACAGAGGCGCACCGGCAGGAAGCAGATCCGAGCGAGTAATCCATCAGTAGCACATTTCAGCTTTGCTTAGCACGGTAGTTTCATCATCTCTGATAAACTGTCGCGGCAGCTGCGAACGCAATCTGTGACGTGCCTGTGCCTCTCCGAAAGCGCGGATGAAAGAAGCGACTGCGACAATCACGCACTCCAGATCTGATCGCTAAGTTTAAACGGGTGTGTGACACCTCGCCGACAACCCGTTTCACATCTGTCGGCGGTGTGTGAGGAACACGGAGCTGACGCGGAACCTGATTTACTTCTACAGGATGATTTTACTGGGTGAAGGAAGCCCCTTGTTGCCTCAAGTCCACTTCGTTTCTCTGCACTTTCGCGTCACTGGAAATGGAACGTATTGTTTGCACGGGTGTGGAAATCGCTTGCGTGTTTATTACAGATGATTAGAGCGAAGCACTTCGGAATTCTCAAACCTGATCGGTCAGAAAGTGTTGGTTCATTTCCTGTAACATATGACAAAGAAAACTGTACAACTCTAGTTACAGTGATGTTTTATGTAAGGACACATTTGTAGACGTGGTCTCAGTAGCGGCGCTTTGAAACGGTCGGTAGGTGTTCCACTTTCCACAACATTCATATTGTTGTATAACACTGATACTCTTCAAGAGAGGAAAAAAAAAGAGAGAGGGAGTGTTTACAACTGCTATAACTTAAGTGATAACCTGTTTCGCAGACATTTCTGATCAATAAAAGTGTACCCATAAACGGCTGAAAACTGTAATCATGGCAAAATGGTATAAAGCACTCGAGGGTGGTAACTGCACCACGCCGCTGAGATGTTGATCGTTTTCCGATAGCAGCACACCCTGTCCTGTTTTATCTCTTACTTGTCAGACAGAATTATTATATTTATTAGACAGTTTATCCACATCCTGCCCACCCCAAAAGAAAACAGAAGCAAGGCAGAATATGATCTATGTCTCTATCTATGATCAGAGACAAACTATAGGATCTAACCATTATCTAAGTTCTCATCATCTTCCCAAATTGGGATAAGGTCAGAACACAGGAACTGCTGGCCCTGAAAACCGGAAGCGCCAATCACCGATCTTCTTCTTCTTCTTCTGGCTTTTCCCTTCAGGGGTCGCCACAGCGAATCATCACTCTCCACCTATCCCTATCTT
>CM074951.1:8116799-8127743 GCA_037577455.1 Pangasius macronema
GACCCCTCACTGATTTCTAAGTATGAGATCTTGAAAAATCACAGTGTGTATATATATATATATATATATATATATATATATATATATATATATATATATATATATACGTGTGTTTGTGTATATATATGTATATGTGTGTGTGTGTGTGTGTGTGTGTGTGTATATATATATATACGCAGGGAAAATGGGCAAGCTTAAGGATCTGAGTGGCTTTGACAAGAACCAAATTGTAATGTCTAGACAACTGCGTCAGAGCATCTTCAAAAAGGCAGGTCTTGTGGGGTGTTCCCAGTATGCAGAGGACAGTGTCTACCAAAAGTGGTCCAAGGTAGGACAACTGGTAACCCGGCGACAGGGTTCTGGGCGCCCATGACTCATTGATGCGTGCGGGGAGTGAAGGGTAGCCCATCTGTTCTGATTCCACAGAAGAGTTGCTGTAGCACGAATTGCTGAAAAAGTAATTGCTGGCTATGATATAAAAGTGTCAGAGCACACAATGCATCGCAGCTTGCTGCATAAGGGGCTGTGGTGTGTAGCTGTAGGATAATGTAGTGTGGCAGAACAATGCGCCCTGCCACACAGCAAAAATGGTTCAGGCATGGTTTGAGGAAAATGACAAAGAGATCAAGGTGCTGACTTGGCCTCCAAATTCTCCAGATCTCAATGTGATCAAGCATCTGTAGTATGTGCTGGGGGTTAAAGGGGTCATCCGCAATACTGGTGGCTTTTCGGATGCAGCGGTTGGGTCTTATGGTCAGAAACTGTGCAGTTCCCGTACCACACAGTGGGACAGCTGCTCAGGATGCTCTCTATCATCCCTCTGTAGAAGGTGTTGAGGATTGGGGGGGTTGGTTCTATTCAGCCTCCGTAGGAAGCGCTGCTGGGTCTTCTTGGCTAGGCAGGTGGTGTAGAGAGTCCAGGAGAGGTCCTCCATCATGTGCACACCAAGAAACTCGGGGTTTTTGACTCTCTTCACGGTTATTCCTTTGATGTGCAATGGTGAGTGGTCTACTCAGGTCCTCCTGAAGCCAACAATCATCACTTTAGTCTTATCAACATTAAGAGATAGATTGTTGACCTTCTCATTGCTGCTGATGAGGCCCACGACTGTAATGTCATCAGCAAACTTCATGAGATTTGAGGTGTACTTTGCAGTACAGTCATGAGTCAGCAGGGTAAACAGCAGTGCAGTTCAAAAGTCACAAAGTTTAATGAAATTGAAGTGATTTATAGTGCAGGAAACCACTCTCACAGAGCCATTCTCACAGCAGGACCATACGCCATACGTTTCCTTTCACGTTAGGGCTGGTCAGAAAGGGCGATGATAATTCTGCACACTAGGTGGCACAGATCGCTTTGTAAACTTCTGAATGTCTCACAAACTACTGCATCTGAACTGTTCTTATTAATTTTTAATCTATCCCATCTGAATAATAGAATAAATCTAATTATAATTATATGAGCATTTGGCTATATAAGACTTCAGTATAATAAATAAATAAATGTATTTAATATAAAGTTATTAATTCATCCATTATTTCTTGTTTCTTCGACTTTTACATTTAAAATTTACAACATTCTATCCTTACTTCTTTCCTTTCTTTTCTTTACTGATTATTATTATTATTATTATTATTATTACCTTTTTTCCAATTTCCCCATGTTTTCCCTTTACACTTTTTGTAAATTAGAATTGTAAAGTTAAAATGAAAAAGTTGAAATGAGCATTTTGCTTTAAAATATTTTGTATATCCTTTAAATTTTAAATATTTTCAATATATTTGCTATTTATTTTGTGTAATTAATAAATAAATTTATTTATTTCATATTAACTTATCCAGTATTTCTTGTTTCCTCTTGTAGATACTTTCTCACAGAAAGAAAATCTAATTTGCAACAGAGAAGTTAATTGTTTGTTGTTGTTTTTTTTAATTTAATTTATTTAAAATAGTCTTAATATAAAAGTATAAATATAAAAATATAATATTAATATAAATATAAAATTATTTACATTTTTGTAGTGACTTTCACTTTTATTGTGAGATAAAAATACAACTGCAAATGCAAAAAGTATGTCTTATTGGTAGTTTATTTATTTTATTCTCCTCTTAATACACTCCTACTAGATCATGTGAAAATGGGATTATGTAAGCAGTGGATCAGCTCTGCCTACATCCCGCCTTCATTTACATGCCGGAACAGGTGAGGTTATTTGCTACTGCGAATCCCAACGTCCCATGCTGGGACGTCAGCAGGCCAATCACACCAGAAGCTGCCTTCGCTACCATATAAGGCAACAGGCCGAGCGCTCACAGTAGCACGCAGTGTGTGTGTGTTTCCCTGCAGAAGGCCTGCATTGTTCCTCACTCAGCCAAAGGGGATACAGATGCCAACCACATGTCTAAAATTAGAGTTCAATTTCACAATAAAATATGGTGGTTTCATCAAACAGGGAGTGACTCCATACTAATGTAACGTCTCGGGGTGGACCAGTGATGGCTATGGCTGCATTCTTTTTTTCTTTTTTCTTTTTTTTTTTGATGGTGAGCTGAAGTAACTATATTTTTATAGTTTAGCAGAACTGTAATGAACAGAGAATGAAACACTGATTTTAGCAAAGTTCTCTAAAAGGAATTTTCATGTATTAAGTCAGCCCAGCCCTGAAACCCTTTATCTGATCTCCTGATACCTGTGAAGATGTTTGGTTTTAAATACCTCCCTCAGGATAGTAGGGGATTTTCAAACCCTTCTGTGGAGATTTATAGCTCTTTTTATGGTAACGTTCTCAGCCAGCTAGTTTCCTGCATGACATAATCTCTTGCTTGACTTTACGTATCCGCTGATTAGAGCTTGTTTTCATGCATGCCAGTCATTTTAAAGAGGAAGGACAATACGGCACAAGGGGCCCTACTGGCAAGGGGCAAACCTGTGGGTAGTGTGTGGAGCGCTCCTGAGCATTTGCACTAGCTTTAAATGTTTATGTTTAGTCATGGTTCCTTCTGTTCCTCTTACAAGTACCTCACATTTCTTTTTGTCAGTTACTGGATCACTCTCAGCTTCTTTAATAGCTATTACGTATGTTTGCATGCTCTTCTACCTTACTTGTATGTTGCTTTAAATAAATGTGGCTGCCAAAGAAATAGCCAAGGGTAATTTCATTACTTATTTATACTTTACTTGAGTGTTATTTAAACTGACTACCTGTATGCTTACGTAATTATGTTTCCAAGAAAATAGCATACTTTACCCTCCTTCCATTTTTATTTAGACCTTCAAAGTACTATTTAGGATTCTCGAAAGTCTCTTCTTCTCTCATCCAATCATTGTACGCTATACGTCAATCAAATGGGCTCAGTTTAGCATCCAATCATCTCAATTTACCATCCAGTCAAGTTCATCAGTGTAGAAAAAAAATCTATCAACAATCATGACAATTTGTCATCTGTGACCTTCTCATGCTACACAATACACTCACTGAGCATTTTATAAAGAACACTGTACTAATACTGGGTAGGGCCTCCCTTTGTTCTCAAAACAGCCTCGGTTCTTCATGGATTCCACAAGATGTTGGAAACATTCCTTTGAGATTCTGGTCCATGTTGATGTAACTGTATCACGCAATTTCCTCCGATTTTTCAGGTGCAGATTTTTAATGCTGCAAATCTCCCTTTCTACCACATCCCAAAGTGTTTTATTGGATTCAGATCCAGTGAATGGGAAGGCCACTGAAGAAAAGTGGATCCATTGTCATGTTCATGAAACCAGTTTGAGACGAATTTTGCTTTGGGACATGGTGCATTATCATGTGGGAAGTAGCCATTAGAAGAAATTGTGTAGGGTAAATTGTGGCCATGAATGGATGCACATGGTCAGCAACAATACTCAGATAGTCTGTGGCATTCAAGTGATGATTGATTGGTATTAACCCAAAGTGTGCCAAGAAAGCATTCCCCACACCATTACACCACCTCCACCAGTCTGGAGGCAGGTTGGGTTCATGGATTAGTGCTGTTGGTGCCAAATTCTGACCCTATCATCAGTGTTCCTCAGCAAAAATCGAGATTCATCAGATCAGGCTACATTTTTGCAGTCTTCAGCTGTCCAGTTTTGGTGAACCTGTGCCCACTGCAGCCTCAGCTTTCTGTTCNTCTCATCAACAAGGCATTTCACTCTGCAGAACTGCTGCTCACTGGATGTTTTTTTCTTTATTGCACCATTCTGAGTAAACTCAGCAGTTGCAGAAATTCTCAGACCATCCCGTCTAACATTGATGCCACAGTCAAAATGACTGAGATCACTTTTTTTTTTCACATTCTGATGGATGATGTGAACATCACCCGAAGCTGCTGGCCTGTACATGCATGATTTTGTAAGGAGCATTGTGCTGCTGCTACTTGATTGGCTGATTAGATAATTGCATGAATGAGTAGATGTACAGGTGTCCCTAATAAAGTGTTCAGTGAGTGTATATGTAGCACTATATCCATCCATGTGCATAATTATTTGGATAAGCAGTGTTGAACCTCAGGATGAGCACCCCTGGCCCTACCTCAATAAACTATTTCAAAGACTCATAAACAATGAGGTGTCTCCTTTGCCTCCCTAGAAATCATGAATGCTATCTAATTTGAAAAAGTATGTTGTGGTAAGTTTCGCTAATTAGCTATTGTTAACTGACTATATTTAAATAAGTTTGCCTGTTTTCTTTGGTAAGGCCATGTTAGCATAGCATTGATTCCAGTAAGCTAAAATAATTGTTTAGGCAGCAAGACAAATTCTAGCTAATGGAAAATTTTGTTTATTAACATGATATTTTACTTCTGATTAAATCATTAGCAAACTACTGTATGTAGCATTAGTCATTCACCTGAGCAGCAAACTAACAGAGACTGAATGATGTTTTTTTTTTCAGTCAACACAGCATTGTTGCATGTAACAGTTTAGTAGTTTGCCTTAGTACTAAAAGTTAGTTTCACATGAAATCATGACATTTAATTTAAGTAGTTAAAACATTTGCTTTTTAAGTTTTAATACTTGAGTACATTTAAAAGTATCACCTTTTTCACTCTCACTTTTAACTGAGCAAGATTGACACATTATCTAAACTTTCACTGAAGTGTAATTTCTTAGTGCTTTTTCCACACCTTGAAATAGATGTAAAGATACACACTGTGACCTAGGTACCCCAAAATGGACATGGTGAATACTCCATATGTTTTGGAAATCTGTCTTTAAATCTGTCTTTAAATCTTTTTCTAAGATGTTCGATAGAGTTTCTTCTCCAGTTAGTAGCTATAGTAGAATGAGAATACCAAAATGAATAAACATCAGAAACAAGCCATCCCTCTTGGTGTAGTCTTGACTAAAAAATCTGAAGCTGTACCCATATAGGCTGTTTTCACACTTTTAGCATTCCGAGATTGATGACTCAGCACTTTTGTGCATATGTGAACACAACAAATGAACTTGGACCCTTCTAAGACGGTCTACAAGCAAACCATACTCATACCACCTAGAAATGGTCTAAGTACAGTTTGTTTATGGTCCCAGTTTGTGGTCCACTTGAATCATGTCTTGTAAAAAACAAAGTGTTCCCAGTTCTCTTCAGGTTTGCTTTATGGTTCAAGAGCTTGAGGCTTGCTGTCCGTACTTAACTGAAGGTTTCTGTGACGTTGTAGATAAAAGACAAGCATACAGTCTAATGGCTTCTCATGGACCCATGGAGTCGTCTGGTCCAGTAACAACATAACCAGTGTTAGGTAGGAGAGAATAATACTGACTAACAGAGACATAGTAGCACTAGCAACTAGTTAGGCAGCAGGACTACTACAAGTACTACTACTAATCATAATAATAGCTCCAATACATTAGACTACTATTCTAATATCCACTCAATGACAATGGGATGGGCTAGAACAGCAGAAGGCCACATCAGGTTCCATTCCTATCAGCCAAGAACAGGAATCTGAAGCTACAGTGTGCACAGGCGCACAGAAACTGGACAGTTGAAGATAGGAAAAATGTTGCTTGGTCTTTTTCCAATCTTCAACTGGCATCAACAACCATGCAACAGTCAAAGTCACTGAGATCATATTTTCCCTGATTCTGATGTCTGATGTGAACATTAACTAACGCTCTTGGCCTGTATCTGCATGATTTCTTGAATTGAGCTGCTGTTACACGATGGGCTGATTGGACAATTGCGCTGGTATACAGGTGTTTCTAATAAAGGAGTGTATGTAGTTGCATGTATTTAGTCTTTGCCAACTACTTTGATGAGAGTCACAGGTTGGTCCATGGCATGAAACAAATTGATTTTGACGGTTCTGCAACAAAATTCCCTTCTCATTACTTCCTTTTTTCCAGATGCATCTGGTATTTCACTTCAGTTCTGTTTTTGCACTCTCCAGAGTATTTTTCATCTACTGCCAGATGGGAGCATCATGTAAAATTACCATTTAAAATATATTATCCATACTCCAGTGGGGGTGTGAGATTTAGAGAGCTCATCAATGGTCAAATGTCCAGAAAGAGAAGCAAGTCCAATTCTGAGTCCACTTGTACTGTATAGTGCACACCAAAATCACCAAAAGAGGTTATTTACTGAATAGTTCCCTTTCAGGTCCACTTTAACAGGACTGAGTATGTTTGGTTTTGAAAGAACTAGATGTGAAAACACTCACGATCTAGAAGAATAGAATATGGAAACTGATATTGTGTCATATATATATATAAAAAAAAGACAGACACTGCTGACCAGCCCACTATGCCGCTCACATTGAATATTTTCACAATGGTGTAATTGTAAGTTCTGTACTTAACTTCTCAATATTATCCTTCAGTTATAGATTACTAGAAGTTTATTTTGGCTTTTCCCCCTCTTTATTTCTTAGGCTGACCTGTCCCTGGTTTGATCCTGTTTTACTTGTTTTCCCTGTGTCCATGTGAGATTCTTCTTGGTTCCCAAGTTTCCTCCCACCTCCCAAAAACATGCAGGTAGACCAACTGGCTACTCTAAATTGCTCTAGGTGTGAAAGAGTGCATGAATGTGTCACAGTGGATCCAGGGGAGATTTATCTTAGCTAATACACATACTGGCATGTTTTTGGGAGGTGGGACGAAACCAGAAACCACACAGTAACTTGAGCTCAGGAATGAACCACAGACCCTGGTGCTTTGAGGTGGAAGCTACCCCATTAGTTGTACCTAGAGAAACAAAAGCGTACTCATACAGCTCTCGTTTTCAAACTTAGGGTGGAAATATGGCTGCCAATGCCCTTAGCCCTCAATCACTCACCTATATGGCTGAACTGGATTGTACGTGCTTTTCATTTTGAGTAAAAGTGAATAAATGTAATCCACTATTTCAGCAACATCTATCCATAATGTGCACATTCAAATCAGANGTGAAAGCTACATGGCTATAGCACCTGTTCTTGATGTTGGGAATATGTGTGATGTGCGCATTTCAGGTTGGTGAAGTGAAGTCACTCCTCGAGGCTTGACACACACCCAAATGTGCCTCTTGAGCCTCCTCTGAAGCACACGCCTCACTCTCAAGTCATCCATAATAAGAGGGTGGGGACAAGCGAGGCTCTGCATATAAGAATGGGAGGATAAAAATAAAACCAGAACCTCCTACTTTGGATTACGCTCAGCCTCACACTCACTCTTCGACTTGATTTGGTCTTTTTCAAACCTGATTCAAGACAATTCTCTCTGTAAGGCAGTACAATACAAAAACCTACACACCTCATGTGACTTAACCCAAACCTGAAAAGCAGACAGACTGCCTGATGACTCAGATATAATTATATTCTCAAATCTATGTTACTAAGTTCCTTTTTTCCCTCTTTAAATAGACTGGTTAAAAGAGCACCACCCCAAATAAGAATGTTTGTGCTATAGTGAAGTTGTCCTTCAAGTTTAATTTTTTTTCTATGTGGAAAGATAACATTGCATACTTGCAGACCTTCACAGAAAATCATTTGTTGAGAATACCAGCTAGTCATGTGTGCTTGAGCGCTTACACTGAGCTATTTGAAATACATTAGGAATACAAAATGTTGTTTTATACTATATGTACTAAATAGAAATTCGGGAGTGCATAATGGATGCCATACAGCTGGTGTATAGAATTTAGGTTTATCAAAAGTTGCATTCTGTTTCAGTCACACGTTAGATCAGTATTATTGTTTGATTCTTATATAATGTGCTTAAATGTCTATTTCATTGTCTGAAGTCCTACTTAAGTAATATCTCTTTCTATATTGTTTGCACATATTGTTTGCACGTTATTATTATTAGTAGTAGTAAAAGTAGTAGTAGAAGTCTTAGTAGTAGTAATAGTAATATTAGTAGGAGTAGGAGTCGGAGGAGGAGGCAGTAGTAGTAGTGGTAGTAGTGATAGTAGTAGGAACAATAGTAGTAGTCAGGGGAGTAGTAGTAGAAATAGTAGGAGTAGTACTAATAGTAGGAGGAGGAGGAGGAGAAGGATACGTTCAAGCAATAATAGCAGTAGTATTATGAGGAGGAGGAAGAGTATTAGTGAGAGTTAAATTATTATTATTATTATTATTATTATTATTAGTAGTAGTAGTAGTAGTAGTAGAATGAGGAGGAGTATGACTAGTAGGAGTCATAGAAATAGTAGTAATAGGTGCAATAGTCAGAGGACTAGGTAGGAGTAGTCTTAGTAGTAGTAGTAATAGTAGGACTAGTAGGGGTAGTGATAGTAGTAGGAATAGTAGAATGAACAAAAGTAGTAGTCAGGGGAGTAATAGTAGGAGTAGTACTAATAGTAGGAGGGGGAGGAGAAGGAGAAGTTCGAGCAATAATAATAGTTGTAGGAGGAGGAGGAGCAGTAGGAGGAGAAGGAGTATTAGTGAAAGTTCAATTATTATTATTTTTATTTCTATTATTATTATTATTATTAGTAGTAGTAGTAGTAGGAAGAGGAGGAGGAATAGGACTAGTAGGAGTCATAGGAATAGTAGGAGGATGAGGAGGAGGAGGACGAGGAGAAGTCTTAGTAGTAGGAATATTAGTAGGAGTAATAGGAGCAATAGTCAGAGGAGTAGGAGTAGAAGGAGGATTAGGAGTAGGAGGAGTATTAGTGAGAGTTCAATTGTTTATTATTATCATTATTATTATTATTATTAGTAGTAGTAGTAGTAGTAGTAGTAGTATTAATAATAGTAGTTGTAGTAGGAAGAGGAGGAGGAGGACTACTAGGAGTCATAGGAATAGAAGTAGGAGGAGGAGGCAGAGGAGGAGAAGAAGTCTTAGTAGTAGGAATATTAGTAGGAGTAATAGGAGCAATAGTTGAAGGAGAAGGTAGGGGAAGTCTTAGTAAATACTAATAATAGGAGGAGGAGGAGGAGAAGGGGAAGTTCGAGCAATAACGGTAGTAGTATGAGGAGGAGGAGGATGAGTACTGCTGAGAGTTCAGTTAATGTTTTGTGAACAGACAGTTCTGAGGTCAAATCCCTGGAATGCTAGGCCTACAGTTTTAACTATTCACATTATGCTTGGGTTGTGTTTCTGCCAACACTCTGACAAGAAAAAAAAAGTAACCATTAATAATTTTCTTGTAAACATGTCTAATCTTGCAGTGGACACAGCTGCTTCCTGAATGACATTTCCTAGTTCGAACAGTGGGAAGTCCTCTTCTTCTTGATGGCACATCTTGGAGGTGGAAGTCATTTTTTTAAGAATGGGTGTGAATATTTGTGGACAGGCTGTCTGAAGATTAAGCTATCAGGAGATTAATGGCACAGGAACCTACTGTGAGAAAGGATTCCCTGGTGTTTGTATGACGTACTATTTCTAGGTTCCATTCCTGGATATTAGATAGAGTGAACCAAAGATTGATGGACTTCAGCATGACAACTATGTGAACTGATCCAAAATGCAAAGGTTGAGAGATACCATACTGAGCTGAAGAATACTACACAACATGTCAAGCCACATATTTGTGAGTGCAGACCACAACTTCAACTAAATGACAAAGACTCAAGAATGATTGTGGAACTGTAAAAAAAATTTGGTCCCTCATTAAGACTCTTGGGTAGGTGTTGTTGAATAGTAGCGAGGAGATGGGGTGGTGGTGGGTGCAAAAACTTTGTCACTAGTGTAGAAAAAGAGCTAGGAGTTTGTAGCACATTAACTAGGAAGAAGGGTGAGCTTCAGGCATGGTCTTTCTCCCAAACTGCAATTATATCATAACTTCATTTAAATCCACTAATAAATGTAAACCTCACCACACTATTTAATTACCAGCTCGCAGTTATAAAGTTATCCTGGGATGTTCTGTACAAACTACAATCTATGGCCAAAAGTTTGTGGACACCTGACCATCACACCTATATGTGATTTTTCCAATGTCTCAATCCAGATTTATGTTTTTTTTCTGGTATAATAACCTCCGCTCTTCTGGGAAGGCTTTCCATTAGATTTTGGAAGGTGGCTGTCATTCAGCCACAAGGGCATTGGTGAGGTCATGTTGGGGTGCAGTGGTGTTGGGGTGCAGTCAGCATTCCAGTTCCAGTTCATCCCAAAGCTGTTCAGTGGGGTTGAGGTCAGGGCTCTGTGCAGGCCACTCTTCACTCCAACCTTGGCAAACCATGTCTTCATGGAGCTTGCTTTGTGCGGAGGAGCACTGTCATACTGGAACAGGTTTTGGCCTCTTAGTTCCAGTGACGGGAAACTGTAATACTACAGCATGCACAGACATTCTGACAGTTTGGGGAAGACCCACATACAGTACGAGTGTGATGGTCAGGTGATGGTCAGACGACCCCACACACCCCTCACACACACTCTTCACACTACTGCCATCAGGGAAGAGGTTCCGAAGCATTCGGGCCCTCACAACCAGACTGTGCAATAGTTTTTTCCCTCAAGCCATCAGGCTTCTCAACACACACAACTGAACTGGAACTA
>CM074951.1:8140517-8168392 GCA_037577455.1 Pangasius macronema
GTTCACTACTGTGTGTGTGCACTTGGACAGGTTAAATGCAGAGCACAAATTCCGAGTATGGGTCACCACACTTGGCCACAAAGTCACTTCACTTCACTTTTATATTTCTTTGCTTAAGAAAGTGACAGTTTTCACCTCTCATGGTTTATGCATGGTATGACACTACTGCCCATTTTGCACTCTGCCTGTTGCAGTATAAAATTATAGGTTCATTAAGAGTAATTAAAATACTAAATCTTTTAAATAGAGTTTGACAGCCACGATGTATACAGAATGCAGTAAACTGATTATTCCATTTGTGTGGCATGGTGGCAGAGTGGAGCAGCATTGCCACCTCACAGCTCCCTGATTCCAGCATGAATGTCTGTGCGAAGTTCTGCATTTTCTCATCATGTGCATGCTAAATTGCTTGTAGGTGTGAAGGTGCGTAGTATCCTGTGATTGACTGGCGTCCCTTCCAGGGTGTAGCTATTCCCGCCTCACACACAGTGTTTTTGAAATATGTACAACACGAACACAACACGACAACAGGGACAGTGGGTATGAAGCATGCTTTTGGGAGGTGGGAGGAAACCCGCATGAACACAAGGAGATCATTTGAAACTCCATGTAGCGAGTAACCCAAGCCTACAGTCGAACCGGGGAGCCTGAAACTGTGACACTGTGCTGTGTCTTTCGGTTAGCCTTTTAAATTAATTGCACTTTGCATATATCAAGAATCAGGATGTTCCAGTATTTCAGCTATCATTTACACATTTATAGTATTTTTATATTGAGTATTGGACAAAAATGTTTCTAGCAGTGTTTCAGTAGTTCTAGCGTGAATATGTGATGTGTGTAATGACTCAGATGTCCAATTTGTGCACTGAGGAAAAATTCTTTTAGCATGAAAGATCTTATCGTTCTTAATAACTTGAGGCAGCTGATGCTTTGTGGCTTCACAGAAATAACCTTGTTTGGGCAGTGTGATATCTGATGAACTTAAACAGTTGCCTGTATGCATGCTGAGTTTGCCCACACACCTGTCATGTTTTGCTCTACAACATGATTCGGGTCCCTCATGTGTTCATCACAAGTGTTCCTTAGGCAAGATTTTGGATAACAGCAGTTCAGCCTGTTGAATCAGACTTGTGTCCTTACCCTGCTGGAATTCCACTCGTCCTGGCGCTTCCATATGTTTCGCAACGAGCGTCTTCACACACACGAGACATTTTAAGCACTTTAGCTCTTTTGTTGCTGACACACAAGCCGAGACTTGTTGAACAGGTGATCGCTTGTCTCATGTTTGAGCTTGTGATATGTCACTCATAGTGTTTTGCTCACAGTCAAATCACATTATAAAAATTATTTAACTTCTCTCTCAGTGGCAGGCCCTTCCTTTACAGCCACCTGGTATTTGTGTTCTGCGTTTTTCTTTGTGTTGAGGGTTTCCTGAGAAAGAGAGAGTGTCAGTGGTCACTGTGCACCCATGGCCCTCCCCATCTGTCTCTGAAATTGCTTTTCCTTTTACGTAATTGCGATAATTTTGTGTAACGTGTGTGGTTTTCATCCTGCATGGCTTATATGAGCTAGAATGGCAGTATGTTCTCTAGAAATAGGTTTTGCATAACTCTTATCTGAGCAAATTATATTACCTTGGAATTTTCATATACAACAGAAGTAAAATTGTTGGATCACCCCTGAATTCCAAATCAGATAAATATAATAATTCCAAGGGATAAATATAGTTGAAAAGTAGGCATTTGAAGATTGGAAAAAGTCCAGCCAAGAACTGCTGCTGTACTCATAAAGACTCTTATTCACAATATATGCATACCAAGCATTCTTTCTACACACTTAGTATTGTTTAATCTGTAATAGTATACAGCTGTATAATGATTTATAATCCTGCTATCCGGTCTCACCCAGAAGAAGATGGGCTTTGAGTCTGGATCATCTAAAGGAAAAACTTCCTGAGGCAACATGAGGAAGAAACCTTGCACTGTCACCTCTGGCTTACTCATAAGGGATCTAAATATAAATCTACATCTGGATCTGTGACCACATCTATTGTTAACAGTGCTGTACAAATGACGTGGAGTTGAACTGAATGCATGGTGTTAATATTGTGGCAGCAATACTAGTTTGTTTATTTGAATTCAAGCTTGCACTTCTTATTATAGTCTGTTATTGAAATTGATTCTGTTAGAGAGAGCAGTAACGTGTTATTTAGGACTAAGACTCAAGAGTCATAGTCCCCCCCCTGTACATCTGGTAGCAAGGCAGTGGTAAAGAAAACGCATATGCTTTTCCCTCACGCATTTTAACACATTTCCCCCCATCCTCCCCCTTCCTCTTCAATGGCAGGGAGGCAGCTCCCTTTTCTGGGCAGGAAGTGTTCTGACTTGCTGCCTGAGGTCTTTGTGAGGCAGACAGGAATGCTGGTGCTCCACATTCGCCTCGGAGGGTGTGGAGGGAGCACTGCCTCTGCCTCTGCCTCAGCCTCTTGCAGCCACTCGCACCACAGGTCTGGTCCCTCTCTTTCTCTCGCTCTTTTTACACTCTCTTGCTCATTCTCCTGCTCACTGTTTTTAACTCGCTGTCTTTGCTCTCGCGTTTCAGCATTAGACTTGACGGGGAAGTGTGCTCGCGTGCTTTACCTTGCTTTATTGCCAGCTAGTTGGCTAACCACAGCTGTGGAACATTGATCCGTTTTCCTTCTGAACTCCTTTGCCATCAGCAGCTCTAAAAGATCGAAGAGGAAAAGGTTGTGTTGCGTTGTGCCGTTTGCATTGTTTTCATTGTTCTCTCCTTGGTGTACGGCTGTTAGGACACTTTGGGCGGAGAGCACGCACGCACATGGATATTCCGCTTAGTCTGTCAGCTTGTGTCCCATGGGAGGAGTGCGTTTGTGTGCTTGGCTGTTTGTGTGTGCTCGTCTGCCTAAAGTGTTCGGTTAGTAATGCATAATGTTTTAATGGCTCCAGGCCCCCCATGGTGTGTAATGAATAAAAGCATAAAAGCTGAAGGATCTAGTTTGTTTGTGAGAGAGGCATAAAAACAAAATCATTCATGTGAAGCAGGGTTTGTTTTTAGCTCATTTGAGAAGAAAAGAAACTTCATTCAAATCCAATTGCCATGGCGTAATTAAATATTCTGTCTCGCACATGAGTCTGTTTGGAAAGTAATTAAACACAGTAGGAGGAAGGTATCTGGAGCAGCTGTTTGTGGCAGGACAGCAGCAGTGCTTTGGGTGGAGCATCTGAGATTACGGGAGTTACGGGATCAGGCAGACCTTGAAACATCTTGTACTGAATACAAGATAAAGCCATTTTTCCCCTCTAAAGACTCTATTTTTGTACTGTGGTTTCGGCAATTCAACAAAGCTGATCTGGAGTCAGGTTTAAGCTAGAAAACCAGAACGTCTAATCTCATTTGAGGACGAGCCTAGACCAGGACAAATTTTAAAAACAGCCTTTTTTTTTATTTTTGGCTTGTCTCATTGTTTTTGTTTGATACTGTGTTTAGGAGGGAGCCAGTAAGGGCAGCTTGTGTTTTTGTTCTCATAGAAGAGCGAGGAGTGACAGAAAGGCATTGTGATGGGTGTGTGCAGGTCCACCTCTGCTACTCCGCCCGCTGTGGCATTGAGTCATCGCTGAGAAACCGGGCAGTTTAATGTGTCCTGTGGCTCAGCCTGGCGTCTTCACATCTGTAACCACACATGCACTGTTAGTTTTCTAGTCTTGTTTTTAAGAGTGAACCTGACTGTCTGATGTTGGTGAATGTAATTAAGAATAAAAAATAATAATAATAATAATAAGTCACGTGTCTGCATTTCTGTAGCTTCCATAATTGCAGCAGTATTCTCTGTTCAGTCTGCAGTGTAATAAAGTGATGGAAATTACATTAAGGACAATGTCCTATTAGAGCTGGACTAAACAGTGATCTCAATATTGTGATAAATTACATCATAATATGCTTTTCTGACTTATCGTGGATGTCCTGTTTTTCTAAAAAAAATTAATTTTAATAATTACAATCTGACCTGAAGTAGCTATGATGAATAAAATTTTATACTTAATTCTCCTTTTCAGTGTTAATTTTTATATTGATTATTTATTTATTTTTAAAATATAAAAAAGGCATTGTTTTTGCAGACATTTAAACAAGCTATCATTGAACTTTTTTAACAGTACTGTAACAGTACAACAGCCCTGTGTTGCTGGGAAATTGTTAGCAAGTTGAAATATCATGATACATATCATGTATCAAAGAAATCCGAGAATCTTGTCTTCTCTTTTTCATATCACCCACCTACATTTTCTCACAGTTCTTGTTGCGCTGTGTGGTAGAAACACTTATTTATGTCTGAAAGATTTTTACATTGGAGAAATATAGACTTGCAGTGAAAACGTTTGTCATGAAGGCGTACTCTGTTGTTAGGAAATAAATTCCTAAAAGGTATTTTGTTGAGTTGTCTCACAGCAAAACAAAAAAAACAATCCAAAACCAAACCAAAGTGCTCCAGGCTTCATCTGATGGGCAGATCTGCAGTGATGCCATAACCAAACTATGCAGCCTGCCCCCATGAATAGGTCGCAGTTTTGGTATTTCCTGAGCTCATCAGAAAGTCATTGATATTATTATGTTAGCTTTACATATCCTAAATTGGTGTTTACCTCAGTATAGAATGATTCAGTCTGCAACCACACCGCTACCTACAGCGCTGATAATGAACTGCAGAATGAAAATTTCTGCATGCAATAGCATTAACTTACTCTTTTCTCCAATTCAAGACAAATGCAGCGATCTTTATTTGCATGCTTAACAATCCTTTTGCATCTCATGCAAAGTAAGTGTACTGTATTCTGTACGTGAGCGTGGACGGCGACGGCGTGTTAGTTTTGCACCTCAGCCTAAGAGCGGATCGTTACAGCGTGTTAACTCTGAATGCAGAGGAATTAATTGGCCTTGGAAGTGAATAGTGTCTTTATTCTGCATGACCTCCCTCTCTGTTTCTCTCCCAACAGAAAAAAAGGCACATTGTTGGAGTGAGGAAGGTACAGGTCGTTCTCCAGGGAGATGGCAGCAAAGATATCCAAAGAAGAGCTGGAGGAGCTGCGTGAAGCCTTCGGGAAAGTCGGTGAGTGGGCTTCCTGTTCTGCTGGTTCGGCCAGTAAATCTGCACTCTCTTACTGGAGTGAGCAGCTCACGGCTTCCCTTTCGTTTAGTCTGAAAATCAGTTGCGCATGTTTGCTGTTGAATCGTTTCACAGCACAAGGTTTGGTTCATTATTTTGGAATTTATACTATGTTTGTTTTGTCTTGTCTCAAGGCTGGAGCCAGTGAGGTTTCACTTCAAGGCACATCCAGCTAGTTAGACACTTCATAATCGACCTGGGTGTGCCTCCTATGTGTAAGGGCAAAGTATGACATCTCTGTAAACAGCGTATTGCACTTTTCCCCCAGAGTAATGAAATGCTTTAAGTGACAACATGTGCAGAGACAGCATAAATGACATAAAAGTCTGTTTTGTTTTTTTTTTTTAAATAAATTTGCTATTTTGTCCATATGAAGACAGGTATCACAATCTATAAAATAAAAGCTTCGACTCGGTTAAAATTACCGTCAACGGGTTATAAAAAGTTAAAGTTTCGCAAAAGTTAAAGTAAAGGCATGCATTTGGCTGTAGCTGAGGCTGTGCATGATGCTTGGATAAAATGGCGCTCTGTTCATGTCTTATTGTACATGCTACAGTCTTAATTTAATATCAAGAAGAAATATAACAGCTACGTTTTAGTTAACAAACCTGGTTACTACTTGTTGTGTGAATATGCAATTTGGAAACTCTTCCATGACCCCCTGTCATCTCTAATGTCCTCCAACTCTCTAACTTAGCAGGTCGACTCCCCGAATCAAATTACGAAAAAAAAAGAGAAGTGCTGAAAAAAATCATAGAAAATTGCCACTTCAGCGCTATGCTAATACATTTGACACAACCATTAGTCTATGTAATCATACTGAGCCATCCAAGAGGAAATAACCCTTTAAATCACATTTTTTGAATGCGCTAGATGGCGATGAGAGATATTTTCACAGGTATGACTTTGGTTTGTTTTTAAGAGTATTTAAGAGAAATACAAACATGCATCTTTCTGATAGTTTCTGATAAGTGATGCACAACCTTACAGGTCTCTCTGCTCGTCCTGGGATATCCTAACTTCACTTTTACTGTAGGAGAGAATGGACTTGTTCCAGGCGTGGGATAGTGGGATGATGCCCTAATAACAGCAGTACAGAGCCTTCTTTCCTCTTACCAAAAAAAAAAAACAACACTGAAAGGGACTGTGAGCACTGTAATGTGAAAGGAATTTAGTCAGCATTAACTATGTTGAATAGTGTGTGTTGACCTGTTGTGTGTTATGCCCCATGTAAATAAAGAATTAACAATGCACCCCAACCATAAATACTTCCATGTGCTTCCACGTCTGGGACCATGATTACAGCAGGCGAGACACACGAAGGGCCGCAGCGGTCACAATAAACTTTGAGACCAGTGTTTCCGTTTATTTCTTTAAAGGAAGTCTGTTGGTTAGTACTTTACAAAATACAGAAAAAAAGTGTGTTTTCTAGGCTTTTCGAGTGGATTTTGTGAAGGGGGGAGAAAAACACTGCAGTGGTTTTTAGTGCCTTATTAAGCAAAGTCCCTATTAAGCAAAGATTAAACTGTGCTTTTAAATGTTTATGAATTTAGCAAAACATGACATTCTGATTATACTTTCCTTAACCTTTTTTTTTTACTTTTTCCCCTGAAATAATTAACCACTGCAAAAATGCAGAGCATCCAAACACTAATTGATTTGTTTCTTTTCTAGCTAAACATGATCTCTGTAGTAATGTCCTCTTAAGGTCTCTGTAAACAATGTTCAGTGGTGTTCTTGCTACATTTGCCCAGATTTGCATAGGCTTTTTCTCCAAGCACATGCATGTAAAGCCTATACCGATTGGAACTGTAGATTTCTCTAGGTGTCCGACTGCATCCACGTGCAGTGCTTTTGTGATTTCTGATTTTTGCAGCTTTTAGAACCAGCTAGGATTTGATACTGTGGACGTAACGTTTTGTGCCTCTGATACATGTGCCTCGACAATTTTTCTCCTGGTAGAGAAGTCTGCTGAGTAAAGACAAATCCTAGATGTTTAATCTATACATCCCAGTGCAGCGTTTTAGCTCGGGTTTAAAATGCCTGACACAAGGATGCTGCGTCATTCCCAGATCAATCGATTAATGCCAGTCTGGTCTCATTAGTGCTCGTCTTGCTTTCATCTGAGAGCCATGCAGCCTTCAACCAAGTCACTGGTCAACATTGTATGCATGTAGGGCACTAGATAGGGTAGATACAGCACCATTAGCTTGCTTTAGCTTCTGAAATGATTTTGCGATAAATATCTTTTGGCTCTTAAAAAGACTTCTGAGAGAAGTGAAATAAATCTTGACATGTAGACAGTCAACACTTCACATGAAGATTTTTGTACCGGTAGAAACGAGACCATTATGTGAGTTTTTTTTATTTTATTTATTTTTTTTAAATCAATTTAAAAAGGCCCACATGCTACCTGGGTAAGAAGCAAAAATCAGCATGACTCACATGCTGGAGCAAATAGCAACAGAATGCTCTTGTTTATTTTGCAGAGCCAAGCTGTGCCCCAGCATCTGGTGAAAAATGTCCGTTTGACAGTCTGTATGCAGCCTGACAAAATCTCGTCTTGTCTTAAGACATGAAAAAAAAATCCCTTCCTCTGATGAGAAATTTGATTTTCGTTGGCTTCCTTGCTTCATTTCTTTCATCATGTCTGGTGTGTGATTTAATTAGGGTTATAGTTAATGTTGAAGTCACAAATATTTGAAGTATTTGAATATATTTCAGCGTTAGTGCTGTATAATAAACTAGTGTATTCATGTTAACTCCAAATAACCTCTGGAAGCAGCTAGCTTAATAACTAATAAGCTTAGAATATTGTATGATATAGCACGTCGTTAGCTAAGTAGCACCCTTTCTGTGACATCTTGAATATTGATGAACTGTGTTATTAGCTTATAAAACTTTATATGCTCCTGTGTGTACATTAATATTCTGGGAGCAGTGCACAGATGCATGAAAGCTGTAAATCATCCCCTGAGACATGACTTATTCAGGGTGCTTCACTTCCTCATACTCTGCTTCCTTGTGAGTTGCTAAGGTGGAACAGCTCATATGGATTAACTGAAAAGCAAAATAAAAAGTTTTGTAATTGCTTTTGGGTGGATCTTACTAATTATCTGACTAATAAACCGTGTTGTGAACATGGCTGCATTCCAAATGACACAGCCCGTAGTGGCCTTCCTCAGATTAACATGCTAAAGTGTGCACTGAAATCATTGTGTCTGAACGATCTCTCTACAGATCTGGACAGTAATGGCTACATCAATGACTATGAGCTCCACGACCTGTTCAAAGAGGCCAACCTGCCCCTTCCCGGGTACAAAGTCCGCGAGATCATCCAGAAGCTGATGATCGAGGGTGACAAAGACAAGGACAACAGGATCAGCTTCGATGAATTCGTTTCAGTAAGTAGCTTCAGCAGGGTTCTTTTAAACACTAAGGTGAAAATTTGTCATGTGTAATAGTAATTATTTTTGAGCAGATGTTTAATATTATCTGAAGTCTCTGGCAGATTCGTTTTAGCACAGAGGGATGACTTTATTGTTATCACTAAATCCTTGATTAGCAGAGTCAGCATATGCTTTAAACTAATCTCACTGCACCCCAAAACGGCTTTTGGGTTAGACAGTGCATGTNGCTTTGCCTTCCACAGACACACACCAACTCTACCTTGTTTTATAGGGCTCCATTCCGTTTGTCCAAAAACTAGTCTTATTTGTCTTAATTTAGGAATTTGTTTTGGATTATTTTCTTTCAAGTCAAGTGAATAATGTGCATATGAATCATTTTATAAATAAGGTTCCAAGTTTTATAAGAAGCTCTGACTAACACTGGTCAGACGAAGTGTGCAGTCACTCACTTTTGAGTCATCATCATCGTCTTGGTGCAAAATTCCTAAGCAGAGATGACTGCAAGTCTGTGTGACCCTCTGTGCTGTGAAATAGGCAGCGCTCCTCCTCTAGGCTTCTTGACGCGTGAAGCCTAATGGAGATTTTCCTCGTCAATGCCCCAGTGTTTGTTTACTCTGCTGGGACAGTCAGTAGGGTGGGGAGGGGGGATTATATTGCAGTTGCTGTCAGCAGTTTCACTGTTGTTTCCACCTGGAACTGACAGGGTCCATGCCGATTGCTCGGGAGTGGCCGGAAAAAAAAAAGGAGTAGCTGTACTTTTGGCTGAGTAACTTTGAAAGGGTCACACAGAGGCAACGGAATGTCTCAGCAATTTTGTAGCACAAACAAAGCCCACACTTGTATTGCTCTTCTTCTATGCTTTTTCTGCAGATCTTCCAGGAGCTTAAAAGTAGCGATATTGCAAAGACCTTCCGTAATGCTATCAACAAGAAAGAGGGCATCCTGGCCATCGGGGGCACGTCAGAACTGTCCAGTGCAGGCACACAGCACTCCTACTCGGGTAAAACCTCCTCTCTTTTTAAAAGAAAACTAAGCAGACTTGTTTATGCTGTAGCATTAGATAGCTAACCTTTCTAGATAATTTTATGTGAACTTTAGATTTGATGTCAGTTGAGTATTAGAGAAGAACTGTGTCTCTTTGGCGTCTTGAAGACACTTGGAACATTGTGTGCCCTTTTGTGCGTCCTCTTGCGCATAATTTTTTTCCTTCTTTGTTTTTTTGTGTGATCCAGAGGAGGAGAGGTTTGCGTTTGTGAACTGGATCAATTCTGCATTGGAGAAAGACCCGGACTGCAAGCACGTGCTGCCCATGAACCCCAACACAAATGACCTCTTCAAGGCTGTAGGTGATGGCATCGTGCTGTGGTGAGTCCAGTTAGACGATCAATTTAACACAGTAAAAAGAAATTCTCAAATGAAGTCCAGTTAGACGATTGTAGTTGTATAGAGATTCTAGGTTTTGTTTGTTTGTGTTTTTTTTTTGGAAGAAAACTTATGAAATCGTGTCTGTTCTCCTACCAGTAAAATGATCAACCTGTCTGTCCCTGATACAATTGACGAGAGAACAATAAACAAGAAGAAACTGACACCATTCACAACACAGGTTTGTGTCGCTGTGTTGTTTCTATGACTGCACTCCTTGTTTAGGGGATTGTTAAGGGATAGACGTTTCAAAAAATTTACTGTCTGCTTAGCAAAACTGCCAAATAATGATTGCATTCTAGTGCAATCTAGTGGTTATAGCCCCAGCATTCCTAAACCAATCCCTTATTCCTTCCATGTAGGAGAACCTCAACCTGGCGCTGAACTCTGCTTCAGCCATTGGCTGCCACGTGGTGAACATCGGCGCTCTGGATCTGCGCGAAGGGAAGCCACATCTGGTGCTGGGCCTGTTGTGGCAGATCATCAAGATCGGCCTGTTTGCAGACATTGAGCTCAGCAGGAACGAGGGTGAGCTCTATTTCCCCCAGTGACCAGAAACTGACACCATTCAGAAGCAAAGCAGGCTGATGCCATTGGCCAGGAATTCAGACAAACAGTGTCTCTGTGCAGGAGGAAATTATTAAGTACAAGGAAGAATCTGATCAATGCTGCAGGACACATACTTAGGATAAATTGATTTCAGACAAGCTTGCTCAATCTGATTTGCTGATTGAAATGGAAGGCCTCGGCTTTGCTTTAAGTACATGTGCACTAATGCATGGTTTGCAGGATTGGAGTCAAACCTGCACTCTTCTCAGGGTGGGGCTAGGTACTTGGTGGAGAAGCATATATTAATCTGTGTTGTTGCAGGGCATCCAATAGTCTAAGAACGTGCTGTATAAACAGTGTAAATTTGATCACACTGACACGGTACTGTGTTAGATTACCCCAGTTCATATGTCAGATTACATACATTCAAACAAAGACAAGGCATGCAAAACAAATCAAGAACAATGGTTGTGTGCAAGAAGATTAGTATAAGGAAATAAAAAAGCGATAACGATGTGCATATATAAAGTTCTAAAATAGCAGATATAAGTGTAACATTAGTGTTCTGGGATGCTGTAGAAAACTGTTATGTTTATGTTTTACCTATTTTCTGTTTATACATACACAGCGTCTTCAGTCTGCTGGTTGTGTTTAAGTTGTGTGTTTACATAATCGTGCTGACTCGTGTGCATGTGTGTGCTTTCCCAGCACTGGCAGCATTGCTCCGGGAAGGTGAGACTCTGGAGGATCTGATGAAACTTTCCCCAGAGGAGTTGCTCCTGCGATGGGCAAACTTCCATCTGCACAACGCCGGCTGGCAGAAAATCAACAATTTAAGCTCCGATATTAAGGTAAACCAGTCAGTCATTTTTCACCTGTAAACAATATTTGTCAGGAACGACATGAAAAAATAGTGGTTTAATAAAATCGTAATTCAACATATTATTCAACAAATTCCCTCACAGTGGGTTATGAAGTTATGATAGTAATAAGCTCCTTCTCTTATTCTTATCATTCTTATCTTATTCTTATCAACTTTTACTTATGACTTCATGGGTAACATCAGAAATGAGAAACACAATACGGGTGCTGCTACACACTGCATCTGATAAAGATGTAGGTTTAAAATATGGGAAACATTCCAGTGACATGGATCTTGACAAGTGAATAAAGGACCAATGCTATGTCTGGAACTCTCTCTTATCCTTTATCTATCTTTCCCTATGCTTCNCCAACTGTTATTCACTTTGGCATGCCTTATTTTTTCTTTTGGCATCTTACATTCTGTGATCTCTGATTTCTGAATTTGAACTTGCTCAGGACATACCAGCATGCTCATGAGTTACCCATGCTTTTCCAATTTTTGGTTTACTTCACTGTGGATTTTGGTGTCTTTTTATAAAAGTGTGAAAAGTGAATAATTTTACTTGATTTTTAAAAAATCATAATTCAACAAATTATTCAAATTTCCTATCCCCTGGGGGTCTAGCAGCAAAGGATCTCGGCGAGAGTGACGGCGTCGGGCCCAAGCTAAGGGCCCGTCCCTGGGTTGGGTCGGGGACCCTTACATGAGAGTCACGGGGTCCCAAACCCAGATATAACGGGAGGGCTGCGTTAGCAAGGGCACCAGGGGTAAAACCTGTGCCACATCAAACATGCACAACAACAACAACATAGTATAAACTCCTTCTCTTGTTGTTATCAGTGAAGAAACTTTTGCTTAGAAGTTCATGGATAACACCAGAAATGATAAACACAACACTGATGTTGCTAGCTAGGTAACTTGAGCAAATAGCAAGGAGGTGAGTAAAATGCTGTGTAGCAGACTGTCCATGCACACACACAGAATTTGTGTATAGGAGTTTAATAAGGTATTTTGTGCAGCACTACTTTGTTTATGTACTGAGAGTTCCTTTTGGTAATGATGGAGAACGATTATTTGAGGACATTTTGGACAATGACGCAAATCCGATCATTTAAGAAGTTGGACAATATTTTTAAAATTAATGAAATAATTATTTTTGTAGAGAGCCCAGTAGAGATGTGCAGCTCCGAGCACAGCACAAGCTGCTTTTTATTGAAGTTTTATGTTCCGTAAAATGTCCACGTATTGCAGATAGCTACTGCAAATCAGAAATGCATTACAGTTAAAAACCACGCACAGCTTCTTTATTTTTTATCCAGTGGGATCCTAGTCCCTAAAGCGGGCAAGCTTTCGTAAAAAAGAGTGGTCCACTTACTTTGTGTATCTGCATTCGTATTCGTTTAGGACGCCTTATCTGTTCAGTCCGAATATTGTATTCCTGTTCGGTTACACCCTTAATCTGTATCTAATTTTCCTATAGGAGAGATAGGGTGCACTCTCATTTTAATGCTTGATGAAAAGAATCTTTGCTCACCCTCATGTGTAGTGATGCCAGTGTGAGTTATAGACCAATCTCAGGATTAGCCTGTACGGGTCAACAAGGTCAAGCAAGCATGATGTCTGGCAGCCAGAAATGCTTTCAGCGCTCTCACGCTCCGCCTCTTTATCTTGCTGTATGTGCCTCTACTCCTCCCTTTCTCTTTTATTCAAGGAAAGTGAGGAAGGGAGAGTTATGTAGTCGGTAGGTGACAATTTACAAACAACGTACAGTAAGGGAAGACACAAAGCTTCAGGTATGACATCAAAACCTGGAGAACATGGAGAGATTGATTTTAAAAAAAAACAGTTTTCTAGTTAGAGAATGCAGTGTTATATTAGAAACATTACCGACCCCAGTGATTACAGTTTGATGTGTTATATGACTCGGTACACTTCCTTTTTTTCGTATTCTTCCCGGTTGTATATGCAAAGTTATTAAGATAATGATAGGTTGTATATCATACCATACCCAGCAGTGGACATTATTTCTGTAAGATTATTTCTTATCTTGACAAGTGAATAAAGGACCAATGCTATGTCTGGAACTCTCTCTTATCCTTTATCTATCTTTCCCTATGCTTCAGCTCTCAGACTTCTCAAACTCTGTGNTGGCATGCCTTATTTTTTCTTTTGGCATCTTACATTCTGTGATCTCTGATTTCTGAATTTAAACTTGCTCAGGACATTATTTATCTCGCCGGGGAGTTCATTTTATCTGATTTTTTTTTTTTTATTCTTTGTGAACCTTGTAGGACTCCAGGGCTTATTTCCACCTCCTGAACCAAATTGCACCCAAAGGCACCAAGGAGGGCGAGGAACGCATTGACATCAGCATGGCAGGATTCAATGTAAGTCATGCTTTACAGTATGCCTTTGTATGTGCATCTATGTCATCTACTTGCATAAGCAACTTGGGACAGAAACAGATGTAAAACTGTTTGCCTCTGAATTCCTTTATGCATGTAGGGGTTATAATGGATTTTCCACAAATACTTTGGCTTATCTCTTTGTTTTTGCCTGATGTTCCATTGCTTTGCAGATGTGAATCCAAATACCTCAGGGCAAGAACTAAGGCTTTAAAAGTGATCTATTTATCAGGGCAAGAACCCGCACCATATTCTTATCATTATCCGTATTTCTTTGTCATTTATCATACTATTTTAATATGATAAATAATTTTTGGTGGGTTATTTCGAGCACTGATGTGTCAGAGGGGATCCCGTAAGGCTCTGGCAGACAATCAGACCATCTGAGAGGAGCACAGCTTGAACACAAGTGTTAAGCCCCAGCTCAGCAGTAAACAGAGTTGGGGTGTGTGACAGCATAGTTTAGGTCAGGCGAGGTTTAACGATTTAATGGACGCTTAAGTCTGCGCTGCGACTGGAAATGCACACTCTCAGCACATGCTAATCCCAGGAGTTTGCACTGACGAAATGACATTGCCTGATGAGCTTCGTTATTATTTCACATGGTGCTAGATTCCTGAAAAAGAACTCTTGTACACTATTCTTGATGCCTGAAGTAAAGTTAATGTTCCTGACAGGGAAGAAGAAGCCAAACATGCTCCACTTGGATAGCTGTGGTTTTCATGCGATGTGAAATAGTGGGTGAGCCACTGCATTAAAAACATCGTTCTGTGCAGGCCAGTTCTGCTCATGTCCTGGACTCCTCCACATTTTCATCAAAATATTTTCCATCCATATTGTTTGAGACTGACTGTTTGAGTGAAACTGGCTCAATGCTATATGTTTTATAGCATGTCTGTCTTCAGTGAAAGACTGACACAATCAGCACATCTGGTAATAAAACCAGATGTAATGCTAATGCTGCAGTCGCCAAACTCGGCGTCTCATGAGAAGCTGTTTTGTGCATGTTTTGTCCATGTGGTCTCAAACCTGCTTGAGTGCAGTGTTACATAGCTGGCTTCCCAGCATGCTTAAAGATATTTCACCGCCCACCCTTTATCAGCCCTACTGAATAGCAGGAAATTCCATAGTGACCCGGTACATTCACACAGTGTCAAAATATAGAAGTTTGTATCCACCTCGTTTCTGGGATGGTTGCTCCATCTTTACATGCTTTAAACCTCTCTTTCAAGCCAGCTGCCATTTTTGTCCAGTGTTGTTACTTTGTACTTCTTTTGTACTTGAAAGTTTTAGAAAAGAATGGAATTCAAAGACACACATTTACAGACGTGGAAGATTCAGAAATGGATATTCTCTCACGCTAAGACTCAAGACACAATGGCTGTAAATCTGCCGTCTTTAAACAAGCCTTCATGTTTGGCACTAAATCACATTTTATATTTTCTCTTTTCAGGGTGAAGTTTATCTCCTATAAAATTAGCTAGACCATATTAACCATATTAACTCTTGTGCTGGTTATCTCATCCATGTACATGCATACAATGGGACAGCTTCATGTCCCTTCAGCACTATGGTGCAACTTCTGTACATACAACTAGAAAAAAACGAATAGCGCAGGACATACTAGACTAACAAGTGCTGTGTATCATGCAGCTCGGGAGGATCAGTACTTTGTAGAACACGCTGTGGATTCAGTTTAGGTGATTCAGAGGTGCCTTGTGAATGTACTTAACCCCCTTGGTGTGGAAACAGCAGCGTCTAGACAGCACTAGGGAGTAAAAGAGGCTTTTCACACTAAATTTAAGGCAGTGTTGTTCTCAGGTCTTTTTCAGGGTCAAACTGCGATCAACACGACCCAGAGACAAGGCCACTATCTCACACCAGCTTTATGTTTGCGTGTCTGCTATGAATACTCCCTTTTCAATGCCTGTGGTTCCGTTTCACGCTGCACACACTGTTATCTAAAGCTGATGACATCATGCTGGGTTGCATTCCCTCGACACAAAGACCTGATTTGGTCTGATTTTTTTTTTTTTTTACATCAGCTTCTAATGTGGCAATTGTTGTTATTGTTATAGTGTGCAGAATTCTTTCACTACAAGAGACAAATGTTATCAACACTACTGTTGTAAACATTATAAACATAACAAAATACTATTTAGTCAAGATTTATGTCTTTGATTTTATGCACTGTTTACAGCCTTTTTGCCCTCTCAAATTGGCTTTAACTCTGACATCAGAAAGTTGGATCAGTATTTTAACTAGTAATCTGTAGCCTTTACAAAGCCTTGAACAGAAAAGTGTTTATTCAAAGCTTTGGTAATTGTACATAACTAAACTACAGGAGAAAGGTTTAGTAATTAACGAAAAGATTAGACTTAATTAATTCAATCGCTTTATCATTTTGCTGTTTCAGGAGAAAGATGACTTGAAAAGGGCAGAGGCTATGCTGCAGCAGGCTGAGAGACTTGGCTGCAGACAGTTTGTCACACCCGCCGACGTGGTGTCTGGAAACCCCAAACTTAACCTGGCGTTTGTGGCCAACCTCTTTAACAAGTATCCAGCACTGACCAAACCTGAGAACCAGGACATCGACTGGGGCCTGCTGGAGGGTGAGAAAAGAGGCGAACACAGACCACTCCCTTACTTCCCCCAGCTGCTGCCAGAGCCATGAAAATACCATGTTGTAGCAGTTTCATGGTTATTTTCCAACCCAAGCACCATGTAGTACTTTTATTTGGAAGTTTGCATCCATCCATTATGGAACGAAGCTCTAAAAATAGACATTTCTTCATCGTCTTGAAATAGACTTGTTAAGTGCAGTTATGGAGGGTGTGTTGAAGACGGCAGAGAATATGACTTTTACTTTGGATGGGAACATGGCCAAATACCATGATCATTTCCTGAAGTGTGGGATTATGTTCAAAAGGGTCTTGGCCGGTAGATCACCAATTTGTCGGTTTAGAGAGGTAAAGAAGATAAGATACGAACAATCTTAACCCCAGACTATAGTTCAAATTAGGTTATTTTTAATTAAGCAAGGCCCAGCATAGAATCCAGCATAGTTTGGTGATTTCCTTGCTCCAGCATGTCTGCTAAATGAGGTAGTTTAAGCACACAGATCACCAAACTGTTCTAGACAGTACTGAAATTGTGCACCCTCACTCTACAAACTCTCTTGAGAACCATAGTCTTTCGAGCATTCTACCTAGATTTTGATGTGTCTTTCGTCATTGATTCGACACACACCCCTAAACGTGTCTTTCTTGTCTTTACAGGTGAAACCAGAGAGGAGAGAACTTTCCGAAACTGGATGAACTCACTGGGTGTGAACCCACACGTCAACCACCTATACGGGTAAAACTTCGTTCCCTGATCTTGTGAAAAATTAGCGCAATCACGCCTCTGGATTTGAGCTTTAGTAGTGATTTAATTGTGCTGGTTAATTTTATGTATTTTCAAACGCGCTAAAGTGTTGCTTTATGAATGATGTGACGTCTTGATTTTTTATTTTTTTTCCCACAGTGATCTCCAAGATGCCCTGGTCATCCTGCAGCTCTATGAGAAGATCAAGGTTCATGTCGACTGGAACAATAAAGTCAACAAGCCCCCTTACCCAAAGATCGGGTCCAACATGAAGAAGGTACCCATTTCCTTTTCCGAAAGGGTGTGATCCGAACAATGTCACAGTAACAAAGTACCAATCAGTTCATCAAAAGAAGAGAAGAAAAAAAAAAAACCTATTTTTCAACATCTCTAGTGGCCTATAAATATTTTTTAAAAAGTCACTACTGTTGTTGATGGAAATACTTTTCCCCCATCAGTCTTGCCATCTCTGTAGTTTTTCATCATCAAAAATGTCAGCATGATCTATACTCAAATAGATGTTTTTTTACCAAAAACATATTTAAGCACAATTCTGCATTCGTAAAATCCCAGAGACAAGCAAAATGAACGGAATGTGGAAAACATTTGATGAAAAACATTTTCAAAGCTATTGGTCAAGGACACCAACTGTCACTGTGAAAGCATGACAGGGTGTGCTCTTATATTAAACACTCACTGGGTGTTGCAATGGCGTTACCAGTAAATAACATGAGTCTAAGAGGTTTTATTCATGAATTATGACAGTAATTTATTAATTTATTAATGAATGACACAGCATACATTTTAACCATTTATAGATACTTTTAAAGTTGTGGTATATCTGCGAAACAAGTTAGTTCCTTTTATAACTTACATTATAAATAGTTCTTCCTGTCTCTTATTTCTCTCTCATCGTTAATAAGTGTTTTTTTTCACGTTGAACAGTGCAATGACTCTTTGGTCTTTCAAGTTTTTACATACAAACACATGCACACATACTGTGCAGCTGGAGAACTGCAACTACGCTGTGGAGCTGGGGAAAACTGCAGCCAAATTTTCACTGGTGGGCATTGGAGGCCAAGATCTAAACGATGGAAACCCCACTCTGACCCTGGCTCTGGTCTGGCAGTTAATGAGGAGGTAGAGTCTTGTCTAGTGTAATTGGATATCTAGCACAAGATTCGATTGCAAAACCGATGTTCCTTTTTTTCTGCTTAGAGTAGTATTTAGTAGTGGTAGTAGAGTACTTTATTACTTCCTGTGCTCATTTTGTGGTGTCCATCTTTCTGTTTTAGATATACTCTGAACGTCCTCGAGAACCTGGGAGATGGGGAGAAGGTGAACGATGACATCATTGTCAACTGGGTTAATAAAACTTTGGCAGAGGCAGGAAAGAAGACAAAAATTTCAAGTTTTAAGGTATGTGTTGAACCAGCACTAGTTTCTTCATTCAGATAATATTTCAGCTTGTACCCACTCTTGTCTTGTCATGCACTCTAAGCAACACTGTGATTTGATTTACAGGACAAAGAAATCAGCTCCAGCTTGCCAGTGTTGGACCTTATAGATGCCATCCAGCCAGGCTGTGTCAACTACGAGCTAGTAAAAACTGGCAGCCTGGCAGAGAGTGACAAGCTGGACAATGCTAAGTAAGTCATAGCAGAGAACAGCAGCAGAGTCATCATCTTTCTGTTAAAATTAATTTCATCGATGTATGTGTGCACAGGCGTACAACCTAAAACATTTGTTACTATAAAGGTGCAAGGATGGCAAACAATTATACAACAAGACAAGAAATAATTATTATTGAATGCAAGGTCAGGAAGGATTTCAATTCCACACACCAAGTTCAAATACGATCACTGACCTCGTACACTCAGTTCTCGGTGACGACCGAGGAAATCCTCTTTAGCTCATATATGGACTCAGAGTGTATGATGCCTTTGAATTTGATAAAATGTGTCTGCCAGATGGATAACCAGAAAGACCATGGTGTCCTACACAGCCCAATATGTCTGTAAAATGTGTATAATGCACCAGGGCTGACAGTGGAAAGGCTAAAACAGAACCCTGTACCGGTTGAATTGATACGACTTGAATATTGAATTCATAATAGAAAGAAATAATATATTTTAGATGTTTATATACATTGAGAAAGCAGCAGCTGATATCTGACCCATCTCGTCTCCCCTTTGCAGATATGCTGTATCCATGGCCAGGAAGATCGGCGCACGTGTCTATGCACTGCCTGACGACCTGGTGGAGGTTAAACCCAAAATGGTCATGACCGTGTTTGCTTGCCTGATGGGTCGAGGAATGAAGAGGGCGTAAAAAACGTAAAATAAAAAAAAAAACAAATGCAAGGACGCTGCGGCCAATCAAAAGCCGACGTCTGACCCACAAGCCATTTGCTGGATGAAAGGCTTCAGGTTGAATAATTTAGCCATAACAATTACGAAAAACGAAAGTCAATTAGCAACAGATGTTAAGGAATCATGTTTAAGTTTGGCAGGACTGGGGTTATAGTTGTAAATGGGAATGGGGATTTAGCTAAGGGAGGGTGGGATGTTTTGGTTGTGTTTGTTTTTTTCTAGACCAGATTTAAGGTTCCAACAGATCTGCGACTGGTACATGCCCTTCTACCTTAACGAACGTTCTACTGGTTTTGTATAGTCACTACCTTGGATTCGGTACAGTCTGACACGGTACACATAAAATAAACGTATAATGATTACGGAGGAACGTGCGCGAGTGACTGGTGTCATTTTATAATGTACATCTTGAATCTGACTGCTCTAAAACGTGTGTGAACATGGAGACAAGGCCTTACTCGTGTGCAGTATTGCCTATATGCAGTACATAATCCTGTGGCCTCTTTATAAGACATCGGATGAGATGCTTATTTTCCTAGCGTTTTATACATAAGTAGAGTTTATGGTAAAGCAGTTAGAACTACATAAACATCCTTTGCAGGCAGAAGCTTTAACACATTCCATAGTTATGATCTCATTTTACTATGTGTCTTATGTACATGTATACGCAAGAGTGCTTTTTACATAGAAAAAAAGGACGATCCAAACAAAGATAACTATGCATGAACAATCTTTTTTTTTTTATTTGTTATTTAAAGCAATACACTCCTGGGAATTTGACAGAAGCTTTAATAATTAACAAATGCGGTATAGACAGTAAAAAGTTAAAAATGGGAACATAAAACAGTAAATGAGGTTCAGTATGGAACTTGTCTTTGTGAATTGACGATAAAGTTAATGTTGGGGAGATAAAACTGGAACTGCCTGGATTTAGTGGAGCATGTTGACTGGACATATGATTAAGACCAAAACATTGTAAACATTTCTTGCAACTTGACCATCTGCATACTGAAAATAAAACAGTTCATAACATTTTTTCTTAATCTCAGTTTTTTATTTCAAAAATCTCATCTCAAGATTTCTTTGCATGAGTTGGAGTTCACTGAATAATTCAAGAGATCAGAATGTGATGATTAATGAGGGAAGAACCTCAGTGACCTTGTTGATGAGGAGGAGACGTGAGGGTATTACCTCATGTGATTTGACTAAACAGTGCATTTGTAGCGAATTAACACTCAGTGCAAGTATTTGGATTGTGGAACTGTTTCTAGTTCACAGCATGATCTGCTTTCTTTCTTTGTGTCACTCTTTATTCCGATACTGAAAGTAGCCATACAGTCTTGTATCCTTTTCTGTCTCTTTATTTCACCTTTCGAAAATCGGCTTTCTGATCTGTTCCTGCCGGTCACTTTTGTTTCTCTTCAGTGCTTTAGCACATTAGTTGTAAACATGTACCTGTAATCTGTCATATTAAGTAGGCTATGTAAGGATCCCAAAGTGTTATATTCACCTTGTATACACTCCTGGGCCAAACCCAAAATGGCAAAATATTAAGCTTTTAATGGGCTTAACAACAAATCAGTGGTCAGGAAATTAGCAAGAATTAAACATTGTAAAGTAACTTTGTGTGGGATAGCTTTATCCTTTGATTTTAGTATTTATTTATTTAAGTATTTAAGCCTAGCGGGTAAACTTGCAGACAGCTTTTTACAGAAAGAAGTCTCAGTGTTATTCCATTCAATGCTGATGCCTTCAAACTGTTGATAAATAGTTGAAAAATGTTTCTGGGTTAGTTTGTGTTTAATGTGAGACCAAATATTTTCTGGTTCAAATTTGGACTCTGACCAGGCCAAAACATGAGCCTAATGGACTTTTTCTCAAGACCACTTTTTGGTGATCATTGCTCTTTAGAAAACAACTTTTTTCAATTATGGGAAGCAAGCCTTTCACGTTATAAGAGGACATAGGGTTTCGTAAGTGACTGAAAAGTGTCACTTCGTCGAGTGGTCGTGGTCGTCGATTTTTATCTCCCCACACCATGTTTAACTGGGATAGAGACTGTGCATTCACTATTGTATTTCTCACAACATCTTCGAAGACGTCTCTCTGGAGCATCACCGTGCAACTCAAATCATGATTCATCACTCCACACAACTCTGCTGAACCACTCTCAATCAAACTTTCCATATTCTGCCAAAACCTTCATTCTATCTTTGATGTTCTTCTGAGACAGCAATGGCTTTTTAACACATCTAAACCCAAAACCTGCATTAGATATCCATTAGACAGCCATTCTTGGCTTGGTCCATTTTTTTTTCTTCCCAGGAGTACGTACCACAACGATTTGCCAGCAGTTACAATTTCTAATTTACTACTGAATGACGCATCATATTTATATCCGCTCATAGTTACATATAATGTTGTGGAACATTGTTGAAACAAGTTCTTGTATGCCTTACATTAGAGCAGCTAGTCTTTCCTTCACATCTTTATAGCATCTCTCTTTTCTCTCTTGTAGTCAATAAGATTGGCTTGTCATGAAGGTGGAAAACTTATTGACTGTTACAAAGCACTAATAGTGGAGACTCCTTCCATAAAGATTAAATAAACATCTCCTTACCGAAAGCTTCGCAAAATATACATTTTTCTTTGTTCAATAACATGTTTTTTTGTCTGTTTATTATTAGTATTCGATCATGTGGAGTGTCTGCCATGAGAAATGCCTGTGAATTAGCTGTTACTATAGAAACAACTTCACTGATTTAATGATTTACACTATAGCCAGCTCTAGTGCCTGAGCTGCTATTACAGAAAATTAATCAACACCTTCTTATGAATCAGATTCAAAGATTCAATAGCGCTGTGGAATATAATCACTAGTAATCATGACATTTGGTGTTACAGCTTGTGCTTGCAATTCGCCATCCTTTAAGAGATAGTATTCGTCCTAAATTTTTCGAAGTGGCACCTCTTGTAGGCATGACGATAATAGAGGGACAGGACGATGTTGAGAAAGCTCTCATCACTCTCATCATAGCTTGATGAGCTGAGGATAAGAGTTTGTGTTGCATCAATCATTAGAGACGAAGATTTATAATCCTTTGCAAGCACAAAAGGAATGGAAAGAGTGTCCAGTATGATCACAAACTGGGTCTGAAATGAAAAGATGGTTTATAGGTCCTGCAGAGAGTGTACATAATCGTCACACAAGCAATCAAGTGTCAGACAGGCGCTCTTTTGGAAAAACGCCACTCCTGTGCAATCAGCACACTTCAAAGAGACGAGGGCCTGGCTGAATTACAATGAGCTCCATCGTACAAAAGGACTGTCGTCCCTTTGGCACGGCACACTTAGAAACCTTTTACTCGTCGACTGATGTGCTTATCAGTGTTCAAGAGGAGATGAAGTAAAACAGAAAACTGGATTTGGCCTCATTCTGACGTTCTGCAGTTTTATACAAAATGTACAGAGATGTGATTGGGGGATAGAGAGAGGCGTGTGATATCTGAAGTGCAGTATGGTAATGCCTCTCCTCTCATCCCTCCATTCTCCAAGTCCCCTACCCACTCTAGTCTGCACCATTCTCTGTCTTCTTCCGTCCTGGTTCGATTTACAGATTGTTCTGGTTATTACTGACAGATCTTTGCATGAAATGCAAAATGCTCAACATCAACTCGACAGAGAAAACTCTTGCAGCGAGATCAATTCTGTGACGTACGGATTACTCAAAGAATATTTCTGGGATGTTTGAAGTTTTGATGTAACTGTTTTATTTCTGATCAGAGACAGGTGAGTAACTGAAAGTCACCAAGTCTGTGCTTGAATTTAGTGTCATTCCATTTATACACAATAACTTAATATAGACCAGTGGTTCTCAAAGGGGGGTTATTGAGTTCCTATAGTTATGAACCTATATTTGACTGGTGAATTTGAATATGGGTTTAATCCAAACTAAAAACCATGTAGCTTATAAATAATGACAGTTTGGATTTAATATTTTTTGCTGGTGGAAAGTTCAGGAATAAAAATCTCTATGGCTGCAATAAATAGCCCAAGTTTTATTGTACATTTTTTAAATGAGGAGCCTAAAATGGGAAGTTACATTATGTTCATAGAAAACTGCGCTGAGGGGTTATATGGAATTTATTTTGCAGTTAAAGGGGTCTCTGGCTGCAAAAATGTAGAGAAGCTCTAATATAGACAATAGTCCCCACATGTTTTGGAACCCAAAGATCTAAGGCAGCTGCAGTACTCTTGTACCTAGGAGTGCCATGGATTTGGATCCACATTATTAAAATATTTTCCAAAGTGGAAATATCCTATAATAACAACTAGAGCATTTGTTTTTACACCAATTATTGGTACAATTGCTGGATTTGTTGGAGTAGTCTTGACCTAAAACTCTCAGTGATTGGAGATGGGCCTGTAAATTAGCTATTGCATCAGGATAAAACACAAACATACAGGGTTGGCTTGGTGATCACTTCACTTAACCACGTTACATGGTAACATATTTGAAAATATATGTTATATTATAAACACACCACCGCAAGGAAAACTCTTCATCTGATGAAATTCTGACATTTTTTGTACTATATGGAGTTCACAAGTAAAGTTCAAACTTAAAGTCTGGTTGCATCCATGAATGAAAAAGGAGAAAACTGTGTTTAAAGATTTCTTTCCAACAGCTGTGCAGGAGCATCATGGACATTTTGATAGCCAGGATCAGTCAGTATTAATGGCTGAACTGATTAGGCTTATTCCATTTTGTTACAGAATTTAGCTTACCAACAACTTGATCAAAGCGTCACAGTCTCAGCGTGAGGAAGTCACACTATCGATCGATCCTAAATCGATAGAAATCCGTCTGACTGACAAAAATGGTGGTACGGTACATTTTGGTGGATGAATGGCAACTTGATATTTGCAGAAAGCTAGCCTAGGAAAAGTTAAAAGTAAATAAATACATAGTTTGGTGAAATCTATTTATGGTTTTTAAAAGTCATTGCATCAGTGTATGTTATTGGCATGATAACCAAATTTTGGCCAAAACTAGATTATTCAGACTTTTTTTGGCTGTTTGTCAGAATTCAGCCACAGTGATATCCAGTGGGTTTTCTGATTTTGTGTGTTTTCCCAGAGTGCCTCATATAAGAGAAGCACCACAAAGCAGTATATGTTCTACACTCCCAAAATCCACAGAGAATAGTAGGGGAAAAAAACAACTTAAGATTCTATGGGACCTACAAATGCAAACAGACAAGCAAGCTATAGGGAAGCAAACAGTCATGCACACGAGATATAAGGAACAGGAAAGAGCAGGAGTGACAAATCTGGCAAAAATGACAGTAACATCCAAAGGCAGGATTACATAAATCATATAAATAAAGTTAAAAATGTAAAGCCTTTCGTTTACATTTTGAGAGAAAAACCTATATTTCATGTATCTGAACTTATTCAAGCTACACTGGCTACCTATTGAATTCCTTCTCATGATGGAAGATGTTTGCCCCTAAACTCTGGCATAAGGATCCATTTGGAGTTTCTTGTAGACTAATAGCCGATTCATCAGTGATTTCGTGGTTATTTCATGTCTTTGAGCATAAACAAGGCCATAACCAGGATGAAAGTTTTAGTGAGGTTCATGTTGCAGAATTGTGTCACAGTTAATATATCATGATGCCAAATGTGTAGTACATGAAATGCTGATTACTAATCTTAGTTATGTTCTCCTTCCATTTTTCTATAAATGGAGGACGATTTCTGATACATGACACTATGCCGTCAATAGTTAATAATGAACTTTGCATTCTAATAGGGCAGTCGTGGCCTAATGGTCGTGGCCTAATGGTCTGAGAGTCGGACTTGTAACCCGAAGGTGAACCCGAAGGTCGTGGGTTCGAGTCTCGGGTNGTGTGCACTTGGATGGGTTAAATGCAGAGCACAAATTCCGAGTATGGGTCACCATACTTGGCCACAAAGTCACTTCCCCTTCTGCTACTGCATTATCAGGAAATCATTGTTTCCATGCTGAATTTGAATTTGGTCGTTAAAAAAAAACTATCAGGGTCCACACCTTGGTGTTACATTGAAGAAACTAGATAAATAAAGAATATTATTCATTCCTATATGCCCTAGCATCCCTAATGAATTCATTTAATGTTAAACCGTGTAGTTCTGTTTCAGCATGACAGGACAAGTGCTCGAGGAGAGTGCAGATTTGAAAGCCCACAGGCTCTCAGTGAAGACCTCAATGGAGGACGATTCAGAGAGAGCAGACAGCACACTGAGTCGGTGAGAATCAAACTGTTGCTCTATCGTAATTATTTGGAAATAGTGGTCAAGGTGACTGGACTTGTGTTGCTCTCAACGTTATACCACAAGCCTACTTGCCTTGATTTGATTTCTACTAGATGTTATTGCTGTTGTTTCCCTGTACAACAGTACACAGTGTATACTGACTACAGCTTGTATGTGTTAAAGCAGCCACTCTATATGTGATGACACGTCCTCGGAGTTACAAAGGATGGCCATACTGGAGCCATGTGGCCCAAACTCTCAAAACTCCTTCCGTGGCAGAGGAGCCCTGTCGAGGTGAGATCCCTGCTCAGTTAGCATAATTTCAGTGTTGCCTTCAAGCAGGACGTAAATAACTCTCAGAAACCTTCTATTAGTTGTGTTTAATTCTAGACTTTACCACTTTGGAGAAACAGCTGAAGACTGTTACTTTTGGTTACTGTTGGTTACTTTATAGTGTTTGTGAAGCAATTTTGGTAATGCAAAAGACACGTGATAAACTGTTTATAGGTTGATGTTGGCTTTAATATGAACAATAAACAATATATATACACAGGGCAATATGTTGAAGTGAAATGCCTGTATACTATAGGTTGGTGAGTATGGTGGTGACGCTGCGAGAATGGGCCCATAAGAGTCTTCAGGAAGAGGAAGAAAGGCCAGACTCTTTTCTGGAGCGTTTCCGGGGGCCTGAGCTTCGCATCATGCACAGTCGCATCAGCAGCAATCATCCTGATCCGCAAGACGCCAGCGTCAAAACCAAGTGAGAAACAGAGCTAGGCTTTCCCCATTTAAATTCAGGATTCAAGACTTTATTGTCATATGCACAGGGGACAGACAGTTGCACTGTACAACAAAGTTCTTATTTTGCACTTCCTACTGGTCAACGATAAATTCACAAATACCATACATACAATATAAGCCATATAAGCTATGAACATATACCTAAATACCATATAAATACACCTTCATCAGCCACTTTAATAGGAACACCTGTACCCCTGTAGCCAATCATGTTCCACAATAAAAGCAGCACAAATAAAATCATGCAGAGCTACAGTTAATGTTCACATCAAACATCAGAATGGAGAAAAATGTGATCTTGGTGACTTTGACCGTGGAATGGTAGTTAGTATCAGATAGACTAGTCAGGCTAGTTTGAGTATTTCAGAAACTATCTAAATGTAATTGTAATGAGTAATGTAATGAGTGTAAATACTAGAAATATTATAGCTCTGAAACAGAAATACCAGCTTATGTGGTGCAAAAGAAAAACGCAAATTACATGTGAGGTTCAGCTACTTTGTAATTTAACTGTCTAGTACACAATTTTGAATATCAGCAATTTTGTAATATCTGAATTCTCATATTCCCTTGAGAGTACACTGTATTATTACCTATAGCATAGGGCTGCAACTAATGATTATTCTGATAACTGATGAATCTGTTATTTTATCTTATTTATTTACTTATTAATTCAATTTGCATATATTTATTTCCAGTATTTCAGTCAAGTAGTACTGCTAGAGAACTCTTAACTAGAGTTGGTCACTAACTACAATACAATTTTAGTGTAATTTATCAAATTTATCAAATTTATCCAAAACCACCTAAACTAACTTAATGTCACAGTATTCTGTACTTTTTTTTACTGGTCACACACTCTTTTGCAACTTTATTTCATTAGGAGAGGGTCTAAGCCTGATTTGTTTAATTCTTACAAGTCAATTTCAATATACAGCGAAAGGTCATTGGTTGTCTCACTAAGTGAAATACATACATGCTAAATTAATTTAGCTTACTGTGTTTGTGGAAGACAAATTATTTTTGGTGTGTGGAATCGACACTCCAAACTTCCAAACTTTTGAGTTGACTCTAGTTTTCAATGCCTAGAATCAGGGAGCTTGTACATGGCAACTTGATTAAAATACTATATATATATATATATATATATATATATATATATATATATATATATATATATATATATATATATTTTTGTGTGTGTGT
>CM074951.1:8177483-8236869 GCA_037577455.1 Pangasius macronema
AATCCATTGTGGTGGTGTATAGAGCCAAAAATGTTAGAATTGTGTTGATGTCCCAATATTTATGGACCTGACTGTACTTATAAAAACTAATCACTTACTGTTTCTCCTGAAACGTAAAGGTCTCACTCTGGGAGCTGCTGCTCCAGTCTCTGCTGCCCCGTCTACCGGGATTAACTTTGGGATCAAGCCTGCAGGTGTGAGCACTTTTTAAAATCTCATTCAGCGCCTCTGTTACAAAGCGCTCTAAAAGGTAAAGAATGGAAAGTTTGAAGTTTGATTTTTCTCCCTTGTTTTTCCAGCCACCCCGGCTCCTGCTAGTACTGCTGTTGCTGCTAGCCAGGCTGCCCCCATATCGTCTCTGTTTGCCTCCCCTATCCCCTCCGCTGTTTCTACAGGCTTCAGCTGTAAGTGTGTGTTCTGGATGAGTTTTAAACTTTCAAGGGTACACATCATATTTTACAGCAATGTCAATATGAGTGCATGGGCCGGTTAATATATAAAACTCAAGGTTATTTTTTTTGTTTATCCTCTTCTCCCAGTGGGTGGCCCAACAAGTGTAGCAGCCCCAGCAGCAGCACCTGCAGCTACAGTCTCCACTGGCTTGACACTCAAACCACTAGGAGCTGCCACCACCACCACCACCACCACCGCTGCTGCTGCTGCGACCACAGGTAATATTTGTGATGTAGCACCACCTCTGCACAGAGGACGATCACTCTGTGGCCATAGACACAGGAGTTACTGGTGTGGTGGCCAAAATGCTCCTTGTGCTAACAGATAGGCACCTGAGGACCCCATCCAAGCCAAAGAATTAAGCTAGGTTATTTAAATAACGTTTAGCTTCTGTGGTGACAGCGTCATCTTGTATACTTTACTCTTTTGGAAATATTAGTTAGGAAGCTGTTAAGCTCTAGCAAATGTAGCATTATTGCACACTAGCTTGCTTATGAGATAGCACTAGTTAACTAGCTACCTGTTTTATTTTAATTTGGCACATATAACAACCTAGTTAAGCACATGGGTGATATCAGATGATGAATAGTTACTGTAGCATCAAGGTGGGCCACCAGAGTTAGTATGCCATCCCACCCTAACTAGGCGGAACTGACACATCTTATAGCTATCATGACAAGCTAATAGCTAACAGAAAGGTGAAATTCCTGCGTTCTAATCCTGAGTGGCAATGGAAAGAGTGTATTATATTATTATTATTATTATTAGTAGTAGTAGTAGTAGTAGTAGTAGTCGTCTTGCCCTGTTAGTGCCATTGTTGTTGCTGTTCATGTCCACCTCTCTTGCCTATCTATGCTATGCTTCCACCAAAATCCACAAAGGTCGCCAAATTGCAGTCAAGGCAGACCACAGCTGTACCATGTTCATGTTTGTATCTGGGACATAGTGAAGAGTGGCAACACCTAGCCACTGACATTAATGTAATGTTATATAATGTAAAAAATACAGCCTGAAACATTACAGACTCACCACAATCATATTCCCTAATCACTTAGTAATCTCTAATCTCTAGGAAATTATACATATAAAATGAATAATCTCTGTTTTCTTTATTTTATTTTTTTTTATAAATAAAGCTGTGGCTACTGTACCGGCCACCACAAGCTTTTCACTGGGCCTGAAACCTGCTGTCTCTGCCGCACCAGCCACTTCTACAGTCGTGTCCACTGCTGCAGTTACTGCCAGGTGTGGTACATAACATAACATGCAGTAGGTACAATGCGGTGATGAATTCTAAAGGATTTGATTAGCACCGTTTGATATTTTACAGCATTTTTAATGGTGCTGTTTTTCCCATTTTGTTTATCTGTTCTTTTAAACATTTGGCAATGTGTCTACTCAGTGCTGAACCAGTGATGTCATATGCCCAGCTGGAGTCTTTGATCAACAAGTGGAGCTCAGAGTTGGAGGACCAAGAGAGACACTTCCTGCAGCAGGCCACTCAGGTCAACGCCTGGGACCGCATGCTGGTGGAGAATGGAGAAAAGGTAGCTCGCTACACTAGCAGCGCTGCCAGCCTTTACACATTAATTGTGGCGTCATGTGGCGATCCTCAATAGTGAATGTCTATACGGTTTTGTCAGCGGTAAAAAGGAGGGGTCATTGTGACAGTTGTGTTAGTGTTGTGAACTGACACCCCCTGGAAGCCCCGACCCCTTCCCTCTCATCTCACATTAGTAATCTTTCAGCTGGTCAGTATATACACTCTGAGCTGCCCCTCATCTGTTTTATTTAAGATGTAGAAACTACGTACGTAACTGTATACATTACATGGTTTGTATCCAATACGAATATTTTTTATTTTTTTGTGCCAAAATGGCAAAAATATTTATGGATCCTGGAGGACAGAACAAAATAATTCACACAAGCATGATGTTAAATTAACGTAGAGCTTTAAAGAACAGCTCATGGAAGCCCAAATACAAATAAGTAAGTCAAAATAGCTTAGACTTCTGCCTTTTAGCCTTTACACTCATTGTTCATTTCGAGTCAAAATAACTTCCTCTTCTGCCCCAGCGTACATTTTGTGCCCCCCGCCCTGCAGTTGAACTTCCATCCATCCATTTTCTGTACCGCTTATCTTGCACAGGGTCGCCGGGTAACCCGGAGCCTATAGCAGGAGACTCGGGGCACAAGGCAGGGGACACCTTGGACGGGGTGCCAGCCCTTCACAGGGCAAAATCGCACACCCATTCACACACTACGGACAATTTGGAAATGCCAGTCAGCATACAACACGTCTTTGGACTGGGGGAGGAAACCAGAGTACCCAGAGGAAAGCCCTGAAGCACTGGCTCTTGTACGTTTGAGACAAGTGTGAACCGTCTCCGTCCTAAACTTGGGGGTTGGGACCTCCGCGCTCCGTCGTCACCTAACCACTAAGCCACCGTGCCCCTGCACTTGAACTTGAAGTCATTAAATGCAAATGAGTCGTATCAAGAAATCACTTTGCACTTTACGTGATCAGCATACACACACATGTACAAAGAACGATTTTTTTAAATCCGACATTTTAATTTGTTTCGACTTACGTAAAACTTTTACACACAACTTTACTAAAAGAGTGATAAATGAGGTCCATTATGTGTGTTTTTTTGGGTGTTCTTAAATGTTCGCTCCATCGTTATTAAAAGAAAATCTTCTTGGAAAATCATATGGGCAGTATAATGAAATGCTGCTTAATAGATCCCAGTTTGACTCCCAGAAGCACTGCAAGTGTGCATGTAAATGTTTACTAGTGTTTGTGTATCTCACCTAAAACAGATGGGTGGCAGCTTCATCCCCAAGCGTGTGGAGGTTCCAGTAAAACCCCGTATATAGGCGCACTCCAGTTTCTACCTTAGAGAAGTGATATTTGAAAGAACTGGATTCTGTTTTAGCCATTTGAGAATATGAAATTAAAAGACATCATGGCATCTTATTGCTTTTAACATGAAGTGTGCTGTTTCAGATTACATCCCTTCATAAGGACATGGAGAAGGTTAAACTGGACCAAAGAAGGTAAGATTGCCAGAGTTAGCATATTTGTAGACAGAGTTATGTCTGAAGGTCTTGTGTGATATTTATTTATTTATTTATTTTTTGGTTCTTACTTCAGGCTGGATCAGGAGTTGGACTTTATTCTGTCCCAGCAAAAGGAGCTGGAGGATCTTCTCGCTCCTTTGGAGGAGTCGGTTAAGGAGCAAAGTGGAACCATCTATATGCAGAATGCTGATGAGGAGCGAGAGAGAACGTAAACAAATCCCTCACTTACAAATCCTTTCAGTGCTTTACCTGCATGCAAATGAACACATGATGCAAAACTGATGTGTATTTAATGTTTTTATGTTGTTATTTTTTGTACTCTACTCTACACTTACTCTACTTGAGGTTTTCCTTTCCACCTTTAGTACTGTATCCATCTCTGCATTTTTGAAGAAATGTCAGACTGAGTGTGTTTACATGTATAGAGTAGTCTGATTTAGTGCAAGAAAGCAGTTTTTTTTTTTTTTTTTTTACTGTAATGTTTTGCGGGTGTAGAAGCACTTCAGTAATCTGATAAAGGGAAACTCAAGCAAGGAGAAGGAAAAGTCGGTGATGATGAGGTTTATTATCCTATGTAATTAAGGTATATTACAGCCTAGACAATGTACCTCTTGCATGTGAAAGAACATTATTCCTAGCACTATCCTCTTTGCTATAGCAGAGGGAATGGCATTTTAGGATTCAGCCACAGGGGGAAAAAACAGCACATTACTACCCATATTAGGAGGCGTTTAACAAGGAGTTAAACTGTTTAATCAGCCAAGCAGTGGAACAGTGCTGATAAACTCTGCATTGTTTAATTTGTCTAAGTTTAGATATCCAATTATGCTGTTTACAGAACCTCTTGAATAATCTGATAACGGCTGAAATCTGATAATAATAAGCTTATGTCATATATAAATACACTTAGTTTTGCGGTTTGATGCATTTTCATGCATGTGCTCTGCTTTTTAAAATGCTTATCTTTTGAAGGTATAAGTTGGCAGAAAACGTTGATGCTCAGCTGAAGAGAATGTCCCAAGATCTGAAGGAGATCATTGAGCACCTCAACACTTCCAACGGCCTGGCCGACACAAGTGACCCGGTATTAATCTTCCTCTCATCCTCTACTTTACAAAACACTTTTACCCCTGTTATTTCTGTGAATAGTGTTCAGACTGAAAATTGTCACTGCGGGAGTGTGACTGCGTTGGTTTAAGAAGCAGAGAATTTAACTGTACGTGTGAGAGGGCAGTGTTATTGCATTGTAAGATTTTAATCCATCATGTAACAATATGCAAATCCAGACCACGCACCAGGGAAAGGTAGTGGACGGTGTGTATAGGGTTGGACATGTTTCCTATTTGCATATTCTTAGAGTCTAGGCACTTCATCCCTTTCTCTGTTGCTTGGCATTTCCTGTGGAACGGCCATGTTACATGTTATGCAGCATGTTCAATACAGAAAATGTTTTATGGTCATCATAAAGTGGAGTGTTCCCTGTATGCAGTGGTTAGTACCTACCCGAAGTGATCCAATGAAGGGCAAGCAGTGAACCGGCGACAGGGTCATAGACGCCCAAGGCTCATTGATGTGCGTGGGGAGCGAAGGCTAGCCTGTCTGGTCTGATCCCACAGAAGAGCTACTGTAGCACAAATTGCTGAAAAAGTAAATGCTGGCTATGATAGAAAGGTTTCAGAATACACTTGCGGTGTATGAGGCTGTGTGGCTGTAGACAGTCAGAGTGCCCATGCTGACCCTTGTCCACCGCCAGAAGCACCTACAGTGGGCACGTGAGAAACTGGACAGTTGAAGATTCGGGGTGGAAAAAAAAATCACCTGGTATTTTCATTTTCGGTGAGCCTCTGCCCTTCTATCTCAGTCTAAGAACAAGAACACACTGTCCTCACCTTGGACTACACCAGAAGACGACAACATCGGGTAGGTGGTTTGATGTGTTGTACATTCTGAGATGCTTTTCTGCTCACCATGGTTGTAAAGAGTGATTATTTGAGTTACTGTAGACTTCCTGTCAGCTCAGACCAGTCTGATCATTCTCCTCTGATCTCTCTCATCGACAAGGTGATTCAGCCTGCAGACCCTCTGGGTAAACTGCGTAAACTCCAGTGTGTGAAAAAGAGATCATCAGTTTCTGAAAACTCTAACCAGCCTTACTGGCTCTAACAACCATCCCAATGGTCAAAGTTACCAGAATGATGCATTTTCCCCATTCTGATCTTTAATGTGAACATTACCTGAAGCTCTTGACCCAAGAACAACAACAACAACAAAAACAACACCACAAAACCCACCAGCAAAGGCAGCGTCAGACATGGATGCCTGATTTGGACCGATTTCATTTGCCACTTTTTCTCTTTCACTGTCTAATTCCACGAGATCTTATGAACAGTTGGTCAATTATACATATGATATTTAACATTTTAAAAACTTTTTCCACATCAGTGTAGCTACAGTGGTGGTTGGGTTAAATTTCCCTTTTTAATTAACTTTAACTTGTTAAAAACGATTATTCATTCAGTTACACACACTCCCTAAATTATGAATCCTTAAATGGAAAAAAAGCTAATAAATAATATTGCTTTGTTGCAGAAGTTGCATTAAGGTGTCAGGCATTTTTATTTTACATAATGTTGGTGCTGCTTTCATTCTTGTTAGTATAGTCTAGTTTAGCATTTGTCCTGTTTAGTGTTCCACTGTTTTATCATTTTAATTTCACCATTTCAGCTCCAGCAGATCTGCAAAATCCTCAATGCACACATGGACTCTCTGCAATGGGTCGAGCAAAACTCCGGTCAGTATTTTCCTAGATTTATTTTTATTTTATTTAAGTGTTATGTTGTGAAATATTGTGCTTGGTGTCCCTAATGACTATTTTCAATATACAGTTCTGCTTCAGAGGCGTGTGGAGGAGGTGTCCAAGCTGTGTGAGAGCCGCAGTAAGGAGCAAGAGAAGAGCTTTCGTCTAAGTTTCCAATGATTGGCAATAAAACATGGCAGTGTATTGTAAATGAAAATCATTGTTTTGCTAAGTCTGTTTGAATAAAAAGGTGTACTTTTTACTTTCCACACATTTTTCTTTCTTAGAGTTTTTTTTTTTTTAATTACAAAATCATTGGCTCAATAGGGGGCACGGTTGCTTAGTGGTTAGCACTGCTGCCTCGTGCCTCCAGGGTTGGGGGTTTAAATCCTGCCTCTGCCAAGTGTGAGCAGAGTTTGCATGTTCCCCAGTCCAAAGACATGCGTTGTAGGCTGACTGGCATTTCCAAATGCCAGTCTGTAGTGTGTGAATGTGCCCTGTGATGGGTTGGCACCCTGTCCAGGGTGTCCTCTGCCTTGTGCCCCGAGTTGCCTGGGATAGACTCCAGGCTCCCCATGACCCTGTGCTGGATAAGCGGTACAGAAAATAGATGAATGTATGGATTATTGGCCCAATTTTGTAAAGCAGTCACAGTAAACACAGACTACCAAAGACTAGGAAAATTGAACTACTTAGACTAAGGACCATAAAAATTAAATGATTGTTGCCTTTTACAGGATAGTTAATATTGTATAAGGCAATTTCCATACCTTATGTAATACACGAATATTTGAATTTGTTATGATCCGAGTTGTTCAGTGTTCCTGTGCTCCATGACTTCTGAAGTGAACTGACTCACCGACACATTGAACCGCGACAAACCCTAACTCGGCGCTCTTGGCGCAACGCAGCGACTATTTCATCAGCCAATGAGATTCACTTCCTGGTTTGAGGCGCACGAGCCAATCAGCGTGTCTCTTGCCTTCGGAAAACATGGCGCCTTGCTTTGTTTGATTTCACTGGGTAGCTTCGGGTTTTTCCTCCTTCCACCTATTTTTTAGGGTAAAACGAATATAATTTGCTTTACTCCGGAGATGCTAAGATCTTGTGTTTTCCTTATTGTAAGGAAATGAGCACCGAAAGCGGCAGGTATGTGCACAAGTGGACGTCTTCCTCCCTGTGGGTTGGTGTGTTGCTTTAGACAGCCTGAGCAGAAACCGGTGCGGGGCGAAAGCACAGAATTAGGCCCAACACGCACACCCGGGAGGGTATAATATGAGTAAAATAGGAGGGTATTTTAAAGCATGATTTGGCGAATAAGTCAGTAAGAGTGTCTTGACGTGTTTTTGAATAGTCTTGGAAACTCAGTGGGGCGCTATATAAATATATAAACACTCAAATAGCGCCTGTGTGTGGAGCTCCTCTTCTTTTCTCTATTTCTAGCTTTTAGTTTGCGTTTTATTAAGAGACCTGGACATTGTCTAAACGTAAACAAGCTGTGTAATGAACTAAATTACTCATTTTTGAGTGATACATTCTGAATTTAGCTGTATAATAAAGTGTCAGGGCAGCCGGCAAAGCTGCTGCATGTTCACCTATAATAATAGTGATGTAACCGCTCAAGCTAAAATAATATTAATCATAATACTTATAAAAATAATACTAATACGCGTTATACATGCAGCTGTATCACAGCAAACGTATACACTTAAATTTAAAAAAAACCTGAGAAAAAAAAAAAAAAAACGTCCATCGAGCCCACACTGGCTGTGTTAGTGAGCAGCGGCTTGGTGAACGCAGCCTGCGCCATTTTAGCGCGCCAGAGTCATCCGGCAAGATGGCGCTCTTGCTTTGTGTCCTCAGCTCTTCGTGGAGCAGCAGCAGCAGCAGCATTAGCGCTCTGTAAGAGGAAACAAGCAGCCTGAGTGTACACACGTGTACACAAAACCTAGCTGTCTGTGGACAACGGAGGGAAATTTTGAATTTTTCATTTGTGAGAGCAACAACAGCAGCAGCAGTAGTGGTGAGAGGTGTGTGTGAGAGTGAGAGAGATGTTACTGACTATATGCAGCCTCAGGTTTTTGTGCAATGCAAGTTGTAAGATCAGCATAGCAAGGTAAAACATTACAGACAGGTTTCATTATTTTGCACAGAAGTAAGTCCTGTACTGTAAGTCCTGCACTGTACTGTACTGTACTGTACTGTGTGTGTGTGTGTGTGTGTGTGTATATGTGTGTGTGAGGGTCATGAACAGGATGAATGCACGGCACACACACAGGGCGACTTAACCACGATATTCAGCCTTTTTTTTAACCTGAAAAAGACAAGGCCTTTGATGTCCTGACTTCCTTTTTAAACGACTATGAGGCTTTCTCATGTTTCTTTTCCTTCAATGTCCTTCCATCCCCGCGCTAATTATTTGCACTCTTATTAAGTGTTAGCTGTTATCAATTCTTAATGCACACATTAAACGTTATCTGACTGCCTTGAATGAGTTCTGAAGAATTAGCCCGCTAGCTAACATGAGCTATTTTCTTTCATTCCTTGGTTCGTACAGTGCTAAAACCCGGCCAGAGTAGTAAATAAGTCGGTGCTTGTTAAGTTGTTTAAAAAGCAGGTTATTCAATGTTTCTCAGTGTTTTAGTCATAGTGTATCAGCCGGCTGTTTCATCCAGTAGCTAGTTAGCTGGTGCTAGCTGTTTGACTGCTGTGAGTTCCTTATACCTCTCTTTAGGATGTGTAGTGCACTAGTTAGGGCGTCAAAGCCACTTTTCTTTCACTCACAGTGTAGGGCATGTATAAAGGGAGTAGGCAGCTGTTTAGGACCGAGCCCGAGCTGTCTAAAGTGATGCTCTTGGTGGTTGCTAACTGGGTAACACGATACTCATTGATTTGTGCATTGACAGTTTGCTGTGCAGCTTCTAACTAGTTACTTATCAGATTTTTATTAAATTAAAAAGTAACTAAACATGTACTGTATGTTTTTAAACTCATACTCCTGCTTAGAAACAGTTAAAATGAAAAGATAAAAATAAAGGGTTATATAATGATCTATTTCTGTATATATTTTTTGCATGAGTTTTAAAAGGCTATTTTGTATTGTTAATATGACATAATATGCCTCATTTTAATTTAAATTTCTCTGTTTTAGTTGCTGTTACTATTTATAATATAACCGAAACCTGGTTATGTACAAGCTGGGCGTTCATCTACTTTCATAATTTTACAATATCTGCTTAAGATGAGATTGATTTAAATTCACTTTAATTAGTCCTAATCACTAATGCTCCTGTAGTACTAGCGCCACTTCGTGAACTCGATCTTTGCCCGTAATGCGGATCCAGACAGTGCTAGTGATGAAAACAATCTCGATATATCATCCCAGAGACAATTGCATGATAAACGATATTATTGTCATTTTAAGACCATTTTATTCCACTGATATAATGATATAATAGCAGAATGATGCAAGTACACCATTTCGAACAGCAATGAACTTTTAACTGTTAAGAATATTCAGACGTTAAAAGTTTACATCAACAGTCAACAAGAGGGCGCGACAAATAAATACAACCCAAACAGCGCTGTGTTGAATCGATTATTGCAAAGAACAAGCCTGGCTTTGACAAAGTGCACTTGTTTTTAAACTAACATGCATAAAATTATGAAAAGATTTAACCTAGGCCAGTTACACTGTTGATTTTCACACTGTTTTTAGTCAGTTTTTGTCTTCTGATGAAAATATCCATTAAGTTTAGTCAATATTTTTAATTTTAGTCAATTTTACTCTGACTAAAATTGCATCAAATTCTAGCCAGCAGCATTTTTGCCAAACTTAAACCAAATACTCACATATTTTATATATTAACTTAAACATGTATCAACAAGACATGTGAAAACTGCACTTCTTCTAAAAACCCGATGATCTGAAAAAAATGACATTACTATGCATACAGTGTGAGTTCTTTATGCTTCAGTTCTTCATTGTCTGTGTTGTAGTGGGTTGTTAGGGAAAGGGTGTATTCACAACGTCACACCATTCTACCTAGTGCCTTACTTAAGTTCAAGTTCACTTGTGCATTCGTGTCATATTGTGCCAGAGAAAGTTGTAATGTTACGTATATTGTAGTGTGGATGTCTGATCATGTCTATGTCTATAGGATGCATTTGGTTCAGTTAGTAAACCTGCTAGTACAGTATACTGGTGCTAATTCACTCTTCAGCTTCAGCTCATGCAGCTTAAGCGGGTCGATCCCCAACATTATTGACTAGGACTGGATTATATGATACACTAGAGCTATTCTTTCTAGAATTTGAAGTTGAAATTTGAATGCATGCAGTTTTTTGCATTCGAATGTGCGTCTTTAGCTTAAATACGACAAATATTTGAAGTTCAAAATTTTTAAACTGTCGGGATCTCGTCCGATATCCTGGCTTCGTTGTGCTTACCGACTTTACAGCCACTGAAAGTAAGAATACAAAGCAAGCATGCATGTAAACACAGTGCGCAATATCGAGGTCAGCAAGAATGAGTGAGTCATGGTCATGTCCGTATGTCATATGATAAGTCAATAATGTGATTCTCAGGCCTAATTTTGGCAAGATTTGATGTAATTTTCACACAATATATCACAATCTTGGTTTGTGGTGTCAAACAGTAGTACTTAAAAGGCTTATTTCAGTTTAAAAAAAAAAAAAAAACTCGTATGAAATCCACTTGTTCATGTTTCCGCATGCTTGCTGACTGGAAATGCAGATGGGGTGTGGAAATCTCTTAGCTTTTATTAAGATAGCCCATGTTCCACCAAAATGACTGGATACGTATGCTTTTTTTTCTTTCAACCTTGCAGGAAATGTAAATATGTAACAGGAAGTGTTTCTTGTAAATGATATAGCACTTCCAGGATTATAGCACTAAGGTATTTTGTCCAGTCATGTCAGTCTTCTATTTGGGAGTGTACATAAAAATTAGTTTCTTTGCAACTAGTGTACACATTTAATTAGATGATAAATACTTTGCTGCTTTTTATAGTTTACATCCTTTTTTGTTCCCTTTTTGGTTTCCCATAGTGTGTTTCATGGCTATCAGCGTAATTAACTTTACCACTAATTTAGTGATAAAACCAAGAATTACTAAGAGTTGGATTTGTTTTAGTTAGAGATTTCTGTCTTTGACTTTGTAACCCTTTAGATCCAGCAAGCTGACTGCACTGGTGACAAAACTTCATGAGTTCTTGGATCATTCTCCAGAGGAAGAAACTGCTGCATCTGAAGTTAATGAAATCTCCACTGGTAAGAGTTACTAGCGTTACAGGGTCAGGACTGTCCGAGGTATTGCTCAGATCACCTGCTTGCTTTGGCTTGCATTTTGGATTGCTGGTATGTCTCGGGTCTGAGGGCCGTTTTTTATACTTCTGTGTGCGTGGGCATGGGAAAGTTAAGGATGGACGTGCATTGCTCTCTCACAGGAGATCATTTGCGACAAAAACTGTGGTCTTACATAACTTAATGAGTCAGAAGAAATGCCGAAGTCAGTGCGAGTCCTGTGTTTGGCGTAATGATGTCTCGAAAAGTGCTGAGGCGAAGACGATGCCTTGCATGATTAATTATAAACCGAGTGAATTCTCACAAAGCATTTCTGAAGCATTTTAACCCCCTGTGCTCAGCAGTGTGACCGGCTTCTGTATCCAAGCTCTTTGCTTTAGCTAGTGTTTAAATCCACAATTCTGTCAGTCACAGAATGATGATGCTTTAGTTTCAGTGTTTACTGAGTTGCTGTGGTTGGAAATCACCTACACTGTGTGTTTACTGGAAGTCCGTTAGAAGGACGGGTGTGATCCTGCAGGATTAAACTGCTCATTATAATGAACTACCGCTGTTATATAGCCTCATATATGATATGAAGTATTATATAAGACCATCACGGTTGTAGTTTTCCCTAAATAAATCCTTAATAGAATAATGTAACCATATCGCCGTGTGTGAAGGAATGTGTGGCCCCCTGTGAGTGAGCAGAAGTAAACAAGAGCGACAAGTCACGCACTTAAAATCGTAGCTCCTCTTTAAATTATTAAAGACAGAGTGAATACGCTTAAACTGAGATTTGCGTCTCTGCATACCACGTTTACCCGTGAACCCCCCCCTCTCCGCGTCGTGACACAAAGATGCATTAACGCAGAAGTATAAAGTAGGCTTGATGCTGTCTAAGTCTCTAGAATAAGGACCATTATGGCTACAATTTCCCTAAAATATTGTAGCATGCGAGTGTGTTCATTTTGTCTTTGTTCTCTTTTCACTTCAGGTAAAATGGCCTCCAGTGACTCAAATATCAATGATGAAGTAATGGAAAAGGTACATATCTCTTTAACAGATTTATTCAGTAAAGTATTCCTCTTGTAGCGGTCTGAGAAAAGACTTCACATGGCAAATCTTTTTTCTGTAGATGTGGTTTTTGGGGGAAAAAAAGACTACAGGACCCAAGTAAATTTATAGCATTGTAAAGTGATGTATAGTTTAAAAAAGTTAAAATTTTATCTAAAGATTTCATTGTGACTGTGGTGCAGGACCAATCGTGGACATTTTCGCAGCCAGTATCTGATTTAAAAAGACTGAATTGATTAGCATGATGTCCACTAACGATGATGCATAAAAACATAGGTTGTTTAACTAGTTTCAGACTGAAAACGACATACTTCTTTAGTTAGAATCGATACAAGGCTTTAGATATCTTTAAGTAAACTGTTTTTACCACTGTGTTTGTAGAACTAGCTACTTACATGATAACTAGCATGATAACTAGCCTGAGGATTGCTTAGGCAAGGTTAGAAAATAGCCTCCACGTCATGTCCACATCATTTTGGTGAAATATATATTAATGATGTCTTCAAGTTAAGGCGTCAGTTAAGTTGAAGGTTTATCATACGGTTTCTGTATTGATTACCTGACTCTGGTTTTTAAAAAGAATTGCATAATGTTGTTTTACAGCCCGGTTGTTCTACTGAAGTTCCAAAGGCCACGCCGCGCTCAAAAAGGTGAGTTTTGTTTGAACCATTTTAAAAACACTGTAAAGCCAGCTTAAGTTTGCATCCTGCGACCACACCGGCGCATTGCAGATAAGATTGGACGCCCCAGGTCTAGACTGAGTAGACCAATGGAACAGCTTTTGTGATTTATTGCACAAACGAGAACACCCCAGAACCAACACTGATAGTAACATTTGATTGAGTCAAACGATGGGCTGTGCTTTTATAGGGAAGTAATCAAAATGAGGTGGTGTGATGGGGCCAAGTTAGTTTCTCTTATCACTTGTGTTACAATGGTTAAAATTAAATAAAATTTTATTTGTATAGTGCCTTTAACAGTAGACATTGCCACAGAGCAGCTTTACAGAAATATATAAATTCAGGATATAAATTTAAAATTTAGCCCTAATGAGTAAGCCAGAGGCAATGGAGGCAAGGAAAAACTCCCTGAGACGACAGGAGGAAGAAACCTTGAGAGGAACCAGACTCAAAAGGGAACCCATCCTCATCTGGGTGACACAGAACAATGCAACTATAAATAATTCCCTTCTATAACTGCATGGTCAAAAAGTGCAATTATGTAACCAGGAAATTCCTCACTGATGGAGAGTTGAGTGCAAAACTGTTTGTGGGAATTGCAGTTTTAAAGCTATCATAGTAATTGTAGTCCTAAGCCAGAGTAGCTAAACTGTTTGTATCAACCGCAGTCCAAAGCCATCTTCAAGGTTTTTAAGTGGTACAATCCTCAGTAATCTGTAACTAGAAATCCGACAGGTACACCCCGGTAGGAGTCGTCGTCGTCGTCGCTCACCAAAGGTTTCACTACTCTTGAGCATCCAGAAGTAGGGAGTCAGGATGGATCAGGCAGGTCTGGAGAGCAGAAGGGCTCAGGAACACTGGTATCGCAGGAATCGCATGTGTAGCTAGAGAGAGAGAGAGAAAGATATAATTAGGTATGCTAATTGTCACGTAATGGTTAAGGACAATGTATATTGTGTGCAGAGTGCAAGCAGGGACTCCGGCAAGACTAGCTATGACAGCATAACTAAGAGGGAGCGTCAGAAGGTAACACAGACATGAGGGTGCCCTGGGACAAAAGACAGCCAGCCACTCCAGCATCATATAAACAGTCAATTTCCCTCATCAGCCACTCTCTTTATCTTTCTCTTGAAGTTAATAATGCAGCTTGTGGTTTCTACCAAGAAACCACAAGCTCATGTCTCCTGATGAGCTTCCTGTGTTTTACCTTTGACTGACACAAATGTTAAACATCTCCTTAAAGAAAATTTCAGCATCACACTTTTAATCTGCTCGTTTATGCTGTTGCTATAGAAATGTATTAGAATAAGCGCTTTAATATAAAGCTGTCATTTAAAATACAGCACAGCTTTTTTTCCCCCATAGCTGCTGTAATAGAAAATGAATAACATCTGACCAATCAGATTCGAGACTTCATCAATGCCGTAGTTACTTTAAAATAGCAAGCAGGATGTTTAGATTTCATTATACCGAGATATGGATGTTGAACTTCAGTAAATAAAAGCAAGATCTGAATGATCCAGATTAAGTAAATATTTCGGCCACGATGTTTCCATGATGTGGCCTTGAACAATTAAATTCTGTATCTCCTTTTCACTGTTAATTGCAGGAAACCTGCGGTTGTAACAAAGCATACAGCTGTGAATGAGCCCGAGTCCGCAGATGAATGTGAGCAAGAGTGCGTCGCTGGTGATACTAATGATGCCACCATTGATATGGAAGAGATACCAGAAGGTAAGTGGTCTTACAACCTGCCTACATACAAGACGACATCCGTACGCACAATCGAATGACACCACAGATAAAACACGAGTCTACATCAATATGTGAAGCCGGAACCCGTCAACAATGAAGGAAAAGATGAATTCAAAGGCCCAGAGTTCCGTAACAAAGGAGGGAGCAAAGTCAAAGAAGAGAGTCAGAGGAGGCGTCCTGGTGAGCCCCTATTCCAAAAATGTGTGTTTTCTGGTTTCTTTTCCCTCTTTTTTTTTTGCTTTATTTGTTTTTAATGTCTTTTGCCCAGATGAGCATCTTCAAGAGATTAGGTGCTCAAGAGTTAATTGCACTGCGTGTGGGCAGCAGGTCAATCATTTCCAGAGGGACTCTGTGTATCAGCATCCTATACTCAAAGTTCTTCTCTGCAAAGTAAATATCACAGAGCTTACTCCAAGCATCAGCATGTCAGTGATGTTTACACCGAGTGGTTGGAATTAACATTTTGTTTTCCTTCCAGTCCTGTTTCAAGTATTACATGAGTGATGACATCAGTAAAGATGATGACGGAATGGACGAACAGTGCAGGTCAGTCTCCAAAAAAAGTTTGAGAACATCCAGAGTATGGGGAAGTGGTAATGTTAATTAGCCTGACCAACGTGCACATTTGTGTGAGCACGTGTGGTAGCTCTGTAAGATGAGTTGACTTGCGTGGCCATTAGTAAAACAAAGCAAGTTTTTAGACCTCTAATATAAGATGAATAATTGTCTTAAGGGTGGAGTGATAGTGCAGCGGGTACCAGCTGGTCCCTGATTTTGATTCTGAGCTTTGCTTACTCTTTATGAGCTTTGCATGTTCTCCCACTGTCCAAAATCATGCATGGTGTATTGGCTACACTAAACTGCCCATTGATATGACTGTGCTTACTGTGAATGAGTTTGCTATACTGCTTTGGTCTGCTAGCTAGCATTGCTGGAAGGCTGGAATTGAACACCAGTAAATGAGAGGGCTAGCTCACTCTCTGGGACAGTAGGAAACCCAATGTTGTTTTTAAAGAGTTTGGCACATGCTCTGGTAAAGAACCTAATTCATCATTTATTCCGCAAGTTCTCTTTCATCATTTATCATTTGCACCCTAAACGATTTCCATTCTGCTGCTTGTTTTCATTTATTAAAATCTTGTTTTTTATATACAACATTAGAATATTTTTGCTATTATTTGGGCACCTAATGATCTCAAAACCAAAAAACTTAAGCTTCATTTACAGTAAAATGCCAGTCTTTTCACTGTATATTGCGGACCAAATGCAGAAATGGGATGCCTTTTATTTATTAACCCTAATAACCCTAACTTTGTCCTCTTTTAGGTGGTGTGCCGAAGGAGGTAATCTCCTTTGTTGTGACTATTGTAGCAATGCGTTTTGCAAAACATGTATTCTACGTAACCTTGGAAGGAAGGAGCTCTCTGGAATCATGAATGACGACGATAAGTGGCGTTGCTATGTGTGCCAACCTGAGCCACTTCAAGACCTTGTTGTTGCTTGTGAGAACGTTCTGAGAAACCTGGAATGTATGAAAAAGCCAAAGGGAGACCATGACAAACCGAGGCGTGACGGTGTGAAGCACAAACAGGGCAAAATTAAAAATACATCTCTAAACGGAAAGGATGCTAATTCCGATGGATCAGGGACACTAACCTTTTCCTGCAAAACATTAAAGGTTCCAAAAGAACTGGTCAAAAAGACAAAGAAACTGATTGAGACAACAAATGGCTTGAACAGCACTTTCGTGCAATTCATCCAGCAGGAACCGGTCTACCATGGCGAAAACATTGTCCGGCACAGGCATCTGAAAGCGTTCAGATCTGTTTTGGCCGACTTGAAAAAGGCCCATGCAACTTTGGAGGAGGCACTAGACGAAGAGTTCAGAGACCTAGAGGTCCAGAACGGAGAGGGGAAAGGATCAGCAGATAACACGAATGCAGCCAACGCAGTCCCCAACTCCGAGCATGTTCACCAGGTTAACGATGATCAGGAGGTTCTGGATGGCACCACAGATCAGGTTCCAGCAGCATCAGAAGCTTCCGTGGACAAGGAAAACGTAGTGCCGGCTGACGTTGAAATGATGGAAGAAGCAGTACCCTCAGCAGATGATCCACAGGATGGACTTACAGAAGATGAGACAAATGCAAATGTTGTTAAGAGTGAACCTGACTGTGAAGATGATGGTTCAGCAGCTGGTGAAGCCTCTCTTGACAAAGACATTGTGTCTATACCACCGTCTGTTCCTGAGGAACTCTTTGAGATGGTTGAGAGTCTTTCAGATTGTGTAAAACAAGAGGGTGAAAAGGACTCTCTCGATTCTACCGACAGTACATCAAGTCAGACCTCGCTCTCTGGCAGAAAGTCAACGGAATCCAGTAAGAGGTCTGAAAAGATGAATAAAAAACTTGTTGTAAAGCTCACCCCCATTCCTCTTAAAATTACCATTAAGAAAGATGAAAGCAAGACCCAGTCGAAAGAGAAGGATGGTGCTCTGTCCCCAGATGAAAGCAGACGTTCCCCCAGGATGAAGACCACTCCTCTACGCAAATCGTCTGAAGGGAGGAGTAAGAGTAGGTCTGATGGTAAAAGAGCGGATGATGAAGACTGCGACACTTCACAGATTCCAGTTTCCGTCGGTCTGTCGGACTCTGACTCGGACGAAGTCCCCGAAGTCCTGCGGCAGGTGGAAGCCATGGAGGCAAGCTCAGACGAACGGGAGGCGGAGCCTAACGGCAAGGCTGTGCGCAACAGCGAAGTGAAAAAATCAACTGAACCCTCTGAAAAGACGGCGAAGCGCAAGCTCATTGCATCCTCCTCAGATTCGGATGGAAATGTGAAGTCATTGGCAGCAAAGAAACAAGCTGCCAAAAAAAGGAAGCCTAAAGAATCCGATTCGTCAAATCATGACTCTGATCTTGAGAAGGAGATCAAGAGTTTAAGCAAGCTCAGCACTACGAAGAAATCGTCTAAACGAGGCAAGAAGCAAGCAAATGAGAGCAAGAAGGAGGAGGATGAAAGCAAGATGGAGGAGGATGAGAGCAAGAAGGAGGAGGATGAAAGCAAGAAGGAGGGTAAAAAAGGTCCAAAGAGATCATTTGAGCGGAAACGAAGGCCACAGAAAGGTAGAGAAAATGCCACAAGAGATTCATCCTCCAGTGATGAAGAGGAGGAGCAGGCAGCAGACTCCGGAGAGGACAGCAGTGATCAGCAGAAGATAAAACCTATTCTCGAGTCTGTGATGCCCCACATGGATGCTTTCCATCAGTCATCAGGTCAGTCAGCTGAAAAGGATCAACTTCTTGTTCTTTTCTCAAGATGGCTAGTGTATAGGAGTGAGCGATATGACAAAAATATATTACAATACTTGGATGCTTTCCTGTGATGTACAGTAAGCATCATGATATAGCTTCATTAACAGACTGACAGTAAAAATGTAAGAAAAAGAAATATTTATTACATTTTAAAATAAATGAGGTTTGCTAGTCAAAAAATATGAAACGTGACAATAGTATTGTGATAGCTACAGATGAAATCTGTATTGTGACATACTTTACTATAATACAGGCCAATAAGGCCAATCCTTTTGTTTTTGCTATACACTGAAGATAGTTGCATATGAGATCAAATGGTGAATGAGATGATAGATCAGAATTTCATCTTTCATTTCCTGATATTTACATCTAGCTGTGTTAACTTAGAACATGGCATCTTTTTTGTTATTTCTGTAAAGCTGCTTTGTGACAATGTCCATGGTTAAAAGAGCTATACAAATAAAACTGAATTGAATTGAATTTTGTAGCAGACCACCCAACCTGAAGGTGAGCAGAAGTATTGGAACAGATGGTCTTAAAGTAAATAACACTTGGTATTTGGTCGCATATTCCTTGCTTGCAATAGCTGCATCAAGCCGGTGACCCACTGACGTCACAGACTTTTGCATTCTTATTCTGCGATGTTTTTCTAGGCTTATACCACAAGTTCTTTCAGTTCTTGTTTGTTTTGGGAGGGGTTCTCCGTTCTGTCTCCTCTTCAGGAGGTGAAATGCCTGCTCACTTGGGTTAAGGTCTGGTGATTGACATGGCCAGTCTAAAACCTTCCACTTTTTCCCCCTGATGAAGTCCTTTGTTGTGTTGGCACTCTGTTTTGGGTCATTGTCTTTCTGCATGATGAAGTTCCTCCTAATTAGATTAGATGCATTTCTGTGTAAACTGGCAGACATAATGTTTCTGTAGACTTCTGAATTCATACTGCTGCTACCATCATGAGTCACAGCATCAATAAAGATTAGTGAGCCTTGTCCAGAAGCAGCTATGCAAGCCCAAGCCTTGACAGTAACTTCACCGTGCTTGACCAGTGAGCTTGTACGTTTTGGATCATGAGCAGATCCTTTCTTTCTCCACACATTGGCCTTTCTGTCACTTCTGGGGTTTTTTTGTTGTTGTTGTTGTTGCTGCTGATGAATGATTTGCATCCTGTGATATGGCCTCTGTATTTCTGCTCTCAAAGTCTTCTTCTAATGGTGGATTGTGAAACCTTCACCCCAGCCATGTAGAGGTTGTTGGTCACTGTTGTTTTTGGGTTTTTCTGAACAGCTGTCACAGTATTTGTCTTGTTTTCCTTGGCCAACCTGCCCATTTCTGCTTGTTAGTACACCAGTGGTTCTTTCCTTTTCAGGACATTACAAATTGTTGGATTGGCTATGCCCATTGCTTGTGCAGTGACTTGCTTTTCTCCCGTAGATAGCTCTCTGGTCTTCATGTTGGTTTATCTTTTTGCGTTCTTGCGGTCTTCACAGGCAAAACCCAGGGCTCAAACCAAGAGTAGACATTCTAAGCTATTAATTGTTTAAACAATCATTATAACAGGGCACACATGAAACACCTGTCAGTGACATGTTCCAATATTTCTGATCAGTTGAAGAAGGGATGGGTTCAAGCAAAAGGTGCCATGTTCTAAGTTGTTTAACACTTCTAGATAACTACCAGGAAATGAAAGCTGAAAGTCTGCTCTTTCCTCTCTTAGATGATGGGGGGGAGGGGGGCTGTATTTATAAACAAAGCTTAATATATTTTAATAAAATGATATAATCTTTCTGTGGTGTCCCTATTAAATTAAACAAATGTAAAAAAAATTATGCTTGTCTATTGTTAGCTAAGTCGAGCTCAAAACATTCTCTGCGTCTAGAGCATGGTGATGGGGGGAAGGAGGCGCAAATCATATCAGATTCACTCAGACTAGTCTTACCTTTTTTGATTTCCTCAGGGGTAACTTTTCCCTTTACATTTATGAGTCAGAAAAGAGTGCTGCTGAATGGGTGGTATCCACCGACAAAAGCAAAAGAATAATATGAAGGCTAGTGGACACTACAAAATGTAGAATGGTTGGATGGTCTGGTAATATAATTGCCGATAACTGTCACTGGATATCATGGCAATGGAATGTCATTTAAGGACGATAATATCGTTATAGAGCACAAGCTTAGCTTCGTGCCACATTGCATTTCAGGATTGATCCACCATTATCGTTGTAAACAGTTCTTGAACAGATAGCAGATGATACAAACATTGGGGGAGGTAACTGAAAAGAAAGGACTTTATGGATAAACTTTTAATGGATGCAGAACATGCCAGTTTGAGAATCAGTCTAATTTGAGGTTTGCTGTTAAGCATCAAACACTGAGTGGGTAATGATTGAGAAGTACATTTCACACATACCGTGGATGGATACAGGGACCAGTAAAGGTAAACTAATCATGTAATCTACTGTGTATTGAAAACTAGTAGAAGAAATGTTAAATTGAGGATTTAGAAAGTCTCAGAGTATAGAAATATAGGCAGCTGTGAAAGTATGAGAGACAGAAGGATGTGAAAGAAGCATACAAACATAATTTGTTCATCAGGTAAATTTCCAACTCAGCAAAATGAAAACAACAGAAGAACACACTGATATTTTTTTCGAGATACTCCAGTACATAATGGTTTGTGCGTAGTGCTGGTTATCTCGCTGGTTATCTCACTGCAAACAATATCTTAGCACGTAAAGATATCTTGAATAAAGGAAAAGTTCTCATTAACATTATTATATAACACATACAAGACTATTAAGCCTATTATTTTTTTAGATATTACTCATTTTTAACTTGAATTTGTCTTTGAATTTGCTACTTTCTTAAAATAAATGCTTAAAAAAACAATATGCCAATAGAATATGGCAATTTCAAGCTTAAAATGAATTAAATAAAATCTAGAAACAGGCCTAATAGTCTTATTTTATTAGATAAAACAATCTAATAAAGAGAAATACTGCTTGAATTTGCCTATATTTAAGAGACTCTTACTTGCTAAGATATGTTTTTGCAGTGATGATTTTAACGCTTTGTTCTCGTATGCTCATAATCCATAACCTATGGTGTATCACCAAGAAAAGACGACACATTTCCAAGCCCTATAGTCCCTGTTTTCTCACCAGTTTTGCCTTCTACAAGTTAAACAAAATTTCCGTTATTTCCTCAAAAACTGAAAAGTATCATGTTTTCTGATGCTCGTGACCTAATTATATCTTGTACAGGAGATGAAGCTCAGGTGAAGGAGGACCCCTCTCAGATGGTTGATGATGATGACGACCCTGAGAATAGGTATGAATAATGTTTCCCTTAGCTGTGTGGTTCCATTCAAACCAAATGTTTCCAGTGCGGTCTTCAGAACAGTTCCACAACTGAATCAAGTAGAGAGATAAATGGATCAAAATGCCTCTAGCACATAAGGACTGTTAAATACTATCCGTTTCCAGACATACACTCACCGGCCACCTTAATAGAAACACTGGTACCCCTGCTCATTCATGCAATTCTGACTATTGGAAAGCGTCACCTGTTTTTTTTTTTTTTCGGATGTTCAGCTGTCGGATTTTGGGGAGTCTGTACCCACTCTAGCCTCAGAGTCCTGTTCCTGGCTGACAAGAGTGGGAACCCTGATGTGGTCTCAATCTGCTGTAGCTGATCCACCTCAAGGTTCAACTTGTTGTGCGATCATGAGCTGCTTTTCGGCTCGCCATGGTTCTAAGGAGTGGTTATTGTTCTCAGACCTCGTTCAACAACAAGGCATTTCCACCTGCCGAGCTGCTGCTCCTCACTGGATGTTTTTTCGTTTTTCCATTCTGTTGTGTACACTCTAGACACTTTTGTTCGTGAAAATTCTAGGAGATCAGCAGTTTCTGAAACACTCAGAGCAGCCTGTTTCTCACAGATATACATCCCATGGAGATATTCCCCTTTCTGATGGTTGATGTGAGCATGAACTGAAGCTCTTGACCTGTATCTGCATGATTTGCTGCTGCCACATGATTGCCTGAGTGAATAATTGCATGAATGAGCAGGTGCACACGTGTGCCTATTAAAGTGCACTGTGAGTGTGTGTGTTAAGTAATGCAGCTGTACAATCTAGAGATGTATAAGCAATCTCTACAGATCACAGAGATGGGAGTGTCTTAATGATGTACATGCTCAACACCAGGGCTGGGTTAAAAAATGCAAATGTATGTGGACACCTGATCATGACCCCCATATGTGGTCCTTCCCCAAACCTTTTGCTGTGAAGTTGGAATCAAGCAATTTTCCAGAATATCTTTGTTTGCATTAGGATTACGATTTCCCGTCACTGAAACAGTGGTCCAAACATCATGATAATATCCCTCTGTCCAAAGTGAGGTTTGTGAAGTCATGGTTTGCCAAAGTTGGAGTGGAAGAACTCAAGACTTCAACCCCACCGAACACCTTTGGGATGAATATTGTCATATTGACCAATCCTACGCATCACATTAAAATTCCCTTTGTGCTACACACCTCATTTTAGTCCAGACTGATTGCTTTGAGGCTTCTTATACCGGCTTGTTGTAGTGCTTGTGGCTACACTTGAGCATTAGTAGGTCACATGACCATAACATGTATGTAGGCTGTACCTGTGCTAGGAACTCAAATACTCAACTTCAACTTCCGGAAATGTCACTTTTCTGGCAAATGTTATTAAACATCATGTTTATTTTATTGTTCCGCATTTTAAACCCAGAAAATGCTTTGTTTTGATTTGGATTTGGTAGCAATGGATAGAAAAGTGCTCGAGTGCCTTTTTATACTGAAGGAAAAAATATAAAACTTGTTTTCTCAGTGTCAATTTGGACATTATATATTATATATTTTTTCCCTTTCCAGACATGTGCATGTGCAGTTTGTTGAAAAAAATGTAAGAGACTAAAATCCCAGAGATACTCTGCTATTAACTACATTACTCCATGAAAAAACTACTTCAAGCTCAATAGGGTTTTAGTTGCTCTGCTCAAAACAATGTCAGTTTTTTTTAATGGATTCTTGACTTCCATTTAATCTCTTTCAAAGAATTGCAAAGAAGATGCTGTTAGCTCAGATCAAAGCCAATTACTCATCAGGAGATGACAGCTCTTCAGAAGATGAAGACTGCAAAAAAGACAAAGAGGAAAGGTCTTCAACAAAGGCGAAGAATGATGGCAGCTCTGAGGGTGAAGGTAGGGGTCCTGCTGGTGAAGAATTAAAGAAAGTTGTGATAGCGTGTACTGTGTATTGTTTTGAAAAGTAAGTGATGCTATTGCTTCACTGCCTTGTTCAAAATGTCTACTATTATTTTTTAATAACTTTCATATGCTGAGATCATGTTAGATAAATAGGGAGCCAGGTTAGCATACACGGCAGCAAAAAGGGCTGACGATTGAGTAAAGGCTAGTATAAAGGCAGCTGTAATTGGCATGCTTATGTTTATAATGTATACCACTGTTCTGATTGGTCAGGAGGGGTTGATTAATTTTCTCTGACAGTAGTGCTGGCTGCAAGACACATCACAGGTATATACACTTGCATTAATGCGCTTGATTCTACACAGGGACACTCCAGATAATCTAAGTCGAATAATAAACTAGTTAATGTTTTGTTATTTAACAAATAAAAATATGTAATTGTTGCCATGTTTTCTGTAAGGCGGCATTTATTGTGTATTTTTTGTAAGGATCCTCCAGTGTCAGGGCTTTCTAACAGTCAGAGGTTAAGTTCTTCCTTCAACACAGGAGAGTCTTCTTTCATTTTCGGAGGTAATGAGATCTTAAAATGCTAGAATTGTACTTGTGATTGCGAGATGTGCAAAAGAAAAACATATCACAGCTGAGGAAAACACAGTTTTCAAGACTTTATATAGTAGAAGAAATTGACCATTTGAAGGGTTTTCTACCATGTACATCACTTGTCCATCAGCTTTGGCTTCCTGTTTTGAAGTTTCTTTTCTCATCTTATGTGATTACATCTTTTTTTTTTCACCCTGACAGAAGAAGAAGAAGAGGACTCAGACTCTGGTTCGGAAGTGGATGTGAAAAAGGCCGGGCGGAGACACAAGCTGCTTCGCAAGAAGCTGACGCTAAGCGAGGGCGAGTCTGACAACGAGAAACCAGCCAAGAGCAATAAAGAGGTCAAGAGAAGAGGAAGACGGAAAGGTCAGTGTCAGCAAAGCCAGAGGCGTCCGTGAGGGCCGACGCACAACCTTCGTCAAGAATTCAAGACATGTCAATCATTAGCTTCACACAAAGATTTGCAAATCAAGCTTATATGAAAAAAGTTCTCTCACTGTTTATAAGCTTTTGTATTAAACCGGGAGGTAATGCATGCTCTTGGATGGCACTGTTGCACCACGCTTATATTTCTGTTGATGTTTCTCTGTTTTGCTTCCTGCAGTGAGCAGCAATGACTCTGATTCAGACTTCAAACGGTCAGGCTCTGGTTCGGGGAGTGAGTCTGCGATGAGTGAGGCACTGAGTGAGGATGATGAGGACAGCAAGAGCAACAAGCGGAGAACACGGTGAGGGTGGAGTCCGAGCTCAACTATGTAGACAGTCACTTTAAACAGTTAAGCTTCTTACTTGAAATTGAAATTCCCTTCATTCTTGGCTGACAGATTTGATCTATCACGTTTGTAACCATCTCTGTGAAGCATCGTTGGCTAGAAAAAATGTGCCGTGCCATGCCACGTAAATTCCTTTCTCTTTATTATATCTGATGAATGTGCTCTTGTAGGTCCTCCAAAAAAGCTGAGAAAGATAGTGAAAGGAGTTACCAGAAAGAGAAGAAGAAAAAGCGGCGGCGGATTAAGGTTCAAGACGATTCCTCCAGCAACAAGGTACAGTCCGTGTGGCTGTTGCTGTGCAGAGCTGTCCGTTTTGTCTACGTGCTCGAGTGTGGCTGATGGCTTCTTTTCCGCAGAGCGCCGAGGAAGGGGAAGAGGAAGGGGGAGAAGGGGATGACAAGGGCACACCAAAAGGCCGCAAGAAGATCCGCAAGATCCTGAAAGATGACAAGCTGCGCTCCGAGACGCAGAATGCTTTGAAAGAGGAAGAAGAGAGGCGTAAACGAATAGCTGAAAAAGAGCGGCTGAGAGAAAAACTGCGAGAGGTGAGTAGACTGGGAACGCAGTGACAGACTTGGGGGCAGTGGTGGCTCAGCGGGTAAAGCTTTTCAATACACATTGTATGGTTGAGTTCAAACGCCACCGCCACCAAGTCTCTAACCCTGAAGCGCTCGATTGTAGTGTAAGCATGTAAAATGAATGAAATTTTACTGTTAGTCTTTTTTTAATTAGCTTTGTGGGGAACCGGGTCAGATGTCTGCATTCAAATTGAGTTGAATTTGATCGTTCCTTGGAGCGTTTGGTTGCCAGCTTGTGAGTAACACGCAATAGAGGGGTTCAGCAAGTACATAATGGAGCTCTTGCTCGTTTAGACAATCGTGGTGGAGGAATCCTCGCAGATCACCTGTCCCATTACTACTAAACTGGTGCTGGATGAGGATGAAGAGACCAAGGAGCCACTCGTCCAAGTCCACAGAAACATGGTGACTAAGCTGAAGCCCCATCAAGTGGATGGTGAGTCAGGATGAATTCTCTCCCAGATTAGTCCTGTGTGCTGGTACTGTTGTTCATCTGGACCTTGTAAGTGTGTACAAACCACTAACGGTTTCTAGTTCATGGGCACAAACTGAAGTCATACAGAACTTTTAACCATGCCATAGTATCGATTATGGTGTGTCCGAATTGTAGTCGTTTTTATGAATATCGAATATACATCTGTGTGATGTGTGTGTAGTGATTTCATTTTGTTCTGTATCTCTTCTGCAGGTGTGCAGTTCATTTGGGATTGCTGTTGCGAGTCTGTGAAAAAGACTCTAAAGTCAGGTGGCTCTGGCTGTATCCTCGCACACTGCATGGGTCTGGGCAAAACCCTTCAGGTAAAGCACTATGGACTGGGCATGTTTCATTCTTCAGCATTTTCGTTAGGGAGTGTAGGGAGTTTCCTTTAAAGTCTGGAGTGCCATTGTATAGTGTATCAAAATGACAGGGTAGAGAGAAGCCTTCTCATGCATTAAAAAGTCCCTTGATCAGCCTTGATTTTTGTTAGTCCCTGAGTTGTGAGTGTGTGACGTGGTAACAAGTTAGGCAGGAGGGAAAGTTTGACAACATTAGCAATCACCTGAATAAAGCTTAATGCTAATAATAATAAGAAGAAGAATGGAACGTTACTGATAAAAGTGGTGGTAAAAATTTTTTTTGTTTAACTTTTATTTTAGGCACTGGCTGTTTTACTTTAATTACCTTGACTCTGAGTTTAGACCCTGGCTAGCAAGGGGAAAGGAAATGGCACACGCCTCAGTGCTCAGTAGTAGAACTGAAGTTCTGTCACGCGTAACACTTTCTCTGCATGCTCTTATGTGCACGCAGTTCACAGCACCTTGCGCTCATTTTACCGACCTAACCCTAACCGACCATGCTCGATGCTGCTCTGTGCACCCACTCTCTATTAAACATACTGTTTAAATGGCGATAAACAGGTTTTTACCATCATTGAGGGGTGTTACTGCGATAACGTCTTTAACCGTCACTGGGCACAGACATACCACCTACTCAAGCACCTCAAATTCAGCTGCATAACTTTCACACTGCTCTCACCCCACAGTGCTTGTGGTTTTTGTACGAACTTGTTTCTGAGAGAAAGCGGCACTCTGAGGGAAAGTCCCCTAGGTCACACACAGCTGTCATATGTAGGCAGTAGGTATGTTCTTCATCTGTCAGCATGAGTCCAGCATAAAAAAATTTATAGATGCTGTTCCCTTCCTATCAGTTCATTAAACGATTGTTGCACAAGTGTGGCACGTTTATTGCAATAAATCATTCATAGTCACGTCAGGTTCACGTCATGGCACGTCAGGTTCCGCATCATTGCAGATGAATACAAAGGTGTATTAGAATTTTTCAGCAAGACATATGATTTTTTTTCTTTTTATATGATTGTTTTTGATTTATATGATTGTTTTATTTGTCATCACTCTTTAAAGTATTGTTCTCTCCACTGAAGACAGAAATAGAAGGTAAGGGGAAAAAGTGAAAATAAAAACTAATTAATCAGTACTATTAATAATAGATAAATGAATAAGTAAAATAAATAAATAAGAGAAGAGCGGGTGACTGAGGTAGTTAGAACAAGTGTAACGTGGATTATCAGTATTATTACATTAATAAAGGCGTTACAGGGGTCCGTCTCTTCAAATATTTCGGCCTCTGAAGCTGTAGTGTGTATGCGATGCGTTCCATTTCGTACAGCTCCCACACTTTTTGGATCCGAACATTGTGTGATGGAGGGTCTGGTTTTGATCTGAATGTGATGCACTTAATAGCGGCTGCTGGTGGGATTTGTAGCACATATCCTTTTAGCTCTACCCTCGAAGCCTTCTGGACGCACACCAAGAAGGACTGCTTTGGGATCTCTGGGAGTCTCATGGTGGAAGATTTCTTTACTGCAGTGGGTTTTGAGGTGTTTCGTTGGATGCATACTTTACATTTACATTCCCATTTCTTCATTTAGCAGATGCTTTTATCCAACCCGACTTGTAAATGCTTCAGTCTGCAGTCACATCCACAGTAAAGACAAAGAAATCTGTTTGACTAATACTGATATTATCTTCATGTAGAGACAGAACATCAACAGAAGGCATGTAAATGCCACCATTAAATTCCCTGCTAGACCTTTTGGGAACTCTGTTATTCAATGAAGAACAACTGTGGAGGGGTAAAGATCAGAATTTCAAGCTTACATATGTAATTAAGACAGTTGTCTATGTTAAAAGTAAATTAACTGAGTTAGTTGAAGTGAAGTATCAGCATTTGCAGACTGTGGTGGAGGTACAAATAAGTGAGTAATGTCTAGGGTTGTGAGCTCCATCAGTGGCTCAGTTGTTCTTCTGCTGTCCTGCAGGTGGTGACGTTTCTCCACACTGTGCTCCTGTGCGAGAAACTCGATTTCTCAACGGCTTTGGTGGTGTGTCCCCTTAACACCGTCCTCAACTGGCTGAACGAGTTTGAGAAGTGGCAGGAGGGCTTGAAAGACGAGGAAAGCTTAGAGGTAGAGAGTTTTCTCGTGTAATGCATTATTTCTCATTTCCTGCATAATCCAGTCTCACTGAATCTCACAATATAATATCGCCCATTATATCAGTAGACCTTTTGTTATAATTACATCTTTGTTTCCATTCAGACATTCATTTTGCCATTTCCAATAAATCAATCAACAAAAGAAAATGCAAATAAATCTGTTTCCATCTACCAAAGCTATGCCAGAATCCTGAAGATGATGTACAAGTAATTAGGGAGGAACGACTGTATGGAAAGAAACAGCAAAACAGCAGCGTGATGGAAAGATTTAACAATTGTTCATTCCTTCATTCATCATCTGTAGCACTTTATTCCTGTCAGGGGCACAGTGATGATCGTAGCTTCATCCAAATAGCTCACGTGTCCCCTGCGGCCATGCTTGTTCAGATATATGTAGAAACATGCACCGAAACATGTAATTTGTGTTCCTTGCTTCAGCCAGGAACTCCTTTCACTGTAAAATAAACTCCATGGACCCTCTCAGTACAGATTTATTCTATGAACATAATCCTACTATGCAAATATTAGGCTTATTATGTAAATTTGTCTTAACTGACATTTATAGGCCACTTTGGAATGAACCCATTCAATCTGAGTAAGTAGTCAAACTGCTGAATAATCATAAATATAAATGATCACAAATATAACAGCGTTGATGTTGGTGGGTTGAGATTTCCAGCACCTGGCTATGCTCTACAGGCAGCATTTCATCATTTACCACTGCCCTACATCANGATCGTAGCTTCATCCAAATAGCTCACGTGTCCCCTGCGGCCATGCTTGTTCAGATATATGTAGAAACATGCACCGAGAGCGTTGGTGTTGGTGGGTTGAGATTTCCAGCACCTGGCTATGCTCTACAGGCAGCATTTCATCATTTACCACTGCCCTACATCATTATTTATTCGAAAAGCCATGGAATTCTATGACTTTGTTTTACATTTGGTCTTTGTTGATAGACTATTCCACAACAGACATGCTTTTTATTAAATGTCTAACCTTTCCAGTTCATCTTTTTATTCACATTTTCAAAATTTGCATAAAAGAGCTGAACAATTAAATACAAGATCATGCCATGCAAACATGTTCCAATACATTATAATAAGACAAAATGGGTCAGCTAACTGATTTGTCTTGGTTTTCAATAATGTATTATTAATTGATTAATAATGTATTATTAAATTTTTTTTTAAATAATAACTGGCGAAATGAAACCAGACCTGTGCACTCTAAAGTCAGGACTTGGACTGTGCTTGTGCTCACATTGTGTGTTTGTGCATCAGGTGACAGAGTTGGCCACGGTGAAGAGGCCTCAAGAGCGAGCGTACGCCCTGCAGCGCTGGCACGAAGATGGCGGCATCATGATCATCGGCTACGAAATGTACCGCAACCTAACACAAGGCCGCAACATCAAGAGCAAAAAGCTTAAAGAGACATTCCAAAAGACCCTCGTGAACCCAGGTGAAGTGCAGTCAACCATTACTTTTAGCTCTCAGCACTACTGTGGACATTTCACACTTAGTCTGAATGCATGAGGATTCATAGCAAATTCCTGTCCATGTTCTTCATGTGTCTTCCATCTCCCAAAAACATGCCATGTGGATTAGACTGCTCTACATTGCCACCAGGTGTGAATCAGTATGTGAATGTGCGTGTCCATGGTGTCTGGTGTCCCATCCAGGATCTATTCCTGCCTTGTCCTCAGTGTTCCGGGGATTGTCTCCAGACACACCACGCCCCTGACCAGGAAACTGAAGCAGTTACTAAAGATGAATGATTGAACAATATTTATATATTCAGTGTGTGTGTTATTTTTCTTGACACTAGACTTACAAGTTCACTTGACCTTGAACCCCAGACCACCATTTTTGTGGGCGGAGCAGAGATCTGTTCCCTGGATCCACCCGAGTTAACAAACAGCTTCAGGGCCATAAAAAAGCAAAAGGGTGAAAACACCCCATGACTGTGCTGATGTTACACACCAGGTTTTAGGTGGTTTGTATCACCACCCTCATCCTGTCTCTGTTTTAATTATTTTTCCTTAAATGTCCCATTGCAGGTCCGGACTTTGTCATTTGTGATGAGGGCCATGTGTTGAAGAATGAAGCCTCGGCTGTGTCCAAAGCCATGAACTCCATTAAGACCCGGCGAAGAGTGGTGCTGACTGGAACTCCGCTTCAGAACAACCTGATTGAGTGTGAGTGACTGCTGTATTTGTTATTTCATTTATAATCGTTCTATTGCAGATGGGAATTTTGGGTTGAAATGAAGATGATTAAAAGAAACGCTATACAACTGGGCTTATGATTTGCACCTGTGGTTCACAAACGGTTTCCTACCACTCAGCTTTCATGTCTAGTTAAAGCCTTGCATATATTTGAGCATGTTTCTATAAGAGCTGCAGAGATATTAAATGATGATTAGATGATCAATGGATAACCTCCAGCCTCAGCTCTAGACACTTTGACACAGCTCCTTGGTTTTAATAGCAGCGAATAATCAGGATGAAAGTATTTACCTTTCTGTCTTTTCTGTGTGTTTTTCCCTCAGATCACTGCATGGTAAACTTTATCAAAGAAAACTTGCTGGGCTCAGTGAAAGAGTTCAGGAACCGTTTCATCAACCCCATCCAAAATGGCCAGTGCGCTGACTCTACGCTGGTTGACGTGCGTATCATGAAGAAACGAGCACACATTCTCTATGAGATGCTGGCAGGATGCGTCCAAGTAAGCCTGTGGTTCTCACATCTGTCTGCTTTTTGCTTTAAAGTGGTTTAAATAATTGAGAGCTATTCAGGGGTTGACAAATAATAAATCCATTAGCTAGCCAATAAAGCAAGTGAAAGCTCCAGTGTGTGCTGCCCATTTCCATGTTTTGGTTGCCCAGAAACATAACTAACTAGGCTAAAAAGTGCTGGCTAAACTACTTTAATTACTTATTGTGAGCTATTTTGCTAGGTAAGTGCATTAATACAGACTAACGTGAGTGTATAAATACAGACTAAAGTGAGTGTATAAATATAAAGGCACAGACTGTGTTGCCATTAACCATGTCCCCTTCCTTTCTCCTTTTTAATTTTCTTCACAATTTGGTCACCTGCCAGTTCCCACCCACCAGCCAGCTTTCCCCTATCACACGATGGATGGCTACTAACCCATCGAGGGTGAAGCCAAATCCACCTTTTTAAACTGCCCTTAAAAGGGCAAAGTAAGACACTCGGAGGAAAGTGCTGTCTGCCCTCTTCTGCATACGTGACGCCGACACTTGATACAAATGCCCATGATTAGCTAGTGTCGCATTGATTGACAGGGGAGAGAGAGTAATGCCTCTTTGAGCTGTAATACTCATGATTTCCTGGCCATTTGGCGACTCCTTTTCTGTTGCCTAGTAAAAGTCAGTAGGAAGTAGGACTTTTGATTTTGTGAGTTGTTGAACCTCTTGTCCACCAGGCAGCTACACATAAAAAAAAAAAAACCTGAAACCTGTTTGTCCTGGCTGCCAGAGCCGCTAATTTGTCCACCCCTGTATTTTATGTCAGGCCTGTGTGTGTGTGTGTGTGTGTGTGTGTGTGATATTCCTTATATTTTTTTTTTGTAATCCTTTTCAGAGAAGAGACTATACTGCACTTACTAAGTTCCTGCCACCTAAGCATGAGTATGTGCTTGCGGTGCGGATGATGCCTGTGCAGTGCAAGCTGTACAGATACTATCTGGAGCACTTTACAGGTAAAGGGCTCTCCTGCAAGTCCACCGCTACCTAAATATTGCTCTGAGAGCATGTCGTGGTATAGGTAACTATAAGAAACACTGATATTAGTTTCACCTTCAGTCTGGTTGGAAAACTGTGTCCCAGACACACCATTGGGTTAAGTCATGTTATAACTTGGATTGCGCTACTTCTAAAGTAGATCTGCAGCTGAGGGATTGCATGGCAGCTGGTGTGGATCTGCCTATCCAGACAAATTCCCACATCCTTTTTTTTTCCTAATGAAGAGTTTTGGCAGCGTTTTCCAGCAGGTGTCTCATTACGCCAGCTGGAGGCTGTGGCACTGCATTTTCGGGCATAGTGTACTTTATACTGTGGGTTTTGTTCCCAAGCAGGACTGACCTCCAGGTTCAAATCAGACTTAATTTATTGCACAGGTTCAAGCTTGCTTTAATTGGGTCACATTTTCTTTTTTCAGTAAAGTGAAAAACCACAGCCTAATATTTCTTTTTGTCAGTATGGGTTAAGCGGTTATAGTTTAGAAGCTTTTTGGTGCTGTAAGTTTGGCCAAAAATAATCTCAGGATTTGTTTTGATGGAGAATGCTTTCACGCGAACAAAACATTACTTGCATAGTTTAGAACATGGCTGTTAAGTGTCATGCTGGTCACAATAAAATATAACCACTGATGATGTTGTAATCACTTGCCTTTTACAGGGATGAGTCTCTAAAGTGGGATTTCCTGGTTTGAAAACTGGGATTATAGTAGTAAAGAGGCAAGGACAGTTAAACTCCAGATCTCACTAGATTTAAAAAATAGCATGTAAGAACAGAAAAGATAGAGAAAATATAAAATTCAGTAGCTATCCCACCAGGCAAATGAAAGCTCCAGTGTACATGTTTTGGTTGGCCGGAAATCTAATATACTAGACTTAAAAAGTGGTAGGTAATGTAATAATGTATGCTGAAGTAGTTGAGTGCATTAATACAGACTGAGGGAAATGAACAATTATATGATCACTGTCCCCTAATCTAGCCATGGGGGTCACAGTCCAATGACTTCTCTGCCGGTTCCAAGCCCGGATAAATACAGAGGGTTGCGTCAGGAAGGGCATCCAGTGTAAAACGTTGCCAAATTAAATCATGCGAATCGTCAGTACTCCGAATTTCATACCGGATCGGTCGAGGCCCGGGTTAACAACGACCGCCATCGGCGCTGTTGACCTACAGGGCGCCGGTGGAAATTGGGCTACTGTTGGTCGAAGACGTAGAGGAGGGAGGAGAGTGCGTAGACAGAGAGAGAAGACAAGGTATTAATATGAAGCTAGTAGGTGGTAGTGTTAAGGATGCAGAAGATAGGGATAGGTGGAGAGTGATGACTCGCTGTGGTGACCCCTGAAGGGAAAAACCGAAAGAAGAAGAAGATATGATCGCTGTCCCCTACTAACAAAGCATGTCATGTAGCACAGCATGTTTGTGCCCTTGATTAATTAAAAAGTCAGCAAGCCACTGGTGAACTCTTCAGCTATGAGCTGTTGCATTCTGTCCTCACATCTCACGTAAAATATATTATTCGAGTCTGGTATTTTATTTATTTATTTATTTTTAAACCTGTGTTTAACCAAGGCTGTGAGTCGTAAGCAGGAAAGGTAGATGACAGCTTTGCATCGAACTGAGTTTTGCTCGTTTTCGTCAGTGTTTCCACATTTTCTGAATTCCTGATTCAGAAAAGCCTGTTATCTACAGACGCGAATGAATCCAACCAGTAAAAATGATTGTGCAGCCGAACCGGTTGTGCCTCGGCTGAACCAGCAAGCGGTAGGATTCAGAATGAGTAGCCATAGCTACAGCATGCACGTGCGCGTTAAGTTTGAACAAGTGAAAAAAACACCATTTGGAAATTCACATTTGGTTGTTCGGATTCGTGTTTTGCTGTCACAACTCAATAAACTGTTTCTTTTACTGAGCAGGTGTCGGCTCTGCCTTGGAGGGGGGAAGAGGCCGTGCAGGCACAAAGCTTTTCCAGGATTTCCAGATGCTCAGCAGAATCTGGACACATCCTTGGTGTCTCCAGCTGGACTATATCAGTAAGGAAAACAAGGTAAATGAACAAAGGCACACAACTGGCGAGCTGCAGGCCTCTCTTCCTTCATCAGCACTAAAACAAAACCCAGGGGAACGCTGGAGTTTCCTCCCAGTCATCACTTTCTGCGCAGGCAGTCATGCCGAGCACAACAACCTTGGTTGTAAGAGTGTGTGTGTCCAACTGATGTAACTAGAAGGCAAGTTTTAGATTTGCTTTGCTGCATTGGCTAAACATCAAAACACTAACACACGGCTGCATGGTACTGGCTGAAATCATAATTATGACGAATTTTCTTTTATAAAATAAATCATTATTTTAATTATTTTTGATTATTTAGCCAGTTTACCAAGAAAATAGTTTGTAAACTATTTTCTAAATGAAACTAAAAACTTTTTATTACACATTATAAGTCTATATATTTATAACTCCTTTCATCAAAATAAGCTGGGTGCTTTAGCATTGAATAGCTACCCAGCTTTTAAAATCCCAACAGATAATGAAAAGACAGGGCGTCTCACACATTGGCTAACGGATTTTTCTAGATTTTTCTGAGAAATCGAGGCGCACGCCCTAAATGACTGGATATCACACGCTAATGACATTACCCAACTTGTAACTTGTCACTGAACCGAACATGCACAAAAACATATGCTTTCCTGTTACCAGGAGACAATGACGGCAAAACAAACATGGAGACCGCGCCCCGATTGGTTCAAAGCTTCGGCATTCGCAACCCAGCTTTTTTTTTCCCGCTTGTCTGCGCAGTGGTGATGGTTCTTTGAAATGACGTTGTACAGACATTTATGCTCCTGCCCCAGCTCTGTTAATTCGGCCTCCTTAAAGGCGCTCCACTCCAGTCATAATTGCCTGTCTGCTATTTTTCACGCTTCTCGATTTTCTGTGACAAACGTCAACACCGGCTTCCCCACAAATCTGCAGACTAGCGCCGACCAGCGCAGACTCCACCTGATTGTGAATCTTGGCTATAATCAGCGTAAAAGTCTGGCTTTAGTTATGTTAATTGAGTGGCTCTTTTCAATGCTATATTTAAACACAGTTAGACTCGGTTAAACAAAGTTAAATAAATAAACCAGCCAAAAACAGTTAAAACACATAGACATTGGGAGCTCGTTATTTAATGCAGCAGAATCAGTGAAGAATGCTAACACCAAGCGATCTGCATACTTCAGTTACATCAGTCACTTGTGTTTTATTAAGTGAGGAAGCCAAACTTCAAAATAGCTGAACCTGAAAAGCGTGTAGTCTGTGTGAATACTGCAGTCACAGCGTTGTGATGGTTTACGAGTTGTCTGTGTTGTATGCTTTAGTCATTGTGCAGCGTTTAGATGGCCATTAAAATGATTTGAAAGATTTCTAACCGTATTAACTAGGAAATCAAACACAGGGGGTTATGATGTTCTAGGAAATTAATCAACAACAGAGTGGTGTGAAGTGGCGTGATAGAAGCCTAGTTACTGTTACTCCTCTGAAGCTGATTAGTTTCCAATAACTGCACTTCCTGAGGTGTGTTATTTCTTTTATACTGCAGCAATTTGCCAATGATGTCATGTTACTGAGAAATCTCACAGCCCTCTGTCCTAAAAGTCGAAGTCCAAAAGTTTGAAATAAATGTCTCCTCACAGAAAATGCCCCTGTATCAACAATTCTACACATTTTTAATATGTTTAGGTGGAGCATCCCGGTGTAAGCTGTAACACAGTAATGTGTTAAAACAACATTTCAGTGGAACTACCGTCAGAGCTGCTGTTATAGACAATTAATCAACACCCTCTAACCATTCAGAATCAAGAATACAGCAGTGCAGTGGTATAATAGGCATCTTGGATTATCTAAGTATTTACTGTTCTATGTGGACAGTTTTGACGCAGTATGAATTAATACAGTCAGGTGTTGATGATGATCCAAGACGTAATTTGGTGTTAACAGGGGTACTTTGATGAGGACAGCATGGATGAATTTATTGCGTCTGAAACGGAGGAGTCCTCAATGAGCCTGACCTCTGAAGACGAGAAACCCAAAAGGTCAGTATCCTATTTCAGCTTGCTACACGTTTGCTTTTTTCAGTCCTCTCTATGCTGATACATGTTGTTTCCACAAACCACATGCAGGAAGAAGAAACGGGGGAAAGGCAAAGGTGAGAGCTCGGACAAGTCCGACAGTGACGACGTGGAGGTGATTAAGGAGTGGAACACGAGCTCTCGTGGAGGAAACCCAGAGGGGCGGAACAGAGCCGAACCTGTAGAAGAAGGTAACTTGGGTTTGTCTTGACTGTCTTCTCAATTTAGGTGTCCTGCATTGTTTTTCTTGGCCAACGTATATTGACTTACAAAGATCTGGGACAAAAGCAACTAACATGACTGAATGGTGACAGGTAGATATATTTTAATGCTTAACCATTAGAATTAGTAGTGATTTAAGCAATTTGGTATTTTGTTATCTTGTTTTTTCTAGTGGTGCTTTATGTCACCACTCTGAGCTAGCACCATGGAGTCTGAGCAGATGAAAGGTCTGTTTTGAATGTGGCAATGGGAGAATAAATACATACTTCTCTTTCCAGTTGTCTTTAAAGTTTCTGCTTTATCATGGTTTGTGAAAACTCCCACCTTTGACATAATGTCTCTATCGCTGTAGCTAGTTTCTGGTGCTCAACTATGGCCAATTCTTTTAGCTAGTGGAGTATAAAAGACTTGGAAACTTGGAGGTAGAAAAGGTTATATATAATCTTTAAGCAAAAGTCACAGGAATTGTATTACAGAATATCTTTTTTCTGTTACGTAAATGTTTTTTACAAAGACTTCACCTTCTTAGTGTGCCGCCATTCTGACTGTGACATGAGGTGTGTTTGTGTCGGTGCAACAAAATAAGAATTCTGACCACTGACCAATTCGACCACTGCATGATACATTATACCTTAGCATTGTTATACTATGAACGTGTGTGTTTGTTTCATTAGTTCGTGCCAGCAACTCAGGCCCTGGTAGCCCGTCTCCTGACTGGTACAAGGAGTTTGTGAGCGAATCGGATGCCGAGATTCTGGAACACTCCGGAAAAATTGTGCTTTTGTTTGAAATTCTGCGGATGGCAGAAGATGTGGAAGATAAAGTGTAAGTTTGACTTGTTTGATCTTTCCTCCCAACTGCTTATGCCATGTGATTTATTCAGATGATGCATGGTTTAACCGATTGCACTGTGTTCACAGTTTGGTGTTCAGTCAGTCACTCATTTCACTGGACCTCATTGAGGATTTCCTGGAGTTAGCATGCAGAGCCAAAGAGGAGGGTAAACCCTCTCCTTACAAAGGTAGGCAATTGATTGGCACTTTTGAATTGATTGGCTTAGAATGGATGAATATACAGTTGGGGTCATAAGACGCCTTGCAGAATCTGCAAAATGGAGGTAATTTAAAAAAAAATAAATAGAAGAGGGATCATTTATTTTGTACTGCCCTGAATAAGTTATTTCACATAGCAGGTGTTGATATATAGTCCACAAGACACAATGATAACTGAATTTACACTACTGAACCAGTTCAAAAGTTTACATACGCTTGATTCTTAATACTGTGTGTACTGGATGATCAACAACTGTTGATATGCTTTGTGATAGTTGTTCACGAGCTCCTTGTTTGTCCTGAGCAGCTAAACTGCCCACTGTTGTTCAGAAAAATCCTTCAGGTCCTGCATATTCTTAGCTTTTCCAGCATCTTTTGCCTATTTGACTCCTTTCCAGTAGTAGCTATAGGACATTGAGATCCATCTTTTTACGCTGAGGACAATTGTGGGAGTCGTACACAACTATTACAAAAGGTGCAAACATTCATTGATGCTCAAGAAGGCAACTCACACACACACACACACATATGTGTATGTATATATATATATACACACTGAACATTATGCAAAATTTGCAGCTTATGCAGTTTTCGAACCCTAGGTCACACAAACAGTGGCTTGATTAAACCAGCTGTCTCTTTAATGGAGCCTGCACTCAGTGGCACATTTGTTGGCAATGAGCTGTATGTTTTGAATGCCTCATTGTACATTAATGGGACAGATTGGGTTACATTTCAGTGTATTGTTTGTTTTAAGCGAGACATTTACAGTGTTTTTTTTTTTATTTATTTTTTTTTAATGGCCGGACTTGTTTGGTCATCTTATGACCCAGAACACCGGTCAAGCAAACATCACCTCTCATTCCTGCCTTCTTATGTTTAACGACTAAGTTAAAAGGTTGGTGGTCAAACCTTTTAGGAGCCCATCTTCTACTTTTAGTGCACATCTGACACGGATCTAAGTTAAAAGGTCTCAATTTCACACACATCCTACACATTTGGACCCAAAGCCTCTGGCATAAGGTCATTTTCCTAATTAAACTTCAGCAGCTGTTTTTGCTTTCATTTTGAAAATGATTAGACCTTGACTTTTTTTTTCTCATTCCCCCCCCAAAAAATGTTTGCTTAAGGCTTTGCAATTTGTAATGAAAAGATCACAGAGAAGTAATTGGAAACATACTGTAACTTTAGTTATGAACACACTCACAGGGGGAGGCAGTAATATTAAAGGGCAAACATGAGTACCCTCCACTCAGCCACCTATCTGTGTGCATTCTTTACCTAAGCTCTACATGAACGCAGATGGCTCAACAGGAATTATCACGCTGCTGCCAACACACTGGTTGTGTTATGACTGGTTAAGCTTGTTTGTTCTCTGTGAGAAACGTTAAGCAGCACAAGGCACTGGCTGCTTGTATCGTTATTGTACCACCGCCTCACAAAATGTGAGTCAGCGCTGACTGGCTGTAATGTTGTTTTCTCTTGAAGGTGAGGGCAAGTGGTTCAGAAACATTGACTACTACCGACTGGATGGTTCTACTAATGCCATGACTAGGAAGAAATGGGCTGAAGAATTCAATGACACCAGCAATGTTCGGTAAACAATTTTTTTGTGCCGCTTATGTGCGGCAGCCAAAGACAACTCCTTTGCTCTTTATCTGCAACGAGAAACGGTTTCAGATGGCTGAAATGGCTTCCAATGCATCATAACACATGGCTTCAAATGCATCTTCAAATGCAACTTCAAGCGCAATTCTTGTGGAGTAGCATGGCAAAAAGTAGTTATTTGCAGGCCAAAAAAAGGCTGATGAGTTCAGTCTCAGCTGATGACTTCAGTTCAGTTTCGGTATTAGCTACCACCACCTAAAAGGAACAATTTACATTCTTAGGGGGGTAAAAAAAGATTCCTAGTTAGTTCTGTTTGTCTGGTTGTGGACAAATGGTTAGAGATTGATCCCCTTTAGATAGCCAGAACTATCTAAAGAACTCATTTTCGGTTGTACTTCATAATCATTATGATGCACAGTATAGATAGTAAACAGTTCAGTGTTTTTCTTGTACCAGTATGCCAGAGATAGAGATTTGTATTAAGTTGATACAGAGCTTCATATTAAGTTGATGACTTAAAAGAAAGAGTCAGGAAAAGCCCACTAACTAAAACCTCATTGCTGAACTTGTAACAAGAATATGTTCCTGCAAATACATTACTCACGGTTGAGATACTCACAACATTAAAGGAATTTTTTAGTTCTCCCTCCTCTTTCCATGAGTTGTAAGCACCCCTCTTTCTTTTTTTTCCCTTCAGGGGTCGTCTCTTTCTCATCTCTACAAGAGCTGGCTCGCTAGGGATCAACCTAGTGGCAGCAAACCGGGTCATTATCTTTGATGCCTCATGGAACCCATCTTATGACATTCAGAGCATTTTCAGGGTGTACCGCTTTGGCCAACTGAAAACGGTGTATGTCTACAGGTTTTTGGCTCAGGTGAGGAATGCATCACTCAAGGTTTTTTGTATTTATTTATTTATTTTTTAGACTCTTTGTGGATTGTGAATTGCATACAAGCACATATTTGTGCTCCACTGCTTTAATATGACGTACATAAAAAATTAATGTAGCACCTGAGTGGCGCAACAACAAAGCATTTGGAGATCATTCGTTCGTATCCCAACAGTGCCACCGCCATCCACAGCTGGGAGCCAAGGCAGCAAAATTGGCCACGCAGTCTGGATTGGAGGAATGCGTATATACTCTATCCCCTGTCAATCACAGCGATACTAGCCAGTTATGCACGTCTGTGAGCTGATGTATGTGGAAGGGGGTAGATAGTGCTTTTATTCCAAGTGTGTTTTCATGTTTCTTGTAGAAACCCTGAAGGTGTTAGCTTTCGCAATCCTCAGTTGGTATTTGTTACCTGATAGGGTGGGTGGGAATTGGCAGGTGACCAAACTGGGGAGAAGATAACGAAAAATAGAAGCAAGATATCAGAAATGTGTTCTTTCCATGTTAAGTGCAAATGAGTGAAGTTGACTTGTATGGGCTTTCTCTAAGAACCTGGAACCGTCTAGTATCAAAGTACAATCACACCTTAATGCCGTTAGTGTGTTTTACAATAGGGAACCATGGAGGAGAAGATTTACGACAGGCAGGTGACCAAACAGTCCCTGTCATTCCGTGTGGTGGACCAACAGCAGATTGAGCGCCACTTCACCATGAATGAACTGACTGAACTCTACAGTTTTGAGCCAGACCAGCTGGATGACCCATCGGAAAAGAAAAGCAAAAGGTCCACACCCATGTTACCCAAGGTAAGGGGCAAGTTAACTGCAATTCCCATGCACCCTGCCAACTACATAGTGCACTTAGGATGCTGCAGAACTAGCACCTGCAATCATTTGAACATGTATCTTTTTCTTATTATCAAGTCACACAAGTTTAATGCTCCAAAACCTGTTTTGCGGGTACATGCTGCCTTTGAACTTTACAGGGGGTGATAAACTGTGTTTACTCATGTGGCTTGGCTCCAGAGCATTTATTGTGCTTCGAGGGGTAGTGGTAAATGGGAGGGGTGAGATGTTTTAGTGTTAGCTTTGTCCCAATGGTTTTTTTTTTTTCTTTTTTTTTTTTTGCTAGCACTTTGGCACAGGTGTGCTGTCACAGGAAAGAGCCCCTGCAGTGTTTACAAGAATCCATTGGGCTTAGATAGTGTGTCCAGCCGCACACAACGACGAGCAGCTGCAGAGAGAGATGCCTCTGTTTACGCGTATTTACCAGAAAGCGTTTATATTGCAGAACTGATGCTGGTGGAGGCTAATTGGAGACAAAGAGATCCAGTGCAGATCCATCGAAATGTGTCCAAATGCACACAGCTGCACAGATATTTGTCTGTTTACTGTTATTTACCACAGACGGTTTATCTAAGTATTAAAGTAGACCCCCACTGACACCACTGCACTAAAGAGTTAGCCTGAATTCATCATTTTGAGCCCTCTGTTGCTTTGTTCTTTGACCTTTTCAGATACGTTAACTTCCCATTGACTTGACTTTATGTGGATAATCCAGGCAGTGAAATGAGAGAACCCTTTTCTGCTGGCAACTACATTACATTGATGTTTTGCGATTAAAACACGTTACATAATGATGTAACTGCTCAAGAACTGGCAAGGTGGTAGCTCTATCTTGAGATTGCGAGTTTGATTCCCGACCATGTGGGCCATTATGTGTCCATGTAGAAGGAATATTTCGGCGATAGCTTTTCTTGCTGGCGCGATTTATTGGTTTGTCGTAGCAGTGACACTTGATAAATGATTGCCGAAAATAAATTCTCTCAACGTACCATATATTGACCAACAGTTTATTCACGAAAGTTAAATGGAAAAAGTATATATGTAAAATATTACACACTGTTTTCAATTGCCTACAATGGCATCTCAGATTGTTAAATGTTGTTTAGCATAAAACTCCTTGAATGTTTTTGTTAATTATTCATTTTGCTTTTGAGTAAACCTAACTGGTAAGTTCAGATGGACTCTAAGCTCTCTAGAGATGACTTCATTTGGCCATATGTGTGCCAGAATGCAGCAAGTCAGCTGTTATGGATGGAATCTGCTAGCTGCAATAGTATGAAGATGAGTCAGTCATCCCTCAAAGCCTTTAGTCCTATCTCTATTTCTCACTGTGCCACGGCCAAGTTTATGGAACGGAGGAAATATTTTTAAACTTAGCAGACTTGTACCTGATTTTTCATGACCCTGGAAAGTATACCCTTCTGTCAATGTTTCTATTCTTCATTCAGCACTTTCAGTATTTAATTAGATGTAAATATCTGGAAATGCCAGAGGTTGATAGACATATATGAATGTTTGGTATTGTGGATATTCCTTTCCCTCCTCCCCAAATGCAAACTGTGTATGATTTAGCAAAGGCAGCCACCACCCCACCTCACTGCCCTAGGTATTTCTGGGAAATCTCACCCGCCCCCCCTCCTTGTAGCACACACATCCTGCTCAGTCAACCCTCTTGCCTCTGAATGTGGCCTGCAGCAGCTCTGACCTCCCTTCCCCTCACCCAAACAAGCCTGCCATCATGAAGGCCATCTGTTTAAAGCTGATTCACTGCTTTGTCTCTGAAGTTTTCAAAGGAGCACCGTAAACTTTGCTTCCTCCTTATTTTTTTTTTTCCTGATGAATGGTCATTATTCAGAACACCCCTTCAGGATGCCCTTGCACTCTTCAGAGAAACTAATTGGAGACAAAGGAAGCTTGCAGACTTCCACCATAATGACAAAGAAGAGCACCATGGCCCAGACACGAGAGCCACCCAGCTTGGGGTCTGGAGCAGCCTCAGGCCTTACTGCAGCTCTTTTATGTACCTGGGCTCCGGGGCTGAGCCAACTGACAGTGCAGGGTGGGGCCTGGCCCGTCTTCCCGGCGGTTCATTGGTGGGAGCGTAGTAATTTGCTACTGTTCTTAGTTCCCTGCTGACTGGGCCTCACTGAGCAAAGGACCAGATTTCAACTGAGGATAATTAGCTGCAGGAACCAGTCTTAATAAGCCTCCCCAGATGTTTCTTACCCGAGCTCCACCTCCCCCACACTGACATTTTTACGTTTTAGTCCATACCAGTGATAAAAGGCATAAGAAGTGTGACGCATGGCGCTTGTTAGAGTTTCTCACTTTAGTGCCACTCTGGATGTTGGCATAGAAAACGAGTGCCTTTGACTGCTGGACATCAGCCATTGAATAGGATTTGAAAGATGGTGGAGGCTACTGTCATGGAAGGCGGACATCAGGCGTCATGCCAAATGTGAAGTGCTCAGCTTGTGGGAGACTGTTTATAATAGGGCAGTAAGGTTATGTGTATAATTTGTGTGCAGCTGTTTTGACTGGCTAAGGTCAGGTATTACAAATATCTCAAGCCCTTACATTCCACCAAAAAACCTCCTGCCCTTGGAGCCCTTGCTTGCTGTGGTTCATGCACCTGCAGGTCAAAAGCAGTGTCTGCTAAAATCTCTCTCTTTGCAGTGGGATCTTACAGATCAGTAGAGCCATGCATAGTCTTTTGATTGCTTTTGTTGCATAGTTCTCCTAAACTTCTTAGGGATCACTTCACAAGCTTTTGGTGGACATTGCTAGCTCGGTTACACTGATGTTTTATAGAAGAAAATTTTTCACCAAAAGGACAAAATCATCTTTTTTTCTCACTCGCCATTTTTCAGTGACGTTTAACGTAGCGTTAATGAGAGATCCAACATAGAACATCGGCGCTGGACAAACGTTGGACTCAAAGTTTCAGAATGCAGTAGCTGTACGATACATTCGTGTTGAGCCTTGACGATATTATTAGCATGAAAGTTGAAGCTGTGGAACTGTATCTATTTGAGCAGAGAGTACAGGTGAGGAGGTGGAGAGAAACTGCTAAAGCACAGCTGCATCACTCTCTTTAGGTACTGGAGAAATGATGGCTAACCTCATCACTACTAGCAGGTATTTGAAAGGCATCGTTGGTAATGTAGGAAACTTAACCAAAATGAAAATCCAAATTTAAAATAAGAACTCAATTTCAGATATAAGATTCAAAAAAAAAAAAAAATGTGGACATGGACGTCATTGGAAATCCCATGTTAATTATAAAGATCAATATGCAAGGCATTCAGGATGGATTTTTTTCCATCAAGGACTACCTTGATTTTCTTTTTATTGATAGGTTTGCCAATGTTATTTATGGCTTTATACACATGGGCAGCCATTTTGGCACAATATACTCAATTCCCTGCTGTGTCTGTTTACCATATATTGCACCGTCTGGGCTGTGGCCATTTTGTAGTGATGCTTGAATTCTTAGTGGACAAATTATATTCCCTGGATAGTTCATTACTTTTGCTTCTGCATTAAAGTACTACAATGCATAGCAATTTCATTCAGCTCAAAACATACTTGTCGGGACAGATACTGGAATGGCCAATGGGCACCCAAAAATATTGCATTTAATACAGGAAATTCAGTATTTTTTTTTTCTTTCAGCTCTACACAATTTGTAAATTCAGACTGTTTATGGAACAGGTGATGCTCTGTTTCCGGGGGACTCTGTAGTAAGTCTTGTCTAAATTAGGTCTGGTTTCTCCATTACTGCTGCTCTAACTTGCTTTATGTAGAAGGTCTATAGACAAGGAGTGATTTCTTCTACCATTCTTTCACGTTATTTCTCTCAGTACTCCACTTTAGTGAAGAGCAAGTGACATTTATATTACCTATAGTGAGAGATTGAAAACACGTGCGAATAATTTGATGGTGAAAAACCCCTCAGGGGTGCAGTAATAGCTGAAAAAGTACTTACTTGAAGTAAATATAAAGCAGTATACTTGAGATATAAACACTGGAAAAAATTACTCCTGGTACTTTGAACTTTGAAGCTTTGAGTTTCTTTTAAAACACCATCAGGATTTATTTGGGATTTCATTACAAGTTTTTGTGGTCTTGTTTGCCAGAACTTTTAAACAAATTCCCTGAATGAACACACAAGCTTAAGCAAAACTAGCCATTTTTTTCTTGTGGCACTGGTTCAGATGGTGCCACAGATGTTGCTCATCACACACCTTTTACAAGGGTCATTTAGGTCTTCTTTGTTCAATAAGCCTGTCTGAAAGAAAGAGATCACTTTCAATAAAGAATGGCCAAGGACTAGGTGTGTAACACAATGCCGCTATCTGTATTATTTTTTTTTTATTATTATTATTATTGCTCCAAATATTCATATCTGTATTTGAATTTCAGAACGCTGTGGGGGTTTTTTCTTTGTGGATTTTTTTTTAAATAATATAAAGATGAACCCAATCTTAACAGTAGGAAAAATGCCACCAATTTCAGCATGGTCTGTGAATTCTGGCTCTGACAGTTCCTCAACCTCAGCTACATCAATCGAGTTCATAAAGGGTCTCAGCTGGAGTTTGTCTGTGGGATTGTTTTATAAAATCGTCCTCAAGCAGTTATTATTTTTGTGTATCTGCCTGCAGTAACACATAATGTACTATTGTTTAAAAAAATAAAAAAAAATTTCACCTTATCAGTGTGAAAACCGCTTGTTTGATGTACGTTATGTACTACGCTTTGTGCTAGCTTTGTCAGCAGATTAGCAGCACAAGGTAAAATGTACTAGCTGTGTCCACTCACAAGAGGCACTAGCGATCTCTGCAACTTCCTTCCAACTATTAATATACTTTATATTGTTTCAATGCAAATTTAATGAGAGGTCAGGATAAGATTAAACCAGAGTTAAAAAGTTTTTATTATTATTATTATTATTCCATTTTTGCAAGTCAATTGGAGTGAATTCCTGGTAGGAACTGAAATGTTATGCCTCGCATACAGTATGATTGGAGCAATCATTCTTGCCAGTTGTTTGGATTTGCTTTTCTCTGGCATACCTGATTTGCATAAAGTTGACACTTTGTCATTTTTTTCGTCCTTTCCCGCTGTCACTGAAATTGGGATCCTTCATGTGTACATAGAAACTGAATGGTAGTGTGAGCCACCTCATCCCTGACTAGGCAGTTACTAAGGATGAGTAATTGAATGTTGTATGTTCATGTTAATTAACATGGTCTTACTTTGTCCCTTGAGCTTCATATCTGACAGCTCTCTTATGCTCACATGAAAGCACAAACCCCCTGGTCATGCAGCTTGCGTCTCATGGGACCCCAGGTGCTGTGCACCTCTAGACTTAACAAAAAGCCCTGGCATTTTCTGGGAAGCTTTCTTTAAGGGGAAAAAAAACAATAGTGTGCCTATTATTTGTATCTGTTTAAAATACATTATGTTCATTTCAGACAATGTGTTTGCATTCGGTTACATCTCTAATAAAGTCTATACAACTCCATCTTCATGGTGAAGCTGAATCACTTGATGGCAGTTACATCTTCTTTCTTGCAATGTATTTCCTCCACATTTGAGTGAGCATGCACTGATTTGAACAGGTTACCACGAATGCCTTTTGGCATCTAGAACCAGCACAGGAAGCTTTACACCGCATGCAGATCTCTGAGGAATACTGCACTGATTCAAAGAGCGTACTGTTCAGACACTGGCCTGGGATTCACCTGGGACCATCCTCGACTTTCGAATTTCACCGAGTTAAGTGCTATGATCAAAAGTTCCCCTTTCCCGCTTTGGAGTTCCTGTGGGACCTCTTTCCCCTCCTCTCCCAAAAATAAGGTTGCTTTCTTTCATTTTCCTTTTAAGATTTTGCCCAGCCCACCTCCCTTACTTTTTTACTTGGTGGTAAAACGATAGCATTCGCTTAAGCCGTCTTTATACAAAGGAATAACCCATGATACGGGCAGCATTTATGGTCATTAGTGGCTCTGCTCGAGATGCACATGTTGGGCAGGTTGACGAGACAGCCTGGACCACCCGGTAAGCTCCAGCTCAGAGATTAATCAGGAATCCCACCATTGTGAGCCCTCCCCAGACAGCGCCACTGTCATTTGACCCCCTCGGCTCTGTGACCCATTTACTGGCTCAGCAATGAAGAGTGTTCCTTTAAGCCCAGGCACAAGCTCAGGCTCCTGCTCTGCCTCTGGGCCACAACGTGTTTGAAATATGCTCAGCGGAGATGTAAGCAACAGCTTAATCATCAAATTGCCTTTGCTGGGAACACCTCTCCCTTTCTCCTGGGGAAATCTTCCTTTACTGTGAATGTTGAGTAATGTAAACACACCTTCAGGATTTGTTTTCTGTGTTTTTGTGAAACCTGGGAGATGTTGCTTGGAGGTCTTAGAGCTTTGATAGTGCAGTGGAGGAGGGGGTTCAGTATTCAGCCATGTTTTAATTAGTAACTCAGGCTTGACCGAATGTGCAGCCATGATTTCTGGCTGTGGAGGAGATGGGCTGAGCCTTCACTGATTGTACTTGCTTTTGCCACATGTTTTTATTTTCCAGCCATCAAGTCCATTTATCCAAACGACTTGATGTGGAAGGATCTGTAGCTCTGCAGTCCATTACTATACTGTGGCGTAATGCGGAAAACATGGCAGTGTTATTTTTACCTGTCTGAGCCCAGATATCTTTAGGTTTTGTTTTTCCATAAATAGACCAATTACCATCTCAGTAAAAGATCTAGTTCGACTTGGATGCCTTGTTACTTTTTATTTATTTGAGCTCTTTGCATCATAAGTTTTCGATCAGTTTGCGTCTTCTAACTGTTTTTCATCTTTAACAATTTGTGTGATGAATTTTCTTTGTATGAGTGAAACTGTTCATTTTTCAACCAGCGTGTCAAATAAGACAGCATGATGGTGTCATTGCCAGGAAGGGTCCACTTAATTCAAAGCAAAGGCAAGACAAAAGAAAGCAAACATTTGTGGTGAAGAGTAATTTAAACCATCTTTGCGTGAAACGGCTGGCCGAGAATTCGGTTTTACTCAGGTATTGTTTTCAATAACAGTGTTGTCATGGAAACCTGCATTGCTTAAAAAGCCTCAATTTGTTAAAAACGTCCATGTATGAGTGTTGGACTGCTGGCAGTACAGCTTTCAAAATCAGTACTGCAACCCAGCTGCTAAATTGCGATTTGTGATTGGATTAGGATGTTTTCCTGTCTCTGATTAAAAGCTTTTGATTACTTTAAATAAACCGACATACAAGTAAGAGTCTGTTTTTTGCTGGGTGCTTAAAGGGGCCGTGAGAGTCCGAGATTAACCGACTTAACTAGATCAGAGCAGAAACAGCAGTAATCATGGGAAGTCCGTCTTGCCCGAAGGATCGCTTTCACCTAAATGCAAGGGTTTTGCTTATTTTGCACGAGCGCTCACCTGTCTTCTTTTCTCGCAGGACCCTTTTCTGGCCGAGCTACTTCACAACTTCAAAGATCAGATTGTGGGTTACCACGAGCACGACTCCCTACTGGACCACAAAGAGGAGGAGGCTTTGAGTGAGGAGGAACGTAAGGCCGCCTGGGCCGAGTATGAGGCTGAGAAAAAGGTAAGTCTCTTCTTCACCCAGAATGACTTGTCTGGTCTACAGCACACCTACGTATGGTGAAAGGTTCATAAGCTATCTCTTACAAGGCACAGATTTAGAAATACTTTGCTGACTAAGAATGGTTCGACTTGTCCATCCAAAAGTCAGGATAAAGATCATCTCTTTCCTTATGTTATATGTAATTTATATCGTCATTGTACAGGGTTTTTTGTTCCAATATTTATTTTCCAAGTTTATTTTACTGCCAAGCAACTCCATGAAATAGCAGCATAATGTAAAATGTCCATTTTGAACAATAGTAACACTTGATTAAAGGCTCCTCGTGGTGGCTTTGCAGCAGCGTACTATCCACAGACAGCAACTAGTAATGATTTAATTTTGATTATTAAACATTTATTCTTTTATCTTTCTGGATTGCAAGGATGGCAGATGGCTATTGAAAATATTGATTAATTAGGTTACACTGGCTCATCTTCAACATTTCATTTCATCAGAGGTAGTGAATGATGGTTGTGTGCTCGTGCAGTTCTTCAGATACAGCTTCTGGATCTTGTTTGCAGCACCCTTACTAATGGCTCTGGATGGAGCACTTGTTAGTAAACCAGTCAAAAAAAGGAATGTACTAGTCTATAAATAACTCTTTGCTTGATCTTAGATAGAGTAATACTTGTAACAAAAAAAAAATAGTACTATAGGAATGGAGTCAGTTGAGTTGCTAAAGTCATGTGGATCATTGGTCACTGATAAGGTAGTTGACGGACTGAATGTAGGAAAGAGAATAAACATCCATAAAGCTTTGGTCCTTTGTTATTGACTGAAGCTGATATAATTTAAATAATCCTTCCCTGGGCTCGTCGAGCACTTCATTGAGGAAAACAGAGATCAGACTTGATTTAAATGAAGTCCTACTCTACCCAGTCTATCCAGTCACTGTATTTATAGTATGTTTGTGTTTTGCAGCCCATAGTGAGAAGCACTGTTGTTCTTTTTTTTATTATTTGAGAGATTACAGAGTTGAAAGTAGGAATCGTTAATGTATACCATGTAAGAATCAGAATGAGGAATATGGTTATGCTCAAGCTAGCGATTTTTCACATTTGGTCATGAGTAGGAACAGGAGTTAGCAGAGTGGCTGGACTACAGGATAACCCCAGTCTTCAGCAGTCAGCCTAGACGTCTGCTCAGCAGTGTAAAAGGCAGTCCTCTGGATAATTAAGTCTGTAGCCGGCATGGTGATAGGGAGCTGAATTCAGGGTCGATGAAGCTCATTTTATCCAGAGAAGCGCTAACTGTGGCGCTTCTGTGGCACTGCAGCGCCGATTGCAATCCGATCTGATGGTAATCAGTGTAGCTTTTTAACCGGCTGGACGTGGGAAGCAGGAGCAGCAGCAATCAAGTGCGCACAAACCACAATCTTACCTTATTTTTGCCGTTTGCTGCGAGCGCCGCGCCCGGAGAAATATGTACTTGTGTGAAAACAAAAGCTGAAACATTCCACTTTTCCCCAGTTTGTGTTGGGATGTTTACGTTGCCCTGGAGACCCCACTGCCAATCATTATGCTGACATGCACACACGCTTCTGATCAGGCAGACTGTCTGCGTTTTTGTATATGCATTTTTGTATTTTTTTTATATATACTCTTGTTTAATGCTGAGTCTGAAGTATCACAAGTATCATGTTTTAACAGTTGAAGCCATACTGACGCATTTATTTTAATGCCTACGTTGCAGCTTGAAAGGTTGATATTTGGTGGCGCTTTTGGCTAATAAAGGTTTAATCAGATGTGAAAAGCCTGTCATTTAAAGCTCAGATCACCCCAAGGGGAAAAAAAAAAGAGTACATTTAATACCACTTAGTACCACTAGTATTTTTAACAGAACTGACATTTTCAAAGTGTTTACCAAAGCATACTGTTGTAACTAGCTACACACACTATACGATGAAGACATTTCATGGTAGACTAATAGTGTTTTTAGTGTGATTGCATGCGGGTTTAATATGTAAGGAATAAAACACATCAAGGTGTGCTTGTGTAGGAAAATAATCAGCTACACGATGGTATGATGAGGCTCCACATGGAATTGCTGTTAGCACCTAAAGTTTTTTTTTACAATAGCAGCACGTCTTAGTGTTGTATTCGTCTCACTCCACAGGCGTTTGCCAGTGATTAACTTTTTTTTAAATTAAAGACTGGTGTACTTTTTATCCGTTTATAGTTGCATTTACTGTTACTGTTATACACATAACAAGTTCTGGTTGTCACTTATGTTATAGCAGCATTAAACAGTCATTCCCTCACCAGCCTCTCTTGATCATCTTTTCTTGAAGGTTATAAGACACAGATTGTCATGTTGCACAAAGTGTTTTGTCTTTAGACATTCTTTTGGCAGAAAACCTAAAGGAACAGCTTTGTTTCTGACTGGAGACTCCTTCCCAAATCGCTAAATAAACCTCTCCCTTACAGAAAGCTTTGCCGTATCAACAATTACATGATTTTCTCTGTTGTTACATTTTTGTTAGACCTGTGCTGTAGTAGAAAACTAATCAACACACACTGACCAATCAGATTTGAGAATCTCTGAAGAGTGCTGTAAAAAGCCTTGGTCCCTTTATACATTATAAATGGTTTAAATGTTCTCAGTTAGAGGCCCTCGTTAGTTTTAGGTAAATGCCCTCTGGGCTGTTTAACCAAATTTCACTGTAATTAAGTTACAATAATAAACATAAATCTGTCCTAATTGGTTAGTTTCTCATGTATGTATATAAAAATGTATGTATGATGTATATATTAAAAATTACCTTTTTGGAGGTGCTATTAGTTTTAAAAAATATATATATATTGTGTGTGTATGTTACAATGTAAATGACACAGTTTACATTCCACGTACAACTGAGGGCCAGCTGTGCTCTGTGCTGACCCCTCCACTGCTGCCACACACCTGCTCTGGCTCACATCTGGGAGAGTGGTGATTCAACATCAGGGTGTGTTTATGAAAAGCACACACACCAAAAAGGTACAGGGAAAAGGCAGCACGCATCTGCTACCGGGGCGCACTCGCTTGCAGACCCTGACCTTTTGTTGAGTGTGAGCATTGTTCACCACAGACGCAAGGTGTATGTTCACCCTGGCATTCTCCAACGCACATTCTGAGCCGGTGATCGGCGTCTGCCGGCCGCAGCAGAAAGGTGTGACCGTTATTGTTAGCCACAGCTCGGCGGCAGATGGCGGACACATCATACAGGTGGAAAGTGAAGTCAAAATGAAAGGGTGCTTTGATTAACGCACAATTTTCATATCAAAGAAAAGAATGACTCATTTTGACATGTGAAAGACACGTGTGAGGAACATTTTTGGTTTAATGTAATGTTTAGTCAAGTCTTATAGCAGTAGGTTAATGTGGACTGGATTTGTGGTGCTGTCTTTAAGATATTTCACCACATACCTGAAGGGCATCATCAGCCACACTATGTGCTAATGACTTCTCTGGCATTTATATCTTTAGGTAATTGACACCTTTGTGTGCATGAACAGAATGGACAGTTGGTCCATCTATTTCAAGCTGGAACAACCATCCGTTAATCTGTTTGAAAATCTTTTAATCAGTATCGTCTACTGAAGATGAGTGGTCTCAGAACTACAGGCTCCAGTGGCTGTCATGTGACCATAATAAAATTTAGGATGACAAAATTGTAAATTACCAGCAGAGATTAAAGACTTTTTCATTACTCAGGAACATATTTCTGTGATAGCAGAAGCCTGGTCACACAAGGCTTTATTTTCCCCTCAGGATGGCTGAAATCTGCCGTATTTCCTAAGTATATTCCAATTTGGTGCATGTCCTCTATACTAACAGAATGGGATCTTTATTTATTCCAGGGTCTCTCCATGCGCTTCAACCAGCCATCATATTCTTCTGTAGGCATTGGAGGATCGTCAAACTACTTCCCCTTCAACGTGGCAGCACTGGCCTCCATGTCCAACCAGCAGCTGGAGGTTGGTAATGAGTGCTGCATTCACACTTTGCATGCCACAGTTCCTCAGCTAATTTGATGCGCGTCCCTGGGCACTCAACAGTTGGCGCAGGTCTGTGCCAGCTGCTATTTATGGACGCCTTCATTGCCATTGTGTTATTGAAAGCATAGTATGTTCAGTCAGCTTATAAACAGAAGACTGTGTCCGTCATTGAACCTCATTTATCAACCTGGATTCGAGCAAATTTGTTCATAAATCATTTGCAGGAGCATTTACTCAAGAAATGTGAACACCGAGTTAATTCAGAAAAAAAAGTCCGTATCCTATGAAAGCTCCTGAGTTCGTCTAAATTTGCATAGGAGAATCACTAATGTGAACCTTGATTGATGTCATTTTCTGTTCTCAAATTTTGTGAATTTATCCCTTATACAGTGTGTCCCAGATGGAATAGTCAAATGTGTCCCTAATAGTAAAGCCTATAGTTGCAATACTTACACAAAGAGGCTCTTTGCACTTCACATTTTCCACTTCTTCACAGTAAAGGCCTGCAGTTTGAGTAGAGTAAACTGTGGTTCTTTCTTAATTTTTGAGCATTTACTGTTCAAGCTAACATAGATAATAATGAATTGTCTACTTTTCCTTCCTTTTTCTCCACAATTCTACATTGAAGGACCTGATCAACCAGGGTCGACAGAAGGTGTTGGAGGCCACCAGCGCTCTGAAGGCTTTGCCCCGGGAGCCGCTTGAGGACATTGTTGGGCAGGTGGTAAGTAATGGGGAGGAGAGAGGGCAGTAATGTTAAACTTTTAACAATTTTGAGCAGTATATGTTCCTATCATTCACAGATATTCAACCAATTTAACAAATAAAGAAAACATGATGTTACGGGATGCTATTACACTGCAAAGCTGTTTATATTCCAATAACAGCATGTGCTACAGTGTTTTATTCCTCTTATAACGCAGCAGTTTGCATATCACTAGGCTCTCTGTTGATGCTGCAGAGAAACTGCAAAGCTCCCTGTCCTTTGCTGTGATGGAAGACTTGGTCATAGCTTTACCTCTGACTGTTACAACGCACTTACACTGGAGGCTCCTTCAAAGACTGCTAAATAAATGTCTCCTCACAGAGAACTTCACAATAATTTGTTAAAATAGACACAAAGTATTAGAACAAGTGCATTAATATAAACGTGTGATTTGCCTTGCAGCTGGCAGAGCTGCTGTTACTGAAAAATAATTAACAACTTCTGACCAATCGGAGCGCTATTGTATAAAATTCATTGCACCTCAAGTCAATAGAAAACGATCTTTTGTTTCACACCCTTTGCTTCCTATTCAAGACTAGTCAAAATGAGACTAGTCTTGAATGTATTTTAAATATATATATATAATATCAAATTAAATAAGTAGAACATTATTGGGGCACCTGATTAATAAACACAAAATTTTGTGAGAAGCCCAAAAATCATGATCCCAGCTCTACTGTCAGTTCTTAGAGGAATGTTTTGGGCCAGGCAGGTTTCTCTTCATGTGCTCACTTCAGTTTTGCTTGGCTATAGAGTAGGTATATCAAAGACATAAGATGTTTTCTCCGTGTTTATGGATACGCCACAAATATGGTTTATGTGCGAGAGGCTGTGCATGTGTCTTCAGAGAACCCAGACTAACAGGTGGGTTTGTGTTTGGCAGTGGACGGAGAATCCCAGTCTGTCAGAGGCCCAGGTGCAGGCCATGGCTCTGGCCAGACAGGCAACCATCGACATGGAGCTGAAACACAGAGAGGCCGTGTACCGAGACATTCTCAATAAGCAGCAGACGGTAATCTCTTTTATATACGGTCTACTTCTTTCCCATTCACTTTTACTCATATTTACCCAGTACCCTACACGAAGTTGTGCTAGTCATTCTCAATCTGGGTAACATACAACGCTTAGCAGGACCAGCTGTTTACATTCGAAATTGGTGAGAGTATTTCACAACAATACGACTCGTTTGGCTTTCGGTTCAGGTAGATTTGAGGTTAAGAGTAACAGTTGGGTTTAGTTTGGGGTTAAAATTCAGTTTAAGGTATGTTGAGTGTTTGGACAGAGGTAATGGTTAATTCATGTTTATTTAAATGCTAGCTGGAGATTAGTTAACCCAGCTCTCTTAGACATTCCTAATAGTGAGTTGACTTTCTGAGGGAGCACCGGTTTGCATTTTCACATCAGATTCCTTGACACTACAAAGAATGCAAAAAAAAAACAAAAAAAACGAGAGTAAGGAAGTGTTTGCCGGATTGTGGGCAGTGAGTTGCCATTCCGTCTCAAACATGAAATTTGAGGTACATGTTCAGTTAAAAAAGAGCATTTTTGTGTTCTGTGTAAAGTATCAAAATGCCTCCTTTTTCTTGTTTTTTGCAAAGAAAAAAAAATTCTTGTTTGGGATGGAATGACAACTGCCCATTACTTTGCAAATGTCTTTGCGTTGTCATTCATCACTTCAATGTTTGTTCCATTAAATCTGTCCATCAGTCTCTTGCATCAGCACAGTCTGCCCTTGTGATGGAAAAAGTCATTCTCCAGTCTGCAACGGTTTTGTATCACTTTGTCGAGATCTAATTTTACCGCCTTATCTCCATCTCCTCCACAGCTGATGATGTACGTTCAGAAGGTGATCGCCAATCGCAAGGTTCAGGAGCAGCAGCTGGCACTTGCCAGGCAGGGGTTGCTGATGAACCAGCTGGCCATTCAGAACGGCATCGCTGGGGGAATGAGTCAGATGGACCTGCTGGGCCTGTACCAACAGCTGGGTGCCCTCCAGGGTCTGCCAACCTCCCAGATAGGCAAGAACCCAGGGCCTTCAAAGGGCCTGTAGATGCCCTCACTAAAACCGTGCCCCTTTTTTGGCCAGCTCCTGTGTGGGCACCCCAAAAATAACCAGCTCGGACCCTTTTTGCCCCTTTTGAGCGCTCATGTAGAAGTCTGGGATGGATATCTAGAAGACTTTGGCAGGATGGTTTGTAATTCTCTGTATATACAGCCTTAGTGTTTAAGTTTTATTCTTTTTTTTTCCCTCAACATATTTAAAATATTCTCCCAAAATGCTTTTAAGCATTGCATTGTTCTTTTCCCCTTAAATAAGGGCTGTGCATTATTGAATTTTTTTTTTATACAGGTCAAGGATTAAAAAAAAACAAAAAAAACAATGAACTTACAACCTCTGTGGACCATAGTGTTGCTCATTACGTATGTTCTAAGTGATCTAGAAGAATCGTATTAGGTACTGCATAATATCTGTCTACTAGTGGGATGATCAGTGGTGCTGTGAAAGCCCAGTGCCCAATAGGCACTGTTCAAAACACCTTAAACAAAGGAAAAAAAAGATGCAGAACCGGCCTTACATCAACAGTTTGTTGTTTTCAAACACACTGAACAGACTCTTCTTTTCTATTATGCTTTTAGGCTTTTACACTTGTCGTTGCTTAACTTGTAATGGAATGCCCGTGTTGTTAAAACTGCTTGCCAGATTCCCTGGACTTTTGTATCTTCTAATTCCTTGTTGTAAAGTGATGCCTAGCATAGTGTTGTACTGTTCATTTGTTTTGTTCCTCTCGTCTTAGCGGGTTCTCGTCTCTCTGAGATGACTGGTTGTGCTCCTGTAATTTAAAGGCAAATTTGAATGGTTAGGCTGCATCTGTCTTATAATGCTCACTAACCATACTAGGCTGGCCCTCAGGCTACCATACTCTACTTTCAGCACATTTAAAAATGGCATAGATATTTCTAATTGGATTCTAGTTTGCACAGGGTGCATTTCAGAAATGTAGATCAACTTTTCATTTTCCTCACAATGTTCTCATGTTAGCAAATATACCCACTTGTTTTTCCATTTATCTGATCTACTATTTACTAGAATAAGTATTTAATATTACATTTAAATAAAGTGACCAAAAGGGTGATTTGCATTTAGTAGTGTCATTGGTGTCATTAGGTGCTTATTTATTCATTTATTCATTCATTCATTCATCTTCAGATTACAAGTCTTGCCTTGTTGGTTGCCTGGATACAGTGATGAGGCACCAATCCCATGAACCTTCAGTTCAGTTGACAAAGACATCAGTTTCATACGAACCCTATTCTGGGTGCTGATGATCCAATGCATTGTGAAAACCTCTGAAAATTACCACGTACTTCACGTGTGTCCTTCACATGTTTATGTCCTTGACTAACTCGTGACTCAACTCAGACTCTTGACTGAAGACTCGTGAAATTTGCACCTGGATAAAAATATGAAGAGAAACTCGTACAAGATTGGACCGCCAAGTCAGCACAGTAAATAAATACTGTAAAACTGCTTTTATTTTAACCTTAAATGTGCATGTTAGTCCGTCAGTTCCATGACTGTTTTGCGCAGTAATCATCTACAGTGCTCCTCGCAACGGTAATTAAGCACCACACTGGGGGGAAAAAATGCAGAGCTCTGCAGTGTTGGGAACAGTGCTGTTTTTTATAGTACAGTTGACCAAAACACGATACACACAGCGGGGTTCTGTTTCTCCTGCTGCAGTAGATGAATGCGTTATTGGGAAGGTAACATTAAAACAGCTAGTGAAGTGTATGTTATTGTCACTCATTCACTCTAAGGACCACTACACAATTTTTTTTATGTATGCTGTGGTGTTTGCCAGATTTTGTTTGAGGTTTTGCATAGTAATGCTCTAAGACTTGAAATTATTGACAAGAACAATTATGGACAAATATGTGGATACCTTACCATCACACCCATATATGGGTTTTTCCCCCATACTGTTGCCCCAAAGTTGGAAACACACATTTGTGTAGGATGTCTTTGTATGCTGTAGCATTGCAGTTTCCCTGCACTTGACCTAAGGGGCCCAAACACGTTCCTGCCCCAGTGAACAAAGCGACGTTCATGAAGACATGGTTTGCCAAGGCTGGAGTGGACGAGATCAAGTAGCCTGCACAGAGCCCTGACCTCATCCCCACTGAACACCTTTGGGGTGAATAGGAACACCAACATCCCTGACCTCAGTAATGATCTAAGGGGCAAATCCCCACACCTAAATTTCAAAATCTAGTAGGAAGCCTTCCCAGAAGAATGGACATTATTATAACAGCAAAGGGCAACTATATCTGCAATGGCATGTTCAGCAAGCACATGAGTGTGATGGTCAGGTGTCCACATACTTTTGGCCATGTAATGTAGCTATATCATAGGTTCTTTTTTGAGGAACGTTTTGTTAGACGCACATGAAGTCAGCCACCACATCTTTTTGGGCTGCTGCTCATGCTGCGTCACATGCAGTCGTAACGCACTGCCCTCGTCCTCACACAAGGCATCGGCTTGAATCGAACTTGTGATCCCTCAACTATAGGGTGCTTTTCTGTTGTGACTTGAGAGCCTGCTGTATTGTAGTTTAGTTTAATGTAATGAAAATGATATTTATCAGGAATCAGTGTCCAGTGTATATTATTTTAATGGTTAAGTTCAACCCTGCCATCATTAGGGAAGGTGTCCTGGGCACGGGCTCAGGTGGAGACCCAGGAAATCCACGAACATGGAATAGGCCTGTTGGATGAAACTATGCATAGGTTTTGGCGCTAGCAATTTGGTTAATGAAGACTTGGTCTGTTTTGAATGATGAACTCAAATGCTGAGAAATTATAAGCAAGCAATAAAACACTTTGGGGCATGTGGTTATAGGAAAATAATCAATGATGGGATAGTGTAATGCACCCTGACATGAAGCAGAGCTATCCTGAAGCTGATTATTTTCCTGTCACAGCATGTCCCGAAGAATTTTATTCCTCTTCTACCATAGCAATTTTTCAACCATTCTAATTTTTATTAATTAAAGAATGACACATCATACTTTATCTCTTCATAGTCACCTTTAATGTTATCTTTAATGACAAGTTAGTACCTACTTTCGCTTACATTGTAGCAGCTGTAAACATTTGTCCCCTCACTAGCCTCTGTTTTCTTTTCTCTCTTGAAGTTTAATAGAAAAAAATACATCATCTGGTACCAAAAAGTCCTCTATCCTAAAGACTAAATGGGTGTAAATGTGTTTTGTTACATATGATGTAAATAGTTTGACATACTGTTCCCTGTACTGTGTACCTTCCTTAGAAATTTTATATAGATATACACACACACATACACAGTTAGGTCTGGGACTATTTGGACACTGACAGAGTTGTTGTGATTTTGCCTTTATACACCACCACAATGGATTTGAAATAAAACAATCAAGATGTGATCGAAGTGTNTTGGACAATTGATTGACAAGAAGTTAATTGACCAGGTGCGGTCCATTCCCTCGTTACTTCAAGACAAATGAAGCAGACAAAAGGACTGGAGTTGATATCAGATATTGAGTTGGCATTTGGCAGCTGTTTGACTGGAGCTACCAATATGAAGTCCAATCATTATCCTGAAAAACAACATAAATCTATAAGAGAGATAGCAAAAACCTTAGGTGTGGCCAAATCAACAGTTGGGACATTCTTAAAAAAAAACAGCTCATTATTCAAAGTATACCACATCGTGTGTCATGTGGAGGCACTGTTATGACATGGGCATGTATGGCTGCCAATGGAACGGGCTCACTGGTGTTTATTGATGATGTGACTGCTGACAGAAGTAG